>CM040239.1:243517926-243873618 GCA_022545495.1 Chrysanthemum lavandulifolium | reverse complement strand
GACGCCATCGGAGACCGAATCGCACATTTTGTGCAGATTTACTGCACTTAGACCCAACAAAAGTTACATATCATTTTGAACATCACAAGATAAACAAGGACCATACAATTTGTACATAAACCATCATTAACCCATTTAACACTTATTTGACCCATTCAACCAAAAAATGGGTAGAATACACTTTAATCCAAACACCCTTTTAAATTTACCATGACTTCAATTTGACCAATTAAAATACTAAAACGACTAGGAGATATACTTGTCGATTAATGACACTTTACAAAACTATAAAAAGACTCATGGGGGTACAAATTCATCACACGAGCTCGGTATCTACCTAACTCCTATTATGTAATATTACATCTTCGATAATCATTCCATGATCCAACACCCAATCCAAGCCATATCGCTTCAAGCACATTAACCTACAATAACATTAACAACTATAACATGTAAGCGATAACGCTTAGTAAGTAATTGGATAATATATGATATATATATATACATTCGTATAACATCACAACCACATAATCCCAACACACAATTTATCAATTAGCACATAAAACATATAACCCATACCTTAGCCATTCAATAATTCCAAGATATATCTATAACCACTTAACACAACATTAATCGCATACTATAACTTTTTCATATTAACCATATAGTAACCAAGTTACTTACCTTAGCTAGCCAAGCTAAGCTATTATGAGATTATCATCATCTCCAACATCAACACCATCCAAAGCTAATATCCTTAACACATAATCAGAGTTACAAACAATGAGGTCCCGAAGTATAATACAAAAATGTTTACAAAATGTTTTGAATGGTAAATACGAATGTATAATGTCTTCAAAACATGTCGTGCGACTCTAAGTTCCATGCAATAGCTATCGCCTTATTGACCTGAGATAAACATGCTAAAGTGTCAACACAATGGTTGGTGAGTTCATAGAGTTTGTTTTGAATAAGTTGAAAAGCCTTTAAAGAATGTTCTCACAGCAAAGGCATTGTAAATCCACTCAGTTCCAAGTTCCGTCCATACAAAACTTGCAACCTGTGTGTTCACAACCCACTGCCAAAATATAGTTTGCACAATACACCGGATTATATTCACCAAGGTCATGAATCGGGTAGAGCAGTGAGGCATCTTCCCAAATAGTACTATATTAATCCCACGGTCATGCATCGGGTACACAAGTAGGGCATATACCGACTTATAGTACTATCAATATCTCTCCGACAGCATAGAGTATTGTGCACGTTTGTAAATACAATTCATGTATTTAAATTAAACGAGTAAAGTATTTCCAAGTATGTATAACGAAATCAAGTATATAACGCAATCAAGTATAATGCAATCATGTATAATGCAATCAAGTATAATGTTTTGTGTATTTGTAAAAGTAAAAGCAAGTAGTTGAGCATGTATCTCCCCCAAAAGTTTCAAACGAGTATAAAAAGCGGGGCTAAGAACTCACCTTAATAAATGTGATATCCAATGTATAACGAATCGATGGATAAGCCGAGAAACCTCTACACGCAACCTAGAATATGTGTTGTCTTAGGTTCTAAAATAAGATGTGAATGTATAAACATGCTTATATAGTCATTACATCAATTATGCTTGGATACTTAACATTTGTGAAGTCGTATAAGTGTTTACGTTTCTTATATTTAAGTTTTCCCCGTCTAAATCTACCCGTTACTTCTAAACCGTAAATGATCACGACTCGGTTTTATGTCCTCGGAAAGGTAATTGAATGTACTAAATGCAGTTAGTGGGTCCCATCGCCCCGTAAATTATTTAACTAATGTGAAATTACCAATTTAACCATGAATGTACTAGTTATTTCAATCAAGACAGAACCTGTCTCACAGTTTGGTCATAAGTCGAGTTCTACAACTCCACGGCCGAGGCCACGCCAAGTTAGGGAGTTAGCTACAACTTTTATTCTTTGACCAACAGTTGGTTATATGCAAGTTTTATGAGTTTTACCCATTTGAAATCTGTTACTCATATTTGGACACGTTTAGCCGTTTTGGCTCTAGTTTATTCATCGGGATTAGTTATGGCACGAGCCACCCGGAAAAACGACCACAAGACATCTATCTATAATCCTATGTTATTACCTAAGTTTCTCAGTCCACGAATTTTACCCAGTAACTACGTTTACAGCCCCTGTCCAGTTTCTGTTTTGCAAAACTAGTCCTTTTGACGATTTCTAGTGGTTTTAATCCATTTATCCAAGCACAATAAAGTATAATAAGCATATAGAACATGTAACATACCTAAAATACTAGTATATACAGTAAGCAAATGATAACATAGGAGGTTGCTTACAATCTTTGTGATGAAACAAATCAAGAACCAAGAACTAGGACACTAAAACCTAAACCCTTTCAATATGAACCCGAGCTTCCAAATCCTTAACATATCATGCTAACCCTTGGTAGGCTTGATCTAAACTTGTAAGAACACTTCTAAATCAGCCCTTTTCACCTTGTATAGCTCCTAATCCAACCATGGAATCACCAAACAAACTCTTGAATCATGTAGGGAATAACTAGGCCTTCAACTCTTATGTGTAACTTGGAAATCAAAGATGAAAGGTTGTGTGATTTAGGTGTGTGTCGTTTATGGTGATGAGAAAATGAAGAGGATTATCTTGTTATTTATAGGAAGATGATGAAGTGCTAAGAAGGTGTGAGTCATAAGTCTTGCTAGCTAAGGAAGGCATGTGTCATTTATCTTAAAGGTTAAGAGTTGTAAAGTTTTGGAAGTCTTCTATGCTAAGTTACTTACACTTGTAATGATCATAGGATTTAATGGCTAAGATTTCACTAAATTACCTTCCTAAAGTCGTTAATATTGATGGGGAGGTGAATAGATGATCAAACTTGGTATTATCTAGTTTACGGAGTGCGTTTTGGTCCCGTTAATCGCTAACTGTAAGTCGTAAAGTTACGAAACTTAAAACCGGGTATCCTAGAAATATGAAACTTATAAAAATGTTAAAACTTATTAGTGTAACCTATCTTAGCATGTTGAATGAGTGATAAGTTTGACGGAACCTGTAAACGCTGTTAAAACCTAGAATGATAAGATATTTAAGAAGAATTTCAATTTTACTTCTCTTAATAAGATATTTTGTAAGATATTTAACTAGGTATTATCTAAATAATATCTAGTTGATGACTAGGTATATGACTTGGCAAGGTAAATTAAAATGTATTAGTCAAAAGGTGGTGCGGGTATCGGGAGTAAATAGTAAAAATGAATAGTGACCCGAAATTACGAATTGTTACATATTGATTATATGATGATTTACTCACAAATTATCCAACTTTGCCCATATTAAGATTCCTCTAAGATTACTATAATTATCCTTTTAATCAAACCTTATGATCATAACATGATCATATCCAACTTACCCAATTACTTCAATTAAATAAAAAGGATTTCATCCAATTACACTATAATATCTTAATTAGTGTTTAAAACCACAATTACCCAAAACCCCCAACTTGGATACATGAACCCTAAATCTTCAATTCACAATTAATTACAATTAGAGATACTTACTTGCACAAGAGTGATAGAAACTAGTTTATTAGTTGATTGGAAACACTAATCCCATCCCAATTGATCATCATTCTTGCCATCATTTTTCCTTCTCTTTTCTAAACCGACTTTCCTTAATCTCCGGAACTTTGAGAAGCCTAACTTAATATACTTGTAGCTTTCTTTATTGTAAAGTTATATTACTATTTGGCACTTTTGGTCCTTCAAGTTCCCTTCCTTCTATCTTGGCCACAAGATACTTATTTCAAGTTTACGATGTGGCAACTTAAGTTCCCCTCATTTATATAACTATAACATAACATTTATGAACTATTAGTTTGACTATCGGGTCAACTAGTCAATCCCGTCAAGTCCTTATACCATATTCATCTAGGGTAGGGCGTATTTGTATTTCGGGATACGGGTGTAACACATACCTCCAACCATCTCATTCATCACACCCCAAATTACATGCTTTGCGTGGAATGGAATTCACGGGATTGACCGTCATAGCATCACAATCACAGTTATATTGAACGACCTAAAGTGTCGTTTGGAAAATACATCGCTTGATTTAATAAAAACATTCGAGTTACAAAGATAGGTCCCAAATGAAAGTTACTATGTTCGGAAATAAGTTTGGTACAAGTCAAACGATGTTTTAAATATGTATAAATCCTCGTGAGACGCCGTAGTCACCGCGACTCTATGATATGTCCACATGCATGCCATGAAGTGTATGCCTTAGTTACCGAAAATACATTGCTAAAAGTGTCAACACAAAGGTTGAGTGAGTTCATAGAGTTTATGTGAATGTTTAATACGACTACCACAAGTATAAATTATGTATGACAATGATGTCACAAATGATACAATTGCTTAAGCACATGACAATCAAGCTTGACCGATCATGATGTTCGCTTCAACAGAGTGTTTTGCCAAACAACTCAAATAATGATTATGAAATGAAATGCATCCGTCCGGTTGAATCCGCCAACCCGGATGGAGGTGTCACCTCGATAGATCTATCCACTCACCCACGCTTCTATGAAATTAACGGTTCATGTTTATGAAATGGGGACATTTAACCGGCAATGAGGTAACTTAAGCAATATAATGAATTTGATATACTTGGTATCGTAATAAAATGATATGCAATGTATTCTCCCGTAGGTTTGAAATAAAGTAAAACTTGAATAAATCGGGCTATGAAAACTCACCGTTGCAATGATTATGATGATATAATGGCAATCTTGAAATGAGGCGCAACCTCGACCGTGACCTATTATGAATGATATGTTCTAATTTAAATCATGAAACAATGTCGTGCATGCAAACTCATATGAAATCCATACCACTTGTACGTTTGAAAATAATGTTTAACGTCGAATGTATGTTTATGACATCTCGTCATATTATAAAATACTTTACAAGTATTTACGTTGAAATGATATCCTACGATAGTCATTTAATGATTTATTATGATATTATAACTTTTCGTCAGAAAATAATGTCATTTGACAATTTCATGAAAGTGACTAAACGGCCTTGAAAAGCTAGTCGAATGGTGCACGCCGAGTGTTAGGAAACGAACTCAACGGTTTTGGGAAGCTTGTATCATTATCTCAAAGTTTTAGCATTTAAGTTTTCATCCTAGAGGTCTCGATCATGGAGAAAAATATAGGTTAAGTATGGTACTTGTGTCCAAAATATCGTTTAAGGATGGTTTTCGGCAAAGTTTAAGTGACCGTATATTATTCGTTACAACTCCGCTTGACGAACGGTTGGACATTTTGGAAAATAGGCTAGGTGAACTTACTTTTACTAGAAGACATCATGTTATAGAAAGTACTCCATTGATGTTAAAAACGACCCTCAACATGGTCCTTCGTGGCCGTAATATTTGTCTAATAGAAATATATTAGTTTTTCTTATATAATAAAGTTACGGCAACTTTGTTAAATCGCGTGTAATTTAATCGTTACAAGTCTGTTTTCTATGTTTTATATATCCTCGGAATCGTAATAATATATACTAACATATTTTTGATAAGTCGACACATTTTATAATGCTTAAGACTCATTTTTGACTCGTAAAAAGTCGAGATTACATGCTGAATTTTCTGAAACAAATATTTTCGTCGTCAAACTTGAAAAATTCATATCTTCTTCGTTATAACTCCGTTTTAATCCGCTCAAGCGGCCAAGTTTTCGCTTTAAAGTGTATTTTCTAAATATCTAGCCCAATAATTTTTACTCACCGACGAAAATTCCAGTTTAACAAAACCAACAGACCCTTAATTATAGTTGTCGAAATGAGTTTTTCTCGCAAAACTTATTCTAACCAATTCAAAATAACTCGAGCTATTCAAATCCTACCATACACCTTCTTAGGGTGTCATGGGTTCCTAGACATCATCAAAGATGATATGTTACAAGGAATAATTTATAGGATGATCATATTTCAATATAAGTAATAAAACATTAAAAGTGGTACAAACTCATATGTAACATGCATGATTTCTTGCAAAATGATGAAATAACATAAAATGGATATAAAAGAATTATGATGATCATGAAATGCTTACTTGAATGATGTTGTGGAAGAAAATGATGAAAACCTTAATTAATCTTTAGGTTTTATTTCAAAACCTTGAAATAGATCATTAATACAACTTGATAATCACTGGCTATTGAAAATATTTGTTTCTTCATGTTTCTATGTATGGCCGGCCATGGGAAGGACATGGAGAGGATTTTGTGGTTTACACCTTTGTTGTGTGATATGTATGTGTTTTGAGAAAATAATATCTAGCATAAATATCAATTGCCTAGTCATAAGGATGAGTATGCATTTTTTGAGTAGCAAAAACTAATTTGGTGACATAAATAACCAAGGGTGGCCGGCCTTGGGGCTTAGGGGGGTGAGGTGTAGTTTGATGTTTAAATGTAGTATTTGTTAAGTATAGTGTGTAATTTGTAAATATAAATAGGTATTTATTGTAGCGTTAACTAAAAATAGATTTTAACGGAACAAAATAAAATATATATTGAGGTCATAAAAATTATAAAAATACATTTCTCACAAGAATTGAGTGAATAAATATTTATCGGATTGAATTTACGAAAACCGTTGTAATTATATAAACATAACAATTTATATACGAAATAAATTGAAAACATCGGGTAATTTAATAATATAATTTCTATAGTCTTAAAATGAGTATAAAAATATATTAGGATTATTTTTGGGAGTGTCGGATCAATATTCAAAATAAATGTTTACACGATAGCGTTTATTTAATAGGAAAATAAACGTTTAATGAAAAATGCAAATCCATGCATGAACCGATATGAAATGATGTTATTAATGATATGTAGACTAATCCTAGTCTATATGAAATGTCCTGATGATTGTTCATGAATACGCAGCTAAACCCTCAAGGTTACAGCAGATTTGATACTCGTAAACCTAGTTTACGATAAATGATGAAATAGTGAATCTTGAATAGAAATTTTCTCCGGAAATGAATAGTGTTACGTGAATAGTAAATTTTGAAATACGTTCTCAGAATATTACTTTGACTCCAAAAATGGTGAATAGTAAAATTTTGAATAGTGACCGGTGAATAGTAAATTCCCGAGATGAATAGTAAAATTTCTAAAGTTTGTAAAATGACCTGAATTTACGAGTTGTCACATTCGCCCAACCAAAAAGGAATTCAGTCCCTGAATTCAGTCCATGTTAGGTTCTACAATGTTACTTGTGAAAAGGTGAGGATATTTGAGTCGCATTGGGTCGTCCAATGTTTTTCTAAATCGTACCACGCCTTTCCAAGACGGGATTTTGAACATAAATTTGTTGCCAACTTGAAATTCTAATGGTTTGCGACTAACATCTGCGTAACTTTTCTGTCGGCTTCTGGCAGTTCTGAGTCTATCTCGGATTTGGACTATCTTTTATGTTGTTTCCCCTACCATTTCTGGACCAATGAGTTGTGCGTCTCCAACCTTGGCCCATCAAACAGGTGATCGGCACTTTCGACCATAGAGTGCCTCAAATGGTACCGCTTTTATACTGGTGTGATAACTATTGTTGTACGAGAATTCGATCAATGGCAAATGGTTTGCCCAACCATTTCCAAAATCAATCACACATGCTCTCAGCATATCTTCTAATGTTTGAATTGTCCTTTCACTTTAACCATCGGTTTGCGGATGATATGTCAGTGCTCATCTCTAATTTTGTTCCAAACGAATCTTGTAATGATTTCCGAAGTTTGAAGTGAATCGACTATCTCACGCCGGAAATGATGGAAATTGGTGCTCCATGCCTCGAGACTATTTCCTTGACATAAATTCTAGTGAGTTGTTCCATGGAATAAGTCTCTCTAATTGGTATGAAATGGACTGATTTGGTAAGACGATCAACAATTACCCATATAGCGTCGTAACCTCCCGATGTCTTAGGAAGTTTTGTGACAAAGTCCATCGAATGCGTTCCAATTTCCATTGGGGAATTTCGGTTGTTAGAGTAATCTCAAGGTTTTTGATATTCGACTTTTACCTTAGAGCAAGTAAGGCATCCGCTAACGACGTAGCAATTTCCGCTTTCATGTTCGGCCACCAATAAAGTTTCTTGAGATCCCGATACATCTTATCGTAACACGGTGAATAGAATACTTTGACTTATGCGACTCATGCATAATCAATTCTCGTATCCCGCCATAAAATGGTACCCACATTCTATCCTTGAAGCATAATACTCCATCTGCTCTCTTTACAAAGCCATTTGCATTTTCGGGCATACCATAAAGCTTTTCACTTGGTCGGTTTTCCTCCTTGAGTGCCTCGATTTGTGCCTTGAGTATTTTTGATGGTAAAGGTGAACTGATCGTCATTCCAAAGGATTGGAATCTTAAAGGTTTGGGTCTTTCTTTCCGGCTAAGAGCATCAGCCACAACATTGGCTTTTCCCGGATGATACTTGATTTCACAATCATAATCGCTGAGTAATTCCAACCAACAACGTTGCCTCATATTAAGTTTCTTCTGATCAAGAACATATTGTAAACTCTTGTGGTCCGTAAACACTGTGCACTTTGTACCGTAAAGGTAGTGTCTCCAAATCTTGAGTGCAAAAACTACGGCTCCCAACTCAAGATCATGAGTGGTGTAATTCTTCTCAAGAACCTTAAGTTGTCAAGAAGCATAAGCTATCACCTTCTCATTTTGCACTAATGCAGCTCCAAGCCCTTTATTTGAAGCATCGCGAAGATACAACGAATTCTCAATTCCTTCGGTAGTGCCAAAATTAGCGCCTTGTAAAGCTTTTGCTTCAACAAGCTGAAGCAATGCTTGTTTCTTTTCTCATTCGTACTTCTTGTTTTTCTGTGTCAACTTGGTCAAAGCTTTAGCTATCTTTGAAAAACCTTCGATGAATCTTCGGTAATACCCTGCGAGTTCTTGAAATCGTCGGATTTCCGTAGGATTTGTTGGAGTAGCCCAATCTTCTACGGCTTCAATCTTTGCAGGGTCTACTTGTAATCCTTGACTATCAATGACATGACCAAGAAATTGTACTTTACGGTTCCAAAAATCACACATGTCTTGAGTATATCTTGAAAAGTTGGAATTGTTCCTCGCTCATCCCATTGAGCTGAGGATAATAGGTGGTACTCATGTCCTAATAGATTCCATGGGAAGAGTGAAATGATTATGAGAAGTCTAAGGTGAATCGAATAGCTTATGATAGGTACAACTGGAATTGATACCACGTGTCTCATGTCATATTTCAAAATGTTAAGTCTGTCGAAAAGGACCTTATTGAAAAGAATAGATTATGGGTAACAGTTGTGATTCCTAGCGCTTCTAGTTCTAGCGAATGTCATGACTTGAGTCTTACTTGTCTAAGGTGTTTAGTCTCCATGACTAAAATGTTTATTGTTTGATTATCGAAGTGTTTCCATGCTCTATGTTGTCAAGTCACCAAACCTTAAATATTTAAGTGATGTGGTGTAGTGGTTGATTTTCAAGATTTGTTCCAATATTGAATGCTTCTAAAATAATTCATCACTTAGATTTTTATCATGCTACCATAGACATAGTTATCAGCTTATACTATGTCAAAGAATGTTGGTTCTAATTTCACTTGTAGATGGGGAGTCATTGTTTGTCCGATATGTTCAAACCTGTTGCATCTCTTGATATGAAAGTGAGGTTATCTGTAATTTCTAGAGAACACAATGCCTTAGGGGAAGTTTATATCGATAACCTTAACTTAACCAAATTTTCCTTTAAGGGAAACTCATTGTAGGAAGTTCACATATTGTTGAGGCCATGTTTAATGAAATGTTACGTAGTCTTGGTTTATCTCTATAGTGTTTCTTCATGGGTATTCGCTCAGATTAAATCTAAGTAACTCGGACTAGTGATGTTTTGAAATGATATAATTTGGCTTCTAGTCCAAAATAGTGTTTCGAATGTCTCGTGATGTCTTCGATTTTGTTGAGTTTTGAAACGTCTTACTATATACTTCTAGTCCTTGTTGGTAGTCCTAGAATGCTTTCACTGTTTTCTTGTATTGAGGAATCCTCCTCGTAGATAGTATAGAAAGTCTTTCCTAAAAAGGTCACTGGTAAACTTTCAACTTCTCGGTTGAGTGAGTGATAAATGGCGTAGGTTTCTGTAGAGTGCTAACAAAAAGAAATGTTTATGAACAATTTATCTGATTACAAAGCTTTGCTTTTGAGTGAAAATTGTTTTAGGGAGTTTGAAAAGATGTTTGTTTCTTTCATGACATAATTCTTCCTAAATTATACATAGGTGATCAGGCTATGTATAATCGAGGACAAATGATGGGATGATTGGTTTTGTTGAAATGGTATTATGTTCCTCCGAAGTTTTGAATGGTATTCAACGTTTTGTTTTTGTAAGATAATGGCTCAATAATTTTTCAGAGTAACATGAAAATCGTTTCGCATGATGGTATTTAATAATTGATAAAATGACTGAAAGCCAATTGATAGAGTGGTAACGAAACAACTTGTTTTAAAACTTTATGAAACAATGTTTCTAAGATAGTGTAGAATAGCTTGAAATAAAATTAAGTGAAATAATGTTATGAAATGGTAGCAAAATAACTTGAAATATAATTTGTTGAATGGTTTGAAGGATACACGGGGAAACCTCATAGAATAGTAACAGTCTCCTAATTGGTCAAGAATAAAGTTGGCCTAACCCCTAGTAAGATAGTGAGGTATCATCGCGAAATGATTGAAAATTGGGCAATTGGAATAGGGAATGAAATAAACAAAGGTTGAGTGAGTTCATAGAGTATGCCTTAGTTAGATAGTGAGGTAAGATAGTGAGGTATCATCGCGAAAAGATAGTGAGGTAAGATAGTGAGGTATCATGCCATGAAGTGTATGCCTTAGTTACCTGAAAATACATTGCTAAAAGTGTCAACACAAAGGTTGAGTGAGTTCATAGAGTTTATGTGAATGTTTAATACGACTACCACAAGTATAAATTATGTATGACAATGATGTCACAAATGATACAATTGCTTAAGCACATGACACAAGCTTGACCGATCATGATGTTCGCCCAACAGAGTGTTTTGCCAAACAACTCAAATAATGATTATGAAATGAAATGTATCCGTCCGGTTGGAATCCGCCAACCCGGATGGAGGTGTCACTCGATAGATCTATCCACTCACCCACGCTTCTATGAAATTAACGGTTCATGTTTATGAAATGGGGACATTTAACGGCAATGAGGTAACTTAAGCAATATAATGAATTTGATATACTTGGTATCGTAATAAAATAATATGCAATGTATTCTCCCGTAGGTTTGAAATAAAGTAAAACTTGAATAAATCGGGCTATGAAAACTCACCTATTGCAATGATTATGATGATATAATGGCACATGAAATGAGGCGCAACCTCGACCGTGACCTATTATGAATGATATGTTCTAATGTAAATCATGAAACAATGTCGTGCATGCAAACTCATATGAAATCCATACCACTTATGCGTTTGAAAATAATGTTTAACGTCGAAATGTATGTTTATGACATCTCGTCATATTATAAAATACTTTACAAGTATTTACGTTGAAATGATATCCTCGATAGTCATTTAATGATTTATTATGATATTATAACTTTTAGTAAAATAATGTCATTTGACAATTTCATGAAAGTGACTAAATGGCCTTGAAAAGCTAGTCGTAAAATGGTGCACGTCGAGTGTTAGGAAACGAACTCAACGGTTTTGGGAAGCTTGTATCATTATCTCAAAGTTTTAGCATTTAAGTTTTCATCCTAGAGGTCTCGATCATGGAGAAAAATATAGGTTAAGTATGGTACTTGTGTCCAAAATATCGTTTAAGGATGGTTTTCGGCAAAGTTTAAGTGACCGTATATTTTGGAAAATAGGCTAGGTGAACTTACTTTTACTAGAAGACATCATGTTATAGAAAGTACTCCATTGATGTTAAAAACGACTCTCAACATGGTCCTTCGTGGCCGTAATATTTGTCTAATAGAAATATATTAGTTTTTCTTATATAATAAAGTTACGGCAACTTTGTTAAATCGCGTGTAATTTAATCGTTACAAGTCCGTTTTCTATGTTTTATATATCCTCGGAATCGTAATAATATATACTAATATATTTTTGATAAGTCGACACATTTTATAATGCTTAAGACTCATTTTTGACTCGTAAAAAGTCGAGATTACATGCTGAATTTTCTGAAACAAATATTTTTCGTCGTCAAACTTGAAAAATTCATATCTTCTTCGTTATAACTCCGTTTTAATCCGTTCAAGCGGCCACGTTTTCGTTTTAAAGTGTATTTTCTAAATATCTAGCCCAATAATTTTTACTCACTGACGAAAATTCCAGATTTAACAAAAACCAACAGACCCTTAATTATAGTTGTCGAAATGAGTTTTTCTCGCAAAACCTATTCTAACCAATTCAAAACAACTCCGAAGCTATTCAAATCCTACCATACACCTTCTTAGGGTGTCATGGGTTCCTAGACATCATCAAAGATGATATGTTACAAGGGATAATTTATAGGATGATCATATTTCAATATAAGTAATAAAAACATTAAAAGTGGTACAAACTCATATGTAACATGCATGATTTCTTGCAAAAATGATGAAATAACATAAAAATGGATATAAAAGAATTATGATGATCATGAAATGCTTACTTGAATGATGTTGTGGAAGAAAATGATGAAAACCTTAATTAATCTTTAGGTTTTTATTTCAAAACCTTGAAATAGATCATTAATACAACTTGATAATCACTGGCTATTGAAAATATTTGTTTCTTCATGTTTCTATGTATGGCCGGCCATGGGAAGGACATGGAGAGGATTTTGTGGTTTACACCTTTTGTTGTGTGATATGTATGTGTTTTGAGAAAATAATATCTAGCATAAATATCAATTGCCTAGTCATAAGGATGAGTATGCATTCTTTGAGTAGCAAAAACTAATTTGGTGACATAAATAACCAAGGGTGGCCGGCCTTGGGGCTTGGGGGGTGAGGTGTAGTTTGATGTTTAAATGTAGTATTTGTTAAGTATAGTGTGTAATTTGTAAATATAAATAGGTATTTATTGTAGCGTTAACTAAAAATAGATTTTAACGGAACAAAATAAAATATATATTGAGGTCATAAAAATTATAAAAATACATTTCTCACAAGAATTGAGTGAATAAATATTTATCGGATTGAATTTACGAAAACCGTCGTAATTATATAAACATAACAATTTATATACGAAATAAATTGAAAACATCGGGTAAATTAGTAATATAATTTCTATAGTCTTAAAATGAGTATAAAAGTATAATAGGATTATTTTTGGGAGTGTCGGATCAATATTCAAAATAAATGTTTACACGATAGCGTTTATTTAATAGGAAAATAAACGTTTAATGAAAAATGCAAATCCATGCATGAACCGATATGAAATGATGTTATTAATGATATGTAGATTAATCCTAGTCTATATGAAATGTCCTTGATGATTGTTCATGAATACGCAGCTAAACCCTCAAGGTTACGCGTATTTGATACTCGTAAACCTAGTTTACGATAAATGATGAAATAGTGAAACTTGAATAGAAATTTTCTCCGGAAATGAATAGTGTTACGTGAATAGTAAATTTTGAAATACGTTCTCAGAATATTACTTTGACTCCAAAAATGGTGAATAGTAAAATTTTGAATAGTGACCGGTGAATAGTAAATTCCCGAGATAAATAGTAAAATTTCCAAAGTTTGTAAAATGACCTGAATTTACGAGTTGTCACACATTCCATGAATGAATTCTAGACATAAGGCTACCCAATTTCGACCCTAAGTAAGTGAACGGGGTGTTAAGAATGGCGCACCCAACCTTCCTAGCAACTTGAACCACTTTTTTGGCATCTACAGAAACTCCTATAGGTTTACTTTTTGACATGTTAATACGAAGTCCTGAAGCGCGATGGAAACACTCCAAAACATGGATAATCGTATCAATATTAGACTCATTCCATAGACCCATAAATATAGCATCATCGGCATAGAACAAATGCGAAAGATGGTGCGTATGATTTAACATAATACCTTTAAACATTCCCGCGTCGACCACTCTTTGAAAAGAGATGTGTAAGCTTTCCATGACGAGAATAAATAAGAAAGGAGAAAGCGGGTCGCCTTGTTTTAGACCTTTGTGAAATTGAAATTCCTCTGTGGGGCTGCCATTCACAATAACCGACCCTCTAGAAGATCTAAGGCAACTTTGAATCCAACTTTTTCTCAATTATTTATGTGAGTGTGCAAATCACCTCTATTTTAATGAGGAGGTTCACAACAACTTTTCTCTTTCAACTAAATGGCTAATAGTATATCAAAACTACTTAATTTAGGAAAAAACCTTTTAAATTTAATGCTAGAGATAACATTTACCCATATTTCTGTTCTTGCGGTGTTTCAAATCCATTTTTAGAAAACAATGGTGACAAGTGGTCCCACCTTTATACCACATTTTGTACGTTCTTGGCTAAATATTTTTTTGATCTTCACAAGAAATTTCATGCATAAATATCTTTAGATACTTGGTTATTTTCCCAAGTATCTAGTCTTTGGATGTTTCTTTATGATGAGGAGAACTGACTTGAGTTATAGTCACTACTTTTACTCTCTGACTTAAGCATCTTTTTATGGGTATACGACCTCTGATTACTGAAGTCTGTATCAATTTCATAAAAAGGTGTAAATTGGCGGGAACACCCAGATTTTGGGTGTTTTTTTGTACCAGCCGTTGTCCACCCCACAAGAAATAGCTCCGGCAACTCTCCTGGCCTAGTGGTGCACCAACTGGAGTGAGCACGAGCCAAGACTCGGACCTCTGAGCTATTATTCCACAAAGTCTCTCCAGCGTGCCCATAGGTTTTGCGGAGGTGGGCACCTATATGAAGCAAATGCCAAGGATGAGACTTGAACTTGGGTCTATCGACTCAAGCACAAGTGTTTCAACCATTGGAGACTAAGTATTTGCAGAACTTTTATGATGATAACTTCCTAAGTATTTTTACTCATGAACTATTTCTACACCTTAATTTTAGGTTCAAACCTAGTTAGAGACCATTGGCCATTGAATTGGCCCGGCACTTCTCTCCTAATTTTCTTCCCAAATTGGGATGATTTGGAGAGAAAGTGATTTTTAAGCCTTTTTATGCTTATATCCATCTTCTTTTCTTTCCAACTCAGGAACACAAGATAAACAATAAAATTTATTTCCTATCCTCTTCTTTTGTCTCTTTTTTCCCCCTTCATTTTCTTGGTGGTGACATCCCAAAACAGGGTAAGATAATCAAAGTCAGCAGCAACAATACCACTAGGTGGTTACCGGATATCACTTGGAATCGTGTAATCACTTTCCAAAGTAAACTATTCGACCCTATGCCTGGGTTACACGAATATCTACTTGGAATAAGACCAAATGTTGGTTATTGAATTAGGCACAATCAATAACCCTTGCGCATATAAGTGTTTAGCTTTATGTTTGTTTCTCCTGATTTCAGTATGTTTCTCAATATCTTCATGCTGATGAAAACCATCTCTATTTATATTAGAGAATACTCACTCCTAGTTAATGGACATTATGGATGATTAACGGCCAATTAATCACTCATAATAAGCCTCAATTATCATAGGAATAGTGGTTACATGACCAATTCAACGTGGTCATAAAGCAGTCATAACAACCAATTGAATGAGTCAAAGCTGTTACAAATTAATCACTGCAACACTATCAGTAGGAACCATTACACTAGCAGCAGGAACCATACACTAGCAGCAGGAACCATACACTACCAACAGGAACCATTACACTACCAGCAGGAACCATAACACTACCAGTAGGAACCATCAGTTACTACACTAACAGTAGTAACCAATACACTAGCAGTACAAACCACTATTGAGTCGAGTCAGGGTGTTCAGGGACCTCATGGGTGTACACTCCGTACCTCTAACCCAAAACAAGGTGTGAACTAATCCCACAAGTGCACTAAATTTACCAACAATCCTCCCCAAATTTAGTTCACTTCCTTTTCAAGAAAAATAAACATCTAACAAAACATGTGCATAAACGAAAATATCCTGAGGATTGAATTTCCATCTTAGTACATTACACGTTCAAATGTTCGAGAATCAGGGTGTTCTAAGAATTGAACCATTCAACCCATTTGAATACCTGAAGATAAAATACACACAAGTTTTCAAACACTTAAAAGCTCCTGACACTATACAAGCCATGTGTCCATATCCAAATTCATAAATGTTGTAAGAGCCAAAAGTCCATAGCTCCCCGAAGCGGCAAAACTTCAACATTTACATAGGTGGTTCCTCTTTATTCATGCTCCTGCCAAGCACTTTTTCAAAGAAAATTAACCATTAAGAAGTAAAGACATCATCCTCCTTTCAGCAGGTTCTAATCACAACCTTAGGATGTATAAAAACATGTGCTCCAGTCCACTGAATGTTCAGCTTTCCACATTGAACTCAGTTCCCAAGTTTCCTGAGGAGGGAGTTGGGTGTCTTAGCATTCATTGACTAAATTGGACTTAAACCCATCCTTTTAGTAGACTTTATAACCAAGCCTCTAGCTAATCCCTTCGTCAAGTGATCAGCTAAATTTTGTTGAGATCTAACAAACTCTATAGATACCACCTCATTCATGATAAGCTCATGAATCATGCTATGCCTGACACCTAAGTGTCTAGACTTCCCATTGTACATCTGGCTATAAGCCTTTGCCAATGTAGCTGCACTATCACAACGGATAGAAATGGGTGCTATAGGTTTAGGCCACAATGGAATCGCAAGAAGCAAGTTTTTCTACCATTCAGCTTCTTTACCAGCAACTGCTAAGGCCACAAATTCAGATTTCATTATTGAATTGGTGATGCAAGTTTGCTTCTAGGATGCCCAAGAAATTGCACCTCCACCAAGTAGGAATACCCAGCCACTGGTAGACGAATTGTCTTTAGTGTTCTTGATCCAACTTGCATCGGTGTATCCTTCCAACATCAAGGATAACCAGTATATGAGAGACTATAATCCATAGTTCTCTACAAATACTTGATACCCTCTCGAGCCGCTTGCGTTGATGAGCACTAGGATTACTAGTATACCGCTCAATTTTCCCACCGCAAAACCAATATCGGTCTTGTACAAGTCATGGCATACATCGTGCACCCAATTACCTAGAATACTCAAGTTGAGATACATCCTTGCCATTATTAGGCATCAACTTCTCACAAGTATCCACAGTGTACTCACCGGAGTACAATCAAAGTAATTGAATTTCCTCGACACATTCTCAATATAATGAGGCGAGAGATATAAATTATTTTACTTTCATGTTTAATCCTTATACCAAGGATAACATCGGCCTCCCCATATCCTTCATGGAGAACCTTGATGACAAAATTCCTTTGTCGTCAACCTAATTTTGGTCGGGTTCAAAGATCAACATGTCATCAACATATAGACAAATGATGACTCCTTTACTGTGTTCGTCAAATTTACTATATACACATTTGTCGGCATGGTTAAGAACATAACTACTAGAAAAAGCCACTTCATCAAATTTTGATGCCATTGCTTAGGTGCTTGCTTTAGTCCATAAAGAGACTTAATCGGTTTACACCTTGTTTTCATTGCCGGCATGATGAAGCCACGAGGTTGGTTCATGTAAACCTCCTCATCCAATTCACCATTTAAGAAAGTCGTCTTCACATCCATCGATGAATAATCGATTGTGAATTGATGCCAAAGCAATCGGTAGTCTTATGGTACCGATACGAGCTACAGGGGCATAAGTATCAAAATAGTCTATCACGACTTTTTTAAAGCCACGAATGACTAGTCTAGCCTTGAACTTTTCAATAGTTTCATCTACCTTCATTTTCCTTTTGAAAATCCATTTGCAACCCAAAGGTTTGCAACTGGTGGTAGATCAACCAACACCCAGTGTTGTTGCCCATGATGGAATCCATCTCATCATTGATTGCTTCTTTCCGAAAGCAATATCACGGGACTTCATTGCTTCTTCAAATGTCTTGGGATCATCCTCAACAATGAAGCAATAGGAGTATTGGTCGAGACCTCATCCCTTGTTCCTTCAATTAAATATAATTGAAACTCGTGTCCAAATGACTTTGGATTCTGACCCTTTTGCTCTTTATGAGCAAAGGTTTAGGTTGTTGAACCACAACCTCATCAAGGACCTCGATGGCACTTCATCGGGACCTCGATACACCAGTGTCATGAGTTCCATTAGGAATCCTCGACTTGGTCTAGGGGCGATGAGAATCTATTCTCATCAAAGTTTGCATCCCTTGATTCAATTATGGAGTTAAGCGAAACATATTCATTAGGTTCAATAACATAGAACCTAAAAGCCTTGGAATGCTCGGCATATCCAACAAAGATGCAATCAATGCCTCTTTCACCCAAAGTTTTCAACTTTGGATCGGGAGTCTTACAATGACCCTACAACCCCAAACCCCGAGATAGTTCAGTTGGGTTTCCTTTAATCTGAGTTTATAAGGGTAACCTTGTTCCTTTGTTGGGAACCCTATTTAATAAATAGCAAGTCATAACATAGCTTCACCCCAAAACCCTTGACTCGATCTGAATAGGACAACATGGAATTAACCATCTCTTTAGCACTGCTTTTCCTTTCGAAATGCCATTTCTTTGAGGAGTATAAGGGCGATCGTTTCATGGATTATACCAACAGACTAAAAATACAGAGTATCCATGTACTCACCTCCCCTATCCGTCCTTAATCTTTTGATCAGGGACCCAATTTGTAATTCAACTTCAGTTTTAAACACTTTGAATTTATCTAATGCTTCATCCTTGGTATGTAATAGATAGACATAACAAAACCTAGAAGCATCATCAATAAATGTCACAAAGTACTTCTTATTCCCCAAAGATGGAGTGGCATGCAGATCACACAGGTCACTGTGTATTAGCTCCAAGAGCTTAGATTCACGATTAACACCCTTAAAAGGTTTCTTAGTTATCTTGGTCAACATGCAGGTTTTACACTTTTCATTGTCCATGTCAAATGGTGGGATTAACCCATCCTTAGACATATCTTGCATCCGTTTATAGTGCACATGGCCAAGTCTAGCATGCCATAGGGTAGAGTTAGTCAGGTCAGTGGTGGTCACAAAGGCTGAATTAACACTATCAGTGACAATATAAAGCCTGAACATTTGATTACATAAATAGCCAAAACCAATAAACACACCATTTTTAGACAAGACAAATTTATCAGATTCAATAACTAGTTTATATCCATGATTATTCAAAACACTACTTGAAACCAAGTTCTTCCTTATATCAGGAACATGAATAACATTAAACAAAGTTACAATCTTTCCATAACTAAATATAAGGTCTACACAACCACGACCATGCACCAAGGTTGTTGACTCATTTCCCATGTGAAGAATAGAACCATCATTCAGTGACTCATAAGTCTTGAACCAGCTTCTATTTTTGCACACATGAACTGTTGCACCAGAGTCAACCCACCACGCAACATCATCATCTTGCACATAATAAGATTCAGATACATATGTAAAATAATAAATCTGAAAAGACTTATTAAACATATTCTGACCTTTCAATGAGTTGGTAGAACCACCACTCCCTGAACCATTAGTGCCTGATCCATTGGCTTAACCACCAACCTTAACACCTTTGCAATCCCTTTTAATGCGACCAGTTTTGCCACATTTCCAACAAGTAGGTGTTGCCTTCTTGTTAGGATTTGCCCTTGTGTTATCATGATGTTTGCGTTTGCCTTTGTTGTCATTGTACCTGGTGGAGTTGTTATGCTCCACCATATTGACAACAGATACACCAGTAGCATTGCTACTCTTTGCCTTGTCATTATCCTGCACCCTGAGAGATTCCTCAATGTGCAGATGACTGCCCAACTCTACAAGAGTTAACTCATCCTTCTTATGTTTCAAGGTATGCT
Organism: Chrysanthemum lavandulifolium; assembly: GCA_022545495.1. Classification (NCBI taxonomy): domain Eukaryota; kingdom Viridiplantae; phylum Streptophyta; class Magnoliopsida; order Asterales; family Asteraceae; genus Chrysanthemum; species Chrysanthemum lavandulifolium. Next base: position 243,853,452 of record CM040239.1, on the reverse strand, counting down.
TGAAATCTTTCCAAGAAGGAGAGAGTTTGCTAATGACACAAGAGACTGAAATAGCCTCATCCATGTTCATATTGTGTTGTGTAAACCTTCCAAGTATTCCAAGAAGTTCATTGTATTGTTCCATAACTGGTCTTGAATCAGTCATTTTGTAATTTGTGAAATTACTTACAAGGAACTTCTTACTTGAAGCATCCTCAGCCATATATTTTGCATCCAAGGAATCCCATAGTTCTTTGGAAGACTCAAAGTTCTGATAAATTTCAAATAGAGAATCATACATACCATTGAGAATTAGACCTCTGCAAATGTAGTCATCATTCTCCCATTTGCTCCTTCTCCTGATCTGCTCCACTGCAGCATCATCCCCATCATCAGGAATATGAGTGGTTAGCACATACACCACGCTCATGCTAGAAAGCAAGAAGTGCATCTTCTTTTGCCATCTCCTGAAGTCCACCCCTTCAAACTTGTCAAGCTTAGCAAAGTTTGAAACCATGTGTTTCATTGCAGCAGTAGCCATTGATTATCAAAAATAGTTTACTTTGATTGTTGGTGGTGACATCCCAGAACAGGGTAAGATAATCAAAGTCAGCAGCAACAATACCACTAGGTGGTTACCGGATATCACTTGGAATCGTGTAATCACTTTACAAAGAAAACTATTCGACCCTATGCCTGGGTTACACGAATATCTACTTGGGATAAGACCAAATGTTGGTTATTGAATTAGGCACAATCAATAACCCTTGCGCATATAAGTGTCTAGCTTTATGTTTGTTTCTCCTGATTTCAGTATGTTTCTCGAGATCTTCATCTTGATGAAAACCATCTCTATTTATAGTAGAATACTCACTCTAGTTAATAGACATTATGGATGATTAACGCCGATTAATCACTCATAATAAGCCTCCATTATCATTGGAATAGTGGTTACATGACCAATTAAACTTGGTCATAAAGCGATCATAACAACCAATTGAATGAGTCAAAGGCATTACAAATTAATCAACGCAACACTACCGGTAGTAACCATTACACTAGCGGCGGGAACCATACACTACCGGCGGGAACCATTACACTAGCGGCGGGAACCATAACACTACCGGTAGGAACCATCGGTTACTACACAATGAGTAACCAATACACTAGCGGTAGTAACCAATACACTAGCAGTACAAACCACTATTGAGTCGAGTCAGGGTGTTCAGGGACCTCATGGGTGTACACTCCGTACCTCCTAACCCAAAACCAGTTTGAACTAATCCCACAAGTGCACTAAATTTACCAACACATTTCTCTTCTTTCAGTTTTATACTCGGGACAAATTAGTCACCACTAAAAAATGTTACGTTCACCTTTCTACTAAGTAACAACATTGGTGCACTATTGCATCTTTCCTCCCATATATGCAGTTCTTCAGGTATAAACTTCAAGTTGGTTTTATAATTATTAACATATATTAACATCTATCGCGAATATTTCACGTAATAAATCATTGCTGTAAATATAGCAAAAAATATGGCGAAATGAGCTCAAATTAAAGAGTACAATGTTTATGTTAATATGGTATAAATTATAGCTTTAAAAATCGGGTAATTTTCCGGCTATTTTGATTACTAGGAAAAAAGGGTACGGTATGTGTAGAGAGAGAAAAGAAAAAATAACATAGTAGGGGTACCTTTTTTTTTTTATGTGTTTATTATAAAGTTAACATTTCGTAAGCACGTATATCATGAAGTTGCATTGTATAGCAACTTTCGTCTAATTTTTTATTCATAATTAACAGGGTCGTCCCATGAATTGACGAAACTTTTGAGGGCCCTGTATGAAATTATATAATGATGCCTTTCGTTAAACAATATTATATATAAAGTGTCACAGTTTATAAGATATAATGCAATTAGTTATATAAACGTTCTAACATATTACTTATTTAAGATATTTTCCCATAAAAATACTTTTTTCTTCGTGAAAAATATGCTCACACACGCGTATAATTATTAACGGACAAATTTTGGTACTAAAAATCTTGAGGCCGAATGGAAATGGTCATTTCAGCTTTCTTCAAAACTACGATAATTAAGAGCATCACATTATTATAACTTATAATTATAAAACCGACTTTAAGTTTATACCTGAAGAACAGCATATATGCCATAAATAATATGGTTTTCTGTTTTTCTTTAGAAAATTTCTAAGATTGATTGTCAGATTTAGATTTAAAGAGCTAGCTAGCCAAATTCCACACATGCCAAACCTCATCTTTTGTTATCCAAATGCTTATGTTCCAATTTTGAACACACATGACACAACTACACGAGTTAGATATTTTTCTTTCACAATTATTTTCTTATTGATTAAACAAATAAACCTGTTTAAAAAAGTTCAATTAACAATAGACCCATTTTTCCTTGGATTGTTTTCTTTAGGAGCATCATTTACAATTATCTTTTGGTTTTTGGACATTGAACGTGGTTGATTTAAGTATTTAACACATCTAACGTTGCTAAAATGGTACAAAGTATCTATATAGTTGTGGTGGCAATAACGACACTTTTGGCCCTATAGATAGCAAGACTAAGTCAAGGCGGTTATAATGGGTATATTCTATAGTTTGAATAGCATGTTTAGTCTTTTGGTCCTATAAAACCAAAGATCAATTGTTTCTAGTGTTACAAGATGACTACTTTTTAATAATTCGAGCATGTAGGTCAACCCACTTGATGTTCTTATACAAAGCATCATCATATAGATATGCTTTTATGTTAATCGCGCAAGTTATGACATGTTATGAGAGGTTAATCTTAAACTCGAGATTATAATATAAGCTCTAGTTTTTGTTTTGTTTTTTTTAAGCATTCTATAAACTAATATTTCACTTGAAGGCACTATTGCTATTAGGAGTTGTTTGAATCTATGCAGTATGAATTTCATAAAGATTATACCTTCTTTTTCAAAATCAGAATGACAAAATGCTATTTGCAAGCTAGTACCAAAGTTGTGGACTTGTTTTACAAAATTTAGTATTTAAATCCTACTAAGGATATATTACTATTGACATCAAATCATAATAATTGAATTATATCACATCTAAAACCTCTTTGCATAACTTTATTTTTTATTAGGATAATGAGCAAAAGTAATCACTTTAATAAGTTAGATGGGCAGGCTGCCACAAATGCACAAACACACCCATCACCATTATCCTTGTTGCCTCTCCCTTTGATCAAGACATATCTTTCCTATGTGACTTGATTTCATCATACATTAATAATTAACCTTAATGTAATGCCACATCATTTTAAACTGTCTTTTCTAAATCAACAAAACCAACATATTCATAATCTTAATTATGTATTAGCCTCTTTCTTGTAGAGATGGGACAAACAATCAATGAAGCTAATAAGATTACTAACGTGCCTATTTCATATGTGTTTAGCATACAATTTGCGACTTTGCGTTACACACCACTTGGACCACACGTTACAACAACAAATAAGTTTTTGCGGTGTGCGAAACAATTTCCAGACCTCTTTCATAGTCATAAGCCAAAAGTTTTTTTTTTTTTTTTTTTTTTTTTAGTTTGAAGAGATGACCATGTTTATTAGAAGGACTAAATAATGCTCAAATAAATAATTTCGAATTGCATGATTAGTCATATCTTGGTATGCATCCAAAAAGGTTCAAGACTCACAAAAGTGTTTTTGTCTAATGATCACATATGTTTATCAAATTGCGTTTTCGATTGCTCATGACATATACTTTTCAACTAAGAAACTCAATACATGTTTAGCAAAAGTGATAGGGATCTATGAGGAGACATAAAGTTGAGCAACTAAATAGTTAGAGCATCCGCAATGCTCAAGTTGTTCAATAGCTTTTTACATTAATACATTGTACGTTTTACTCATTTTTAAGTATCAAAAAGCTTTTGCTAAAATGGGTCTCCAATGGTAAAGCTTTTTAGAATAGCTTGATGGAAAGAATAAATAATGAGGTAAGAAGAGTTAACTGATATATTTTAATTAAAACAATACTAAAGTACAAAACTTCAAACGCTTGAAGAATTACAAGTCTTTCCAAAAAGCTTTTGAAAAAGCTCAAGATTGCAATGGTGAAAAGTCTTTTAAAGACTATTTGAAATAGTGAAAAGCTTTTGAAAAACCTTTGCATTGCAGATGCTCTTAGGCTAAGCTAATTAGGGGACCCACAAACAATCAATGAAATATTTTAAGACTAAATGTAATTGGGAAAGGCCTTCACGAGTTAAAGCACTCCACGACACGTCGACCTTTAATATGAAGCCTCCCAATCACGCGTGATGCTCCAATTTGAAGGTGGTTTGGTGCTCTGCACCATCAATGAAAAGGTTTAGTGAAAGTATATTGTTGAGTGCGTTTGTTTTTAAGTGAAGTATGTTTGTCTGGTTGGTTTGGCGACCACTGTTACTCGTGTTTGGTTGAATTAGCTAATGATTGAAAAACTGATATGACACTGAGTTAAGGATGGTAGACACGATCATTACTGCACTCGGCCTAAGATTTAACGACTTAAAATGGGAACCACAAACGATCATCGAAACCTCTCCACAGATAACATATATATGCTGAAAAGCAATTCACTATTTATACCCAAATATTTGTTAGCCCATACTCTTGTAGCTAATACAACCTTTAAAGCCCAAATAATTGAAGCACTCCCGGGATGTGATAGTGGCTAAACAGTGTGGGCTTGAAATATGAAACTGTTCAAGTAAATTCCTAGGGTCCGTTTGGTATAGCGGTGTGAGAATGAGGGTATGAGTTTGAAACCATTTGTGTTTATTTGGTTGAGTGGTTTTGCTAAATCATTCATGTGGATCCTACAGATGATACCTATAAATCCATACCACTTGAACTTGGTGGATTTTACCAAATCATTTCCATGGGCCTTATTAATTACACTCACTTCACTCTTTTAATTCATATTTATCAAAAATTATTCAAACCCAATTATATAAACCAAACAACATTTTTTCAACTATCAAACTCATTTTTATACCACCATATTATCATACCAATATCCATTGTAATTCCTATAAGCAAACCAAACGAACCCTTAAGTAATTGCTTGTGTTCCTATACTTAGGTGCTCATTAAATCAGATTTAGTAGCTGATTATATACCTTACAATCAAGTTAGCGGAATATAAATCTATACTACATTATAAAGTATTTGGAACTTTCTATAATAGAAAGTCTTAAAATTTTAAGACAAAAAACATTACTATAAAAGGATAATTAGAAAATTAATGTAAAATTTAAAAAATTAAGTCTCGTTTAAACCATGTAATACCCCTCCAACGATGATATATTTTAATGTTCACTAAACTTATAACCGCAAATTGAATGCTAAAATTTGAAAATAAAAGTACTATGTATTTACACTATTAATAATTTAGACGTTCCGTTTTTCAAAAACAATATATCTACTACGTTATAAAGTATTTGAGACATGCTAAATAAGAAAGGTTTAAAATGAAAAACAATTGCTCGCTACAAAAATAGTCACCAAATACCCACCGCCATATTACGCAGATACCCTTCTAATTTTATAAAAATAAACTTTCTATTGTTCTCATTTACTTGTAACTTTATTGTGAAATATAAACAGTTTGAGTTATTCGAGATGACCTTTTAGTGCATTTAACAAAAAAGTATTTAAACGACACAAATAATTAACTTTTTAAATGTTTATCTACTTATAAGAATGAATCAAAAGAATTACAAAGATTAATGCGGATAATAGTAAATTAAACTAATTTTTACTCTTTATAAAATATTTAGAACTTTTATTTTTAGAAGTCTTAAATATTTTAAGTTTACACACTTGTTATTATTAGTAATTTTTAAAATTAAAATTTTAAAAACACACTAATTACACATTATATTATAACATTAAATTGGATGCATATTACAATAAATAAAATATAATTATAATATTTTTATAGTTAAAATTAATAACTTTTTAAATTTGCATATATAATAATATGTCATATTAAATCTACACAGTCTCACAACATAAACACACAATTTTTAGAAACAATCTTTTATTGAAAATTGTTAAACAATACTCGGCAAAAACGTAAAATCATAAAATCGTTAAATAACGTTCGCCTTCGAATCGCTACTTTGCGCGGGTACTATGCTAGTAATAATCGAATGATAATTTGTGATCTTCTCCTCACTTACTTGAGCATAAACCATAGTAAATGTTTAATTAGGAACTTTAGTCTCTATAAAGTATTCCGTGACAAGTTCAATTGAGGAGTAAATGCTTTTAATGATTGAGTAAAGGCTTGTTCCTTTTCTACTTAATGAGTAGGCTAAAACCTTTGTGTTGGTGTTATTTTAATAGGGAGGTTTACAACAATTTTTCTTTTTCAATTAAATGGCTAATCTAGTAATATATCAAAACTACTTAATTTAGTAAACAACCTTTTAAGTTTAATGCTAGAGATAACATTTTTTGAAATATTCGTTTTTATAGGCAAGCATTGAGATATTTATAGGCAAGCATTGAGATAGTACACTTACATTAACAGTGTAATATGGACTTATCAATCATATAACACTAATAACCATTAAATATTTCTATTCTTGCGGTGTTTCAAATCCATTTTTAGAAAACAATGGTGACAAGTGGTCCCACCTTTATACCACATTTTGTACGTTCTTGGCTAAATATTTTTCTGGATCTTCACAAGAAATTTCATGCCTAAATATCTTTAGATACTTGGGTATTTTCTTAAGTGTCTAGTCTTTGGATGTTTCTTTACGATGAGAAGAACTGACTTGAGTTATAGTCAGTACTTTTACTCTCTGACTTAAGCATCTTTTTATGGGTTCACGACCTCTGATTACCGAAGCCGCATCAATGACTAGAGGCCTTTGGAGAACTTTTATGATGATAACTTCCTAAGTATTTTTACTCAGGAACTATTTCTACACCTTAATTTTATGTTCAAACCTAGTTAGAGACAAAAAAAAAAAAAAAAGGTCAAAATGACAAAAAGAAAAAAGTCTAAAAGACACCTATAAAACCTAGACGCCTAACTAACTCAAAACAGTAACCGACTTAAACCTAACCGTCTATACTGATTCTATCTCTCCACGCGTTATTATCAGTGATCATGACCTCGGTCAAGAAAAGCTCGTTCATGTCGTGCTTCAATATATCCTTCCATATAAGTTTTGGTGTACCCTTACTTCTCAACTTGTCCACTACTCATGCTTCCACACTCCTAACCGATGCAGACTGTGGTTGTCACAATTCTCAATTTCCGGTCATTCCTCATACTCCATATTCATCATTTCATAACGGTTCGTGCATGGTTTTGCATTTTTCAGTACACGTTATTTTATATTAAATAAACGTTATCGCGTGAGTTATTATTTTGAATATTTAATCCGTTACTTTCAAAAATGATCCCGATATATTTTTATACTTATATTTAGTTTATAAAAACTATATTTTGAGTTTACCTAGTGTTCTAAATTCATTTTGTATATAAATCGTTAAATTTATATTATTACGACGCTTTCCTTAAAAATTACACGACAAATATTTATTCACTCAAATTATGCAAGAAATATATTTTTACAATTTTTATGATCTTAATATAATTTACTTTGGTCCATTAAAATTTATTTTAACTAAAACAACTATAGTTCATAAATGTATACAAGTTACCCTAACTTATATTTCTTTTACCTACAACTACTTGCACATTTATATATATACATTACATAAAAAAAAAAAAAAAAAAAAAAAAAATTAATTTTGAGAAACATCCTCCCCCAAAATCCGGCCATGGGGGGAGGGAATGCATTAATTTTGTTGGTAACATTTTCTTGCAAGAGTATATTATACTCCAACTCTTTCACATTCATTCATCTCATCTCATTATTCACATAGTTAGAAAACTTTTCTTCTCTCTTGTTTCTTATCACCAAAACCGGCCACTACATAAGATCAAGAAGAGATTCATAAAATTTTGCAAGCTCAAGTTCTTCACAATCTAGATAACACTCTTGTTTAGGTTTTGAAATAAAAACCTAGGGTGTTTAGGTTTAATCCTTGGTTCTAATCACCTCATCATATCACTTGTAAGCATCTCATATTTATTTTTCATCTTACATATTCATTTCATACTCATCTCATCGTTTTTGAGCAAAAACATGCAAGACTTATGTGTATTTATACCATTTTTACATTGATTTTAGAGTTATATATATATAAAGGTCATCCTATAATTATCCCCTTGTTATATTTGGTCTTGATGATGTTTAGGAACCCATGACACCCTAAAAAGGTGTATGGTAGGATTAGAATAGCTTTGGAGTTGATTTGAATGGATTAGAATAGGTTTGGTACGAGAAAAACTATTTTCGATAAGTATTAAATGTGTTCTGTCCTTGTTTTGATTTTCTGGAAAAACCGACAGTAGGCACGAAATTTTGGCCTTGATAATTAGAAAATATACTTTAAAACGAATCCGTGGCCGCTTGAACGGATTAAAACGGAGTTATAACGAAGAAGTTATGAATTTTTCAAGTTTGACGACGAAATATATAATTTTCTGAAATTTCAGCATACTATTTTTATCTTGTACGAGTCAAAAATGAGCCTTAAGCTTCACAAATTATTTCGACTTGTCAAAAATATATTAGTATACTATGATACGAAGCTAAGGACGTATATACGTGAAAACGGATTTGAAACGACAAAGATATGCACGTTTTCATAAAGCCGCCAGAACTATTATTTTCTCAAAACTATAGTATTTTTACGATACAAGTGTTACGGAATTAAACGACCGTGTAGGAGGCTGTTTTAACTATGATGTGGAACTTTTTGGAACGAAATGTCTTCTAGTAAAATCAAGATCACCGAGCATATTTTTCAAAACGACAAGCCGTTTGTATAGCGGAGTTGTAATAAATTATTTATGGATGTTTAAACTTGGCCGAAACTCATTTTTAACCAACATTTTAGACAAAATCACCATCTTTAACCCTTATTATCTTTATGTTCGAGACCTTTATGACGAAAACTCCTGAACTGAAACTTCTAGATTTCGATGCAAACTTTCCAAAACCGTCGAGTTCGTTTCCTAACGCTCGACGTACACCATTTTACGACTAGTTTTTCGGAGCCATTTTTGTCACTTTCAAGAAATTTCCGACGACATTGTTTTGCGACGAAAAGTGAAAATTTCACTATAAATCATTACGAAACCATTGTAGGATGACATTTTGACGTAAAAACTTGTAAAGTGATTTTTGAAGGGTCAAGACGTCAAAAGAGTATTTTTCGACGATAAGTATTATTTTCAAAACTCGCAAATGGTATAAATAACATACGAAATGCATGCATAACATTACATTGCAACTCATTACATATCATATCATTCGTAATAGGTCCCGGTTAAAGCATCACATTATACCTCAGTGTAATCACTTTTGTCATCACACCAGTTTACCAAGTGAGTAATCACACCCCTTTTTTTTTACCGTTTTACTATATTTTGGGGCGAAATGCATGAACCGTTCTTGAGCTAAATTGTTTACTACTTTTATTAACTAGTTTGACTAGAACTTGTGAATTTGAAACAAATCCTTGAACTTAATTATGAAATAATGCCTTACTTGAACTTATTGAACCGTACATGTTATGACCTTGACCTAAAGTCTCCTATGTTCGAGCATCACTATAAAGTCTCCTATGTTCGAGCATCACTATAAAGTCTCCGTGTTCGGAGCGTTCTTTGGGAAGAGGCACCCAAGTATCTTTGGGAAGAGGCACCCAAGATATCTTTGGGAAGAGGCACCCAAGAGGCACCCAAGATATCTTTGGGAAGAGGCACCCAACATAACTTTGGGTAGTGGCACCCAGACTTAATTTGGTTTCATCAAGAGCATCCCTGAATTATTATATTCGTGGTAATATATTGTGAACTATTATGACCGCTTATACTTGACTACTTCATACGCTATATTTTGTGCAATGGGTTGTGAATACACAGGTTGCAAGTTTTGTATGGCCGGAACTTGGAACTGAGTGGATTTACAATGCCTTTGCTTTGTGGACTATTTTTTTTTGTTGACCGAAAGCTTTGAATATTTCTTACGAGTTTTCTTATTTTGCTAAACATGTTTACTCACCAACTATTTTCATAGTTGACCCGTTTTTTTTCTCTCATGCATTTCAGGTGATCGTTAGTAAGTTTTTCTACCAGGTCTTGCATAATGAAGTTTTCACTTGTCACTGCAAATCGTTATGTAATAGAACGAAATATTTTGGAATCTAAACTTTGTAATATATTTGCCGTTGTCGGCTAAACTGGTATTGTAATGGTGTACTCTTTCTTTTAAATCTTAACGTTGGTACGTTCTATTATCTTGTGCTTATGTTCCTTTCCGTTACACCTCGTGTTTCCGCCTCTGGCGAGGGTGTGACAGTGGTCTTCTTCTAATATGTATGAACCATCTCAACCGTCCTTCCCTGGTCTTGTTGATTAAAGTTTCCACTTCAAGTTCTGCTCTAAAAACTCCGTTCGAAACTATCTCTAGCAAGGTTTTCTTTTGGTAAAAGGGATTCACTCTGGCAAAATATATTAATCACAGAAACCAAAAAGTACAATGGAATGTGGCAGAAGCACCACATTAACCTCAAGCAAAGCTTGAACAGCCTACAAAACTCTTGTGACATGCCACAAAGCGGAACTAAACTAAAAAACATACAATCACTAAAACACCGATTGGAAAGAGCCACTTCAGAAAGCAAGCATCACCACAACCATTCATAAACCACTTTGAAGGAGATTGATGCACCAGCTGAGACTGCCTCCTTAAAAAAACCTTCCCAAGGAAAAAACCCATAGGAAAAACCCTTGAAGAAGGAAAAAAGAGAACATCTCTTAACTGGATCTCCAACGAAAAAACCGGAAAACCAACAGCAGCAGCCAATGAAAACGAACCATCCACAAAACACCAACCCTTCAGATAATCTTCAGAATGGGGAAACTTCATCTCGAATGCATAAGGGAATGAGGTAACTTCCACACATGGAAAAGATCTTTCACATTCGTCATCTTCTTGAACTTATAAGTGTGGAGCTTGAGACGGACAATGGACTTTATCAAATCAACAACTTGAGCTCCATATCTTTTTGCTGCTTGAAAATCCTGTAGTTTCTCTCTTGACAAATGAAATAAGAAGCAGCAGCGAATAACAGCTTGGAAACAACACTTCTAACCGATCTATACTTCGCACCAGGTACAAGAAACTGAACAATGGCATCCAAAGAAGAAGGAATCTGCTGTAAACCTGCAAAAACCTTTAAAGAGTCCCAAACCTGAGCAGAAAACAAACAATCAAAGAACAAGTGATCATGACAATCCGGCTATAATCCGCACAAAGGACATCGAAGCAAACTAGGGTCAGTATCATCATTAACATCCCGCTTAATATTTTCAACTCCGCCACTTCCACTCGGTTAGCTTGAGCCTTAGTGAACATCCAATACTCTGACTCATACAACTAATTGCCACTCACTAAATTTCTCTTTCAAATTTAGAGGGACTTTTCTATCACAAAGGACTCCGAAAACCGCCCTTCACTAGAGAGACTATTTCATCAACGTGTGGGTAAAATGTTTGTTACCAATTTGTTAGTGTCACTAAAAGCACAAATCAATGATGCTTGTGTGTCATTCAGATATGTCATTAGACACTTTGCATTTCAGTTTAGAGATAATGGTATATGAACATTTATCAAACTTTATATATTCTTGACATATATTCTTTTTGGTAAGAAGTATTTTTTTCACCTATTAAATGTATAAACTTTTTAATTTTTGTGTATCATTAGAGATAAGCTTGATTCATTTAAATAGATAATAATTTGAAAATATATCGAACTTTACCCGTGATGGTACGCAAAAGAAAAAATGTTTAAGTTTCCATGTTAATTAGGAAAAAAATAATTTTTGCACAACAAATGAATAATCAAGTGTTACCAAATTTAATTAGTTTATTGTAACTTTTGTTACCAAATTTTTTCTTTGTTGAACTAGTTTTTGCTGAAACATATTTGCTTGATTAAATATGTAAATGTTTCAGAGTACTTACAATTTTATGCATATAAGGTTTTAGTCTCGAAGTTTTGTAGTCAAAGGTGGAGTACATTTCTAAATAACCAATAACCTTACACGTATGTCGTATGCGCATGAAGTAAACATATTCCATTTTGTATATTTTAAGTTTGGGATAAGATGTCGACATTCATTTTGACATCCTAGTAGAGTGAATAAATTAACGTGTCACTCGATTTTGTGATCATATGCATACTATCATTTCAATCCATTATTACCCTAATGGGATCCACCTATCTTTCACTTTTTGTTGTTTACGACTCCATCATGTAAATAAATACTTTTACTTATCATTTTAAAATAATTACGAGATTTTATGTTGTAGAGCTCGGTCCAGCTCTTTATACGCGTGTTATAGGCCTACCCGGTCCCTATATCATCGATATACTGAACCGTGAGATGCGTTATAGTCACGTTATAACTTATAAGTGTTGCGTTATAGCTATGACGCCCGTTTTTTATTGCGTTTTTTTCTTTTTACCTTTAAAATTCTCGAATACAACGGCTATAAAAAAATTAAATACCTGATTCTAACATCCAAACAATCAAAAACACTTCACTTTTTTCCAATTCCTATTTTCATGTATACACTTTCAATATGAGTTATTCCATCGGGAAACCCTTTACCCAGAAAAAATATGAGTTATTCCAACGAATAATGCACAGAGAAATTGTTAAAGTTGTACGATTACCATGAAAATTATTTATCTTCTGATGACGACAAGCGACTAATTCAAACACTCAGAAGAGTGTACCTTGGGATTATGAAGGTTCTGAACAACGTCTTTTGGCATAATATTTTGACGATAACCCAAAATACGCCGAGAGAAATTTTAGACGACAGTTGTGAATGAGCTCAAAACTATTTTTGAAAATAGTTGAAGGTATAACTAACTATAAATCTATAATATTGAACATATTCCCGAGAACTTTTTAGTTTTAGGTCAAGGCTTAATGTGGCCCATAGAATAAGTATTAGTCATGTAATGAAATGCACGTCTCCCAACGCCAATTGGCATATGGAACAACCCCCGATGCTTTTGATAAATATTTTCCAATTGAGGAACATTGTAGTCGTGATAGTTTGGAAAATTTCACCACACGTATATAGGATTTGTACTCGGAGGAGTATTTAAGGAAACCATCACCTAAGGACAGTTTGAGTTTATATGAAAACCAAAAAAGTTATCACGGGTTCCCGGATATGTTTGATAGTATATATTGTATGCATAGGGAATGGATGAATGGCCGAACAGTTGCAAAGGGCATTACAAAAGGGGGATCACAAATACCCAACAATAATGCTTGAAGTTGTTGAATCACAATTTTTGTGGATTTGGCATGCGTTTTCTGGTATAGCGGGGGAAAATAACAACCTTAACGTTCTATATCGTTCAAACTTGTTTTACGATCTTATTGACGATGTCGCTTTTGAGGTTCCATATACAATGAATCGTAAAACATACACCAACGAATATTACCTAACTAACGGTATTAATCCCACTTGTGCTACTTTTGTCAAAACACATATGGTTGCGCGAGACCAACCTGCGTTGATTTTATAATGACTCACGAAAGTGCAAGAAAGATGTGGAGTGAGCTTTGTTGAGTTTATGATATATAAAATAAAATAAAACATAAAGACATCAAGAGTATACAGCGGAAGACTTAAGATCATAACAAATAAATTAATTAATCGAAAGTATGCGTACGCACCTCTTGCGAATATCAAATCTCTCGAGCAAAGCAAAACCACCCTCGAGCAAAGCAAACCAAAGAAGTACTAAATGGTGTAAGAATAATGTCTTACAACCACGCTCTTGTACACACGAATTAACCAACGAATCAAGCGATTGCTAGATCTAACACAAGCCCTCGATATGCAAAACAAAACCGAACTCCCTAACAAATGGGGTGTTCGGCCGAGCTATGCAAAGAAAGAGAGAGGAGATCTAGGTTAATTCAATGCACAAGGTGTGAATGAAACCCTAGACCCTACCCTCCTTATATACTAGTAGGTAAAACTTAGAGGACAAGTTAGGGGAATGAAGGCCTTGGAGGCCTATGGCCGGCCACCAGAGAGCCCAAAGCCCATTCCATAACTTTCCCAAGTTTCCATTTCTAGTCCTTCTCTTTCCATTTTAACGGTCGTTAGTCATTTTCCGTTAAATACATAACGATCGTTAACCGGACTTAATGTGTAATAATTAATCGTAAACATAAACATTAATTATTAACTTTAATTCTCATTCGCTAATGTGTGCAATCCGTGGTCACGAGTTCGAATCCGGACATTCACATGTTTGTAAATATATACATTTCCAACACTCCCACTTGGATATGTTTACAAAGCGTGAAATGACATTGGTTAGCGTCTAGCAACACGCCAATGCCCCGGTACAACTCGTGTATGGTTTTCTAGAGAAAACCAAGTTTGATGATTCATCATCATATTCATCCTTTGTTTCTAATACCATGTTAATAAGAATATGGATCTCACTCATTTCTTAATTAACTATTCATTTCTCGCTTTATGATTTATTAAGATTACCAATTCTTCCGAGCGTAAGACCTTGGGTATGGCCATACAAACATCTTAACAATCCTACGAAGGGCCCAAGAGTATTAAACTTCAAAATGAATTTGAAGGAAACAAATCCCATTTTGACTACAAGCGTGATTCATAAATTTCGCAACACTTCAAAACAACCCTTATAACTACCGATTCGTGTAGCGTTAGATTGCTTCACAAAATGCACTACATCCATGACATATCTCTTGTATCTCAAGTCGAGGATAAATATTCATGATATACTTAATGACAAAGATCCATAAAGTATCATCATGTGAGTGGGATAAGTCCTATATTCAATTCATTGAATATCATCTCGAATTAGTCATGCTACGCATCAATATACTTTCAAGTATATTCTAACTAATACTCGATTTGTCTTAATTCAATATCATTCCCATGTTATTGATTGACAACGGACTATTTAGAATAACTTAAGTTATTCAAGGATTTAAACATGTAAATATAGGACAACATCATAATAAATGAATAATAAACATAACAAAATACTTTATTTCATTTCAATAATAATGTTTACAATATCCTTTTATCTAAAATACTTAGTCACAGATGGGCATGAAACTACTAGCTAAACGAAGTCCAAACTTATCAGACAAATGATTAAGTTTTTCACCAGGCAAGGCCTTCGTTAACGGATCTGCTAGGTTATCATCATGTGAACTTTGAGCAACTCAATTTCACCTATCTCGACTTGCTCTCGAACATAGTGATATTGTCTAGGATAGTGTCTGGTGCCCTTCATGACTCGTGTTCATGGGCAAAAGTAATTGCAAATGAATTGTCACAATACACTTTAATAGGATGTTCAATCGACGGCATAACACCAAGCCCCAAACAAACTTCCTTATCCAAACAGCTTCCATGGCGACCTCGAGGCCGCTATGTACTCACTTTATGTAGCGACATCGCAAGTGTTGTCTTTCTTACTCTTCTAATCCACAAGACCTCCATTGATGACAAAATGTAACCCGTTTGAGACTTCGTATCATCTTTGTCACACTTCCGTGATGCATCGCGATAACACGTAATGAGCAGTTACTTACGGATTTCCTCCATACACTATGAACATATCTCTTGTAGCCCTAAGGTACTTGAGAATATGCTTAACAAAGATCCAATGAATTTCACCGGATTCTGTTGATACCGACCGTCAAGTTTTGAGCAAACGCCACATCGGGCCTTGTGCATCGTGCAGCGTACATGATAGATCCTACACACCAAGCATAAGGAACTTTCTTCATACGCCACCACTGCAGTGTTGAAGCACGACCTTGGTCGCTCAAACCATGATTTACTTGCATTGGCAAAAATCCTTCTTGGAATTTTGCATATTGAATCTCTTCAATATTTTGTCAATGTAAGCACTTTGGCTTAAACCAATTAGCCGCCTTGATCTATCCGGTGATCTTGATTCCGAGTATATATCTTGCTTCCCTAAGTCTTTCATCGAAAACATTTACCAAGATAGGCTTTCACCTCATTTAGACTTGGTATATGATTTCCCATGATTAATATGTCATCGACATACGAATAAGGAAAGTAACACGACTCCCACTAGCTTTGTGATATACACATGGCTCATCAAGATTCCGAGTAAATCCAAAACTTTTGATTTCCCCATCGAATCTTTTATTCCATTGCCTTGATGCTTGCTTCATCCATAAATGGACCTCTTAAGCTTGCATACGGTTAGGAAATAATGGATTCACAAACCCTTCAGGCTGTACCATATAGATGTCTTCATCTAGACGGCCATTCGAAAAAGCGGTTTTGACATCCATTTGCCAAATCTCATAGTCATAGTGTGCGACTATAGCTATGAGAATCTAATAGCTCTTATGTCCGCTACGAGAGAGAATGTCTCCTCGTAGTCAACGCCATAGGTTTGAGTAAAACCTTTAGCCACCGACGAGCCTTGTAGGTGTGTACATTGCCATCCATGTCGGTTTCTTTTGAAGATCCACTTACTCCCAACGACACTAGCCTTGGGAGGAAGGTCAACTTCAATCCGGACATCATTATCTTTCATGGATTGCATTTCCCCATTCATAGCAATCGCCATTTATCCTTTTCGTGATCGACCATGGCGACCTTATAGTTGGCGGGTTCATTAAGATCCCCAACTATATTTTCCTCCACCTCTACGTTAAGACATAGGCGGTCGGTGCACGTATAGTCCTTTCGACCTACGAATAGAACAACTTCGTGAGGAGCACCTAAGCTTTCGTGTTCTTCTTGAAGTTGGCTAGTGGTTCGAAGGTGTTGTATCTTCTTGATCATATTCCGGATCATATACTCTCCCATCGAGTTCTTGAGATATGAGATTCCTTTCAAGGAAATCTCCATACCTAGCCACGATGACTTTGTTCTCACCGGATAGTAAAAGTAGTAACCCATAGTTTCCTTAGGGTATCCTACAAAGATACACTTAATGATCGGCTTGGAGCTTATCGGTGTGTCACGTTTAACAAACGCTTCACATCCCCTGCACCTTTAAGTAAGAAAAGTTGAAGCTTTTCCACCATATTTCATATGGAGTTTTAACAACCTTCTTAGTTGGAACCATATTCAAAATGCGAATAAGCAGCTTCAAGGGCATAATCCCAAAAGTAAAAGGTAGAGTCGTAGTTCAAACATTGATCGTACCATGTCAAGTAAGGTACGATTTCTCCTTTCAGATACACCATTTTGTGTGGAGTATAAGGAGATGTGAGTCTTTGGATAATTCCACACTCGCCTAAGTAATCTTTGAACTCTTGACTTATATACTCACCACCTCTATCGGATCGAAGAGCTTTAATCTTCTTTCCAAGTTGTAATTCTACTTCACTTTTGAAAACCTTAAATGTTTCAAAGACTTCATGTTTATGTTTAAGTAAATAAACATAACCATAACGATGAAATCATCCGTAAAGGTTAAGAAGTAGACAAGACCACGCTTTGACACATGTCTAAGTGGACCACACACATCGTGTGTATCAATCCAAGTAGATCGAAGCCCTTTCCACTTGTGGTGAAAAAGGTTTCCTTGTCATCTTCCCAAAGAATGCAAGACTCGCATTTGTCAAATGATTCATCATTGACCGTTTGTAAAGCCCATCGTGTTGCGCTTTTCCATGCGTTTCTTGCCAATATGGGCAAGCGACAATGCCAAAGATAAGAAGAGTCACGTTCAACTTGCTCTTCTTATTGCTAATGCTATACAACAATTATTTTCATTGGATATACAACCATCCATATCAATTTCAAACACACCAAGAATAGGAATTGCATTAAAGTAAAAAACATTATTTAAAGAAACTGAAATTCCATAACTTGTAAAAGTGTGCACAAAACCAATATCTTTTAACAAAGAAACTGAAATGACACCCCTAACAATGGAGGGTGCATAATGACAATTATTTAGTTCTAAAATTAAGCCCGAAGGCAACACTAAATCAAAAGTCCCTATGGCTTCGACAGCTGCACGCTTTCCATTTCCAACGTACAAGTATCTCTCTCCACTGGTCAACTTCTTCGCCCCTCTAAGTCCCTGCAATGTATTACGGATGTGAGTACCATCCCGTATCATATATCCGAATTTAACTTATGAGGAAAAGAAAATAATTCAAACATAAAAATACCGATGAGCTAGGCACCATCTTATTTTTATTCAAGGCACTCATTCGGATAAAGCCGATAGCCTCAGCTTCCGGTGACACGGTGAGTTGCGAGTGGTGGCAAGACAAATCCTTCTTAGGATTCTCCTTTTCTTTCCGTGGTTCTTCTTAGGAGCGGTGGGATGACAACTTGTTTCCTTTCCTTTTCCTTTCCCTTTCTTATCGCTTGCGGCTTAGGCTTATTCACCCTACCACCACATATAGCGAGCACAGCGGTGTAGGAGCCTTCTTTGGCAATCTCTTCTCGTAGTCTACAAGCATTGCATGTAACTCATTCACCGTCTTCCCGTGCAATGCATGTTAAAATTGCGGACAAAATCACCAAATCGTTCTCGATTAAGGGAATGATTGATGAGTCCGACATACATCGTTCGGTAACCACGGTAGAGCTTCTCCAATTGGTCCAAGTGATGTTTCATCTCAGGGCGTGGTCGAGATGATTTGCCGACCTCCCGCCTGCGGTGTGAACCTTTTCAATTAGTTCATACAGTTCATTGCTGGTGGCTTCTCAAACATACGTTTGAGTTCATCTAGCATGCTCATAGGCGGATAGTGCTCAAATTGTTTTTGCAATTGAGCGAGACATCCCCGAAAGCATTAGACACGCCACATCATTATGCTTCTCATATTCAACACGATATGCCTCTAATTCAAGAGCGATTCTTGTGTTGGGAGGAGCTTCGAGCGAGAGGTGTAGTCAAAATTTCAACCCTTTGGCAACACGAAGGATGATCCTAAGTGAGCGATGTCAATCATTGAAATTAGGGCGGTCACTTGTCCCTTCCAATCATATCTTTGAAAGCGGCACTCGAGAAGCTCATAGTGTTATCGATTGAGCCATCTACGAAAAGTTCAAAAACCATCATTAGTATTTTGATAATTTTCCTTTTCAATAAACAATTAAATACCCAAGGTTCATATTCATATAACCAATTAATATTTATTGAAAACTAGGATCCAAATTGTCATA
This sequence comes from Chrysanthemum lavandulifolium, assembly GCA_022545495.1. Classification (NCBI taxonomy): domain Eukaryota; kingdom Viridiplantae; phylum Streptophyta; class Magnoliopsida; order Asterales; family Asteraceae; genus Chrysanthemum; species Chrysanthemum lavandulifolium. The sequence goes on along the minus strand of CM040239.1, from coordinate 243,834,036 downwards.
ATCTCATCACATCGCTTGATCCATTAGTGATGAACCTTATACAAAATGGTAGAGCATTTGCTCAATTGCCAATTTCAATTGCAATTCCTAGATTTATGGGATTTACATATAGCCATATCAATCGCCATGTAAACATGTTTTATCCCATCTTATGCCTTGAGTTTTCGGTTTTCACCGCCTAACTCAATTAAGTTGTCCAATTTAAGAAACTCGCAAAATCGTCCATGCCCGCTCTCACGACACGTGGACATTTTACCCTTTGATTAAGATCTAAATCACGTTCTCACGCAAATAGAAAGTAATCTTAGGTGTTTCCGTTTCGTTGGATGGCATATAACTTAAATTTAAAGGGTAATAGTTTTGATGTTAAATCAAATATGTACAAAGATGTCATGCATTCATCTTTGTAGCATAGTTTTATTAAAACATTTATATCTTGTTTTAATGTTTAAGTTTTTCATCATCAAACTTTAATTGAGGTATTGGGTTCACCAATCAAGGAATTAGTGTTAATTATCATCCATTATACCGTACTTTTGCATAAGTGTAAACACTTAGTGTTTGGATAATTACCATTGAAGTGGCGCATGGAATCAACACGATTACGCCCTTAAGATGAGCTTGCACATTAAATGACTTACTAAGTAACTCCACTCGAACTTACGAGGGAGAGGACTGTGCGTGCTAAAGCACAACCTTAGACATCCATTCGGTGTATTTGCGCACTTCTTTAAACCCTTTTATTAGTTCATTCTCATGGGTGAGCCTTTCAGTCATTTGTACCAAAGTCATCAATCAATTAAACGATTATGATTACTATTCTTAAAAATACATGTTTCACCATTGTTTAGATCAGTTTATTTTTCTTGTAAAAATACCCTTGTTACAAAACACAAACAAGCAAGTATTTGAAAAAATAAACAAATAAACAATGAATACATAACAAATAAAAGTCATGCATATCAAATAGCCACATGCAAACGGTTTTGATAAATCTTATTAATAACCAATTTTATATCATCAATATGCATATATTTAATTAAGACTTCCACCGTTTTCATCTATGTACAAGGTGAACCACATGCATCGATTCATCGATTAAGTAAGTCAAAACTAAATATATACCACATAGCACATAATTGATTAAAATTAATAAATATTGAGGTCTTCCCAATTTAAGATCTATCATTATTTAATGTATATCACTTAAAACATGAAAGACATACAATAAATGGATCCATGATAAAACATGCGTAATAATCATGGATATAAATTACACTTAACAATTAATGCAATTAAATGAGTTACGCATATACACAAAAGTTGCATGCATCTTAGGGTTTCTAATCCAATTAAAACAAAGTTTACAAACCCTAATTAGGCACCAAAAACCCCCTCAAAATTAGGGTTTAGGTTTTGCAAACCCTAGATCTAAGCATACAAATAATAACACATTCATGTTTATTTTAATTATGTGTTTGATAATTAATTACTTGTTATACAAGGCTCGTGATGCCACCGCTGAGTTTATGATATATAAAATAAAATAAAACATAAAGACATCAAGAGTATACAATGGAAGACTTAAGATCATAACAAATAAATTAATTAGCGAAAGTATGCGTAACGTACCTCTTGCGAATATCAAATCTCTCGAGCAAAGCAAAACCACCCTCGAGCAAAGCAAACCAAAGAAGTACTAAATGGTGTAAGAATAATGTCTTACAACCACGTTCTTATACACGAATTAACCAACGAATCAGCGATTGCTAGATCTAACACAAGCCCTCAGATATGCAAAAACAAACCGAACTCCCTAACAAATGGGGTGTTCGGCCGAGCTATGCAAAAGAAAGAGAGAGAGGAGATCTAGGTTAATTCAATGCACAAGGTGTGAATGAAACCCTAGACCCTACCCTCCTTATATACTAGTAGGTAAAACTTAGAGACGAGTTAGGGAATGAAGGCCTTGGAGAGGCTATGGCCGCCACCAAGAGGAGCCCAAGCCCATTCCATAACTTTCCCAAGTTTCCATTTCTAGTCCTTCTTTTTCCATTTTAACTATCGTTAGTCATTTTTCGTTAAATACATAACGATCGTTAACGGGACTTAATGTGTAATAATTAATCGTAAACATAAACATTAATTATTAACTTTAATTCTCATTCGCTAATGTGTGCAATCCCGTGGTCACGAGTTCGAATCCGGACATTCACATGTTTGTAAATATATACATTTCCAACAAGCTTTTGGTGTTCAAAACAAGGTTATTGGGGAATTACAACACAACCAACACATGCTTACCAAGTGAACACGATATATAGAATTATGTATTGTCACATCATATTACATAACATGATACTAAAAGATCAAAAAAAAAAGTGAATTTAACGATATATATGTTACTCCCGCAATCAATATGCAACGTATATGGGTCGAGAGATGCAAAACACATCGAAGGAAACAAAATGAATTGTGTGACAAAGATGTCCATAACGATATTCAACGTGATCTTGAGTATCATCTTTAGCAACGATATCTGGAGCACAACGGAATTAGTTTGATCTTATGTATTGTAACTTTATTATTCACGAAATGTAGTTTTTTTTTAATTGTAATTTTATTTTTTGCTTAATAAAATGTGTTTGTTTTAGAAAAAAATAAAAACTAAGACTCACATATACCGACAACATGTTATAGCTAGAGTGGGTGTTTTTCAAGTTTCGTGTTACAAAAATCTTATAAATAAAGGCTAAGATGGTAATGCAAACAGAAAATTGATTGGGAGACCTACATTCTGTACTTAAAGATATGTCTGAACATACGTGGCATGATCTTGATGGTTTGTGAAAAAGTATGTCTCATAGATGCAACCATCAGAATGATGCCACACAGACTTAGGCATATCTTTAAACAAATAATTTAGATATCCTAATCACTCCTCATGCAAATAACCCGCACTACGATTAAGACTCTTACATGTAGCATAGTCATCTTTATTCGTAACAATTAACTCTAAAGCTCTTCATTCAGACCAAGCTATAACAGAAAGCCAGTCGATTATTACTTTGAGACTAAATAAAAAACATTTTACAACATACAAGTATCCAACGATATTTTATCTCTAGAGAAACCATTTCACTATGAGTATTGATTGGTACACTCTCATTTCTTATTTGTACACTCAAATGTACAAACCGGTAAAGCTGCATATGATAAATGTACAACTGCTTAATGCACATATTTGAGTGTACAAATAAGAACTTGGAGTGTACAAATCATTAGCCTTTCACTATAGGTTTAGGTCTACCGACCAATTAACCTCACCCAATGATGAGTATTTGAGTATATATGAATCCTTTTAGAATATAAATAACAAAAGTGTATGTATTTATAACAAAATGCATATTACAAAACCATATGTTTCCTTCAAGTCAACATCATAGTATTTTAGTACATAAAGTTCTTTTTCGTATTTTACAAATTAAGAAACAAAGGTTCTTAGAGCACAAGGTAAGGCTTTGTAATAACATGCCAAATGCAACCAAAAGAACCAATGGCATGCCAAATCTTGTACCAGCCAACACGCCAACTAGATGCTAAAATGAATTTGAGCCACTTGAATGGCTCACGCCAAAGGTAAGTTTGTGTGTTTTTTTTTTTTTTTTTTTGTGTATTGTGAGTGAGTGGGTATTTTTAGTGAGGTATTTTGTGGGACCCAATAACATGTTAGTGGTGTGTTATGAGGGAGGGTGTTTTAGTTATTGGTGAGTTATTGAGAGGTGTATGATGTGGCGCTGAGGTGGCATACCAATAACGTGTTATTGGTATCCACGATACCTTGTGCTCTTAATGGAGAACAAAGTAATAAAGCCGCTAATTTCGTACCTTAGTAGCCCTGGCTAGTAATGAGGCACATGTTGCTATTTCATTAAAGTCGGTTCTTGAAGTTAATGAATGATTTAGCAATTCGGTTTATGGGTATTTCTTGGGCAAAAGAGTTACATATCTGTGGAAAATTATGTTAACAACACTTTGAGTAAATATGGTCTTGTTAGAACAATAATGAAGTCTATATTATTTATTTATTTATTTATTTTTTATTTTTTTTTAAGTTCTAAGAACGAGATGGATGCAATGCTTGAAAATGGTCCATGGTTAATTCGTAATGTGCCATTAATTCTGAGAAAGTGATATTCAAATGCGAATTTATCAAAGGAGGACTTGTCTAACGTCCTCGTTTGGGTTAAATTCCATTATGTACCTCTTACTGCGTTTACAGAAGATGGGTTGAGTGCGATTACAACTAAACTTGGTACACCAGTGATGCTAGACGCTTATACGACAACTATGTGTACAGAGTCATAGGGTCGAGTTATGCGAGAGTTATGATTAACTTACGGGCTGATTTGGAGTTGTACTTTGTGGTGGCAATCCCAAATAGAGGGTGATAGTATATTTTGAACACTATTCGAATTGAGTACAAGTGAAAACTACCAAGAAGTTCAAATTGTAAGGTGTTTGGCCACGTATTGGACCAATGCACGAAGAAAATTATCTTCGTTGTTACGAAGGCAACTAGGCAAATGGTTCGTGGTGATCATATTGGTTCGAAATCGCATCTTGTTTGGAAACCAGTTCAACCAAAGAATGACAAGAAGACACATTCTAGACAGCCAAAGCCGAAGGTTCCGTCTGCTACTCAAATTGTTAATACTACTTATACTTCAAATTTTTTGATGCTTTGGGCAGTAAGGGTGACATAGAGGATGCTACGGGTGTGAGCCCTTTCAGTTCCATTAGTGAAAAAAAAAAAGTTGAATAATTTGGAAGAACATGGGCCAATGCCTAATCGTGTATAGGATGTTAACGAGGATAAATTGGTGATTGTGGAAACGGGTTCTATGCCTAGTACTTCAATGGATGTGCAAGATGGTGATTCGGAAAGTGAGGTTGAAGATTATGATAATGCGACTGCTGAGTTTATGACCTCTTCATATAAGCGACATGGTGGCAGAACTAATGACCCGAGTCTACGTGAACTTGATGAGTATGACTTGTATGACGTATATGAAGATGTGGTATCGAACTTAACGTAAGAACAACTTGCATTTTGTCATGCATTCGATATTACTTTCTAAGAGTAGATTAGACGCTAGGTGATATTTGATATGACTGTGAGTCAAATGTAATTTAGTTAGTGATTGTTTCCTTACATTAATTCATAAGCGTGGTTTGTCATTCGTATAAAAGTTATGACAAAATTAATTATGAGGTAGACAGCTACAAACAACATTCAAATAATGTTTACTGTTTGGTATTAAAGGTTACTATTTTCATCTTGCCAACTCCAAACAATGTCTTGTAATCCTGGCCTAATATCATCTTCAAATTTCTTGTACTCTAATGTGTCTCCGGCCGTCTTTGAAAACTCGACCACTGCAACCTCGGGTGCTACCTCGAACACTTCGGCATTTACCAACAACTTACCTTTTCGGCCTTCAGATATCCGTTGCATCTTTAACTTGTACTTATTTTCACTAGAACACGAAATATTGAAGTTTAACTTTTCAGCTAGTAACTCTAGTTTATGCATAATGGTTGATGCACAAAATTTTGACGTAAATAAGGAGCCTGATTTTTGTTTGGTCTCGAACATGTTGGATAAGTCGAAGCGAGAAGACATGGCAGATATGAAGTCAAATGCATTGTAGAATTTTGGTGATGCTTTCGACCTTGTGATTGACATTTCCGATTCACTTAGGTTATCATCCTTTCCTAGTTCGTCATCCAAAACTGGAATTTCAAGTAGCATTGGATCCGGAATACCTGCAAAATATCTTAATCGTTTTGGTAATATGCATAAGTGCAATAATACAACCAATTTTATCAAAGACTCTAATTTGACCAAGTGAGGTTTATTGATTATAAGAAAATGTTCAAAACTGTAAGCGACTCAAGAACATAACATATATGGTCCTTGCCAAAAGAGAAAAAAAAAATGACTCAGTTTAACTATTCTAAAGTATTATATTAACATGATCATATATACCTGTTAGTCCTCCACCACTCGTTGTAAGTCCTTTCAAGAACCATGGACATCGTATGATCGCTGGAACCGTAATTCTTCGCGACGTATCAACTACGAGTAGTTTTGAAATCAATCGTCGCGAATCAAGTGAAATCCACAGTGGAAACTCATATTCGGCTTTAAAAATCTTTTTATACATATGCATAACATTATCTTCTCTAAATGGAAGATATCCGGATAAAAGAACATACAAAATCACCCCACAAGACCAAATATCCGCCTTAGCACCATCATACCCTTTATTCCTAAGAACTTCGGGCGCTACGTAAGCGGGTGTTCCACACTGTGTATGAAGCATCCCGTCATTACGTCGCTGCTCGGGCAAAGCGGATAACCCAAAATCCGAAACTTTTAGATCTTCATTTTCATCAAGCAAGAGATTCTCTAGCTTTAAGTCGCGGTGTGAGACACCGCGACTATGACAATAATCAACTGCGCTGATTAATTGTTGGAAGTACTTTCTAGCTACATCTTCTTTTAGTCGTCCTTTTGCGATTTTTGCTAATAATTCACCCCCTTTCACGTACTCGATTACTAGAAATATCTTTGTTTTTGTAGCCAATACTTCCTTCAGTTGAACAACATTCGGGTGATGAACTAGGTGCATGCTCGCGATTTCATGGATGATTTGTTCCATCAAACCTTCTTTTCGTACCTGCATGGCCAAATCTACGTCTAAAATACAAAAGAATATCGCACTAGTGTACTAATGTATACTTAAAAAGTACTAGTAATACCGAGTACATATAAAACTATCAACTCTTATATATAGCAACTCAATAAGTGTATAAGTTTCCCAATTTTTTCCATAAGGTAAAAAGTGAAACTACATGTTGTTTACAAGCAAAAACTCATAGAAGCCGAAATTCATGTCCTATTGGATTGATTGGATTAATAATCCTAAACTAGATTGTGCAAATACTATGTAATATGTTAGCTTCTTGCTAGCTTGGATTAATATATTTGTTGTTAAAAAGAAAAATACCAAATTACTAACGGTAAAAACTGAGAGATAGTTATTGATCTATATATATATATATATATATATACACACAATTTTACCTTATCTATCTTGATAACTTTAACCGCGACACTTTCTTTCGTGACAAAGTCCCTCGCATAGTACACTTTTGCAAACGTTCCTTGTCCTAACAGCCTTCCCAGCTCGTATTTTCCGAATATCACATGGTTATCACCGGCACCGGAGTGGCGATACTCCAACTTGTCGTTCATCTCTTTTTCGTTTGTTGGTCTTAGAGAAGTAAGTTGTTTGCGATGTTTTAAAAGGGAATATAAATGAAAGATCCCAATGTTGTGGGGTCTGTCAATAAGTGATTGGTGTCTCAAATTCAATAAGTGATTTTGTTAAGAAAAAGTCGTTATTGTACTTCCATTGGGTTATCGACATTTTGGCAATAGATCTTTGTCACGTGGTGCCATAAATACGGGGGTTTTACTAGTACAACTGTTGAACTGTACAAGCAGTGTATGTGTTCAAGAAAAATCCAATGACAAGTTCAAAGATGACATATATGTTGAAGGAATATAATATAACGTAATACGTCCGTCTTATAATTATATTCTACTGTTTATTTTTGAAGTATTTAATTTTTGATTTTTGATTTTAAAATTTTTTATTTGTGTTATATATTACTTGATGCAAAATTTATATATAAGTTGAGTTTTAAATGTATTTTTCGTTGGTATAATTTTTATCAAATATCATATAACACAAATAAAGTTATGTGAGGTCAAAGTTGCAAAACGAAAACTTAAAAAGTCAACAACAAACTATAATTATGAGACTGGGAAATATAATATTAACAGGAAGTGTTGTTTGTACGGTCAAATATACGTACTTGTGTATACATATGCATGAACAAGATTGTACATACACTTGTGTATACCAAAACATAACATATGCATGAAGATCCTGAATTCGACACGCAAAACAGTTGATGGGCAGAACATAAGGGTGTAAATGAGCCAAGTTTTTGTCGAGTAACTCGAGCTCGTTCAAGCCGAGCTTTATCGAGCTTCAAGCTCGAGCCAATAAAATTAGCTTGAAATGACTAACGAGTCGAGCTCGAGTTTATATAGGCTTGACTTAAATTATTATGGAACTTTCGAGATTTTAGGTAAAATATATATTTTTTTATATTTTATGTATATTTTAAGGTTTTACATCTAAATTTATGAGCGTACCAAGTTTTTCGAGCCCAATTCACATCCTATCACATAATTATTTTAGTTGGCACAAAAAACACATCACTACAACTAATTCGAACTTTTCAAACCGAGCTCAAGCTTAATTTAAATTCTCTCAAATCGTGCTCCAGTTTTTCTCATGAAAGCTCGTCAAAACTACTGGGCCGAACAAAATATATTAAAGTCGATTCAAGCTCTTCCAAAGTTTGACTCAATTCTACATGTTTATACCCTTAGCTGAGGGTTCATGTTTCAAGTGAATATTGAATCACAAGTTAGAGTAGATACAACGACATTTTGTCATTTTACAACATTTGCAAGTAGAAGAAAGCAATTGAATAGCGTAAAATATGTTTTTTCTAAAAGCATATAAAGAGACAATATAAAAAACTAAGAAACACCAAACATCATGCTTGCCTACGTAGTTTGAGCAAATGACGATACCTTCCTACTAATAATAAGAAAAAATAACACCATCACCCAAAACCACAACAACACAATTTGTACTTTTCAACGTTTATGAATCTTATTATAAATGAATTAAAGATTTACAATGGAATAGCTTACGGCACACTATTACAGTTGATGACAAATGTAACTCGCTTATTAGAACGACTAGTGGCAGCTAACTTTGCTTAGTTCGTTCTTAGGAGAGGGGATCCTATCAGCAATAATACTAAGTATTACTCTATGTGTTTGTTTAGGATCTCTACTTATTCCGGTTACAAAGTTTCGTTTAAATAGGAAGGAAAAGTACAATTGAATCACGTGGGTATAATAGCTTACCAACTTGCAATAGATAACACGTGCCTAGCATACTAGATTAAGTATTCTTTTGGTTTACTAGTGCTGACAGCTTTTTGTACCCAAATGTTGCTTTATCGTCTTTTGATAAGACCTTAAGCATATCTTCCTGCCCAGAGACTAAGTTGCTCTTCAGAGATAAGTCTTCAGGGTCATTGAGATACTTGTCAGATCTCAGTTACTCTTTTGTTGTTTGTAGCTCCTTATACTTTACTTCTTGACACCGCATCAGTTTGTAAAGTGTTTCTTCAGTTGGTCTTTAACTTCCTTGAAGCTTGACAATTGATTGAGCTTTATACAACTCTCACTGGTTTCTTTTATCAGTGAGTTACATCCAATGATGATCATTAGTGAGTTACATTCACTCATGACCATCAGGATGTGATACTCTTTGATAACCATCTGGGAGTAACACTTATGGATAACCATCAGAGAGTAAGACATTTAATTTCCATTAAAGGGTGTCTTACTCTCTGATCCTTATCAGTGAGTGTTGTTCTCCCTGGTCCTTATCAGGGACTTAACAAAGTAGGCCATTCCTGTTGATGACAAATGTAACTCTCTTATTAGAACGACTAGTGGCAACTAGCTTTACTTAGTTCGTTCCTATGAGAGGGGATCCTATCAACTATAATACTAATTATTACTTTATGTGTTTGTTTAGGATCTCTAATTATCCCGGTTACAAAGTTTTGGCTAAATAGGAGGAAAAGTACTGTTGAATTACGTGGGTATAGTAGCTTGCCAAATACTAGATTAAGTATACTTTTGGTTTACCAGTGCTGACACCTTTTTGTACCCAAATCTTACTTTATCGTCCTTTGATAAGACCTTACGCTTAAGGTCATTGAGATATTTTTCAGATCTCAGTGACTCTGGTGTTGTTTGTAGCTCCTTATACTTTACTCCCTAACACTGCATCAGTTTGTAAAGTGTTTCTTCAGTTGGTCTTCGACTTCCCTGAAGCTTGACACTTGATTGAGCTTTATATAACTCTCACTGATTTCTTTTATCAGCAAGTTACATCCACTAATGATCACTAGCCGGGTACCCGCGCGTTGCAGCGGCGGGTACCCATGTGATTATATTTTTTTGGCGATAATAAGGTTTTTTCGATGCATTACTTTTAAAGAAAGAAAAGATAAAGAATGTCCGACACAGGTTATTAATTGAAAATTAGTTTGCTTTCTTACTTACGCATTTAGTAACATAATAAAAAGCTTTTATAGCAGGGTGCCTACACGATTCTATGTTTTTCATGATGTTAACTTAACACATGGCGATAACTTAATGGAACAACTTTACCGCACAACATTGCTTTAAAAAATGGCAGACTTGCATCACGATGCAATAACGATACGGAAACGATGTTCAACGATATTGCTAGTCGTTTAGGACGTGTAATATTATATATCGTTTAAACATACAAGGTGTTTAAAATAGCGGTTTTAGCATCATCTAGTGGTGTCTATATTGCTAAGTTGTGGTGGTAAATGGTGGTCCGTTGCGTGGTCGAAAAAGGTAGTGTCAGAAAGTCTGACTACGCAAAAGATTGGTTTCTATGATCCGCTTAATGATTTGTAAATTTATTTAGTGGGTGTTTTAAAGAATAAATAAAAGATAAGATGATTTATGTGCTATTGTTTTGTACCATGTGATATATTAAGTGTATTTTTTGAGTGAATGTGTATTTTAATAATATCATTAATGAATTGTAAAATTCATTTATTGGGTGTTTGAAAGTTATAAATGATAAAATAATTTATGCATTATTTTTTTGTACCATTTGCTCTATTAATTGTACTTTTGAGTGATGAGGTATTTTAATTATATTATTAATGATTTGAAAATTTCATTTAGTGAGTGTTTTAATGAAAAAGAAAAAATAGATGATTTATGCATTATTGTTTTGTTCCAAGTGTTATATTAATTGTACTTTTGTGTGAGTGTATTTTAATGATATCATTAATTCTGGCATTAATATACATTATTGTTACAAGTTAGATGATTTATGCATTATTGTTTTGTACCACGTGCTATATTAACTGTACTTTTGGTTACAAGTTTAGCGGGTTACTTTTATTAAAATGTTTTTGGTCTTAGAAATTTTAAGACTTCTTTATTTAGAATGTCCTAAACACTTTATATAGTAGTATATATTAGTGAGTTACATTCACTCATAACCATCAGGATGTGATACTCTACACCTTCTGATAACCATCAGAGAGTAAGACCTTTAATTTCTATCAAAAGGTGTCTTACTCTCTGATCTTTATCAGTGAGTGTTGTTCTCTCTAGTCTTTATTACAATAGAAACAAATTAGGCTATTTTATGTTTCAATACTTGTTTGAGAGAATTGGGTCAAAAATCAAGCCCAGCACATCCTCATACACATCTCAAAAATCTTAGAAATACTAAACATCCCCTTACAGATCTCGTTATTTTACGAGGTAACCAAAATGTTTAAAGTCTAACCGTACTGGCCATGTGATGACGTGAGATACAACCTAAACAAGAGAAGTGTTTTCAAGGGGTTGGGTTATTTTGACCCCCTATTTTTTAGATTGACCCCCACTATTATTTTTGAAATTATTTTTTTTATATAATTTTATTTATATCAAAAAACTATAAACCTTAAAATGCGAACGATAAATATAAAGTTTAATAAGTCAAATCTTTAAATCTAAATCTGAATCGGCCAAAAAAGCGTGTTGTCTTTGGAAAAATAAAGGAATGAAGGGAATATTCACTATGATGTGACATCATAGGGGGGTTCTAATATTACAACTCGTTTTCAAGTGTATATGACGGCAAAGGGATTTTGGTAAAGTTGTCCTACCTATCTTTGTTAGTATTACACAATTAATTTGGTACTTTTATGATCACACAACCCACATCAGCTTTTAAATTAAGAAGATTTAATATGGTTTAAGTACGTGTACCGGTAGACACAAAAATACTAAATATTTCGTTCTGTAAATCAACTACATTAAAGTATTTGACACAATAAAGATAAAAGCATAGAAAACTAATATGGGGCATAGAATGTAAAAGTTGTATTACTTTGTATTTTTTTTCTAGTGAGAATTTTGATGAAAGGTGTAAAACGCATGGCTATGGGATACAAAAAAAGAAAAAAAAAAAGTGCAATTGTTGAAGCCTACGGAAGTTTTTACATTAACATAAAATAAAATATTAAATACAATTCATATTTCACGTTCTTCCTACCTCTTAGGAAAAATAAGAGTTAATTGTATTTTTGACCTTTATGGTTCGGCCAAATTGCAGGTTTGATTTTTAAAACTTTGAAAGTGGATAATCCCTATTTTAAAGTTTGAATTGCATTTTTTGTATTTGAATAAAGTTAAATGACTAAAATAACCATTGTCTTCTTCAGAAAAAAACAAGGGTAATTTGGTTATTTCATATAGATATGGACAAAATTGAAAATCATTGCTTTTAAAATTTTGAAAATCAAACCTGAATTTGACCAAATATCCAAAAATGCAATTAACTTTTAAAATTTTGAAAATCAAACCTACAATTTGACCAAATCACAATAACCAAAAATGCAATTAACTCAAAAAAATAATACTGTAAAAGAACAAAATGCTTCTTACATTATCGTATCATTACTCCTTCCTTCGTTGTACTTTCTCATTCTTTTCACAATTAGTTGCCAAAACAAAATTGTTACATTCCACCTTTCTTTTAACTAACAACACTCGTGCACTATTTCATCTTTCCTCCTAGATTCTTCCTCTTTTTCTCATAAAGAATTAGTTACCACTAAAATGTCTTAACTCCCTCCTTATTTCCCCTTCCTACCCTTTCCTCGTTCCTTATGATCAATAGCTATTCACTCATCATGTTAATGGATGATTTACAAATTTATTTTTATTATAAAGGTATCGCACTATATCGAGAGTCATCGACCTTATCTTGAATCCCCAAAATTTCTATCCACCTTTCCCATGTTTGATTTGACTTCATGTTTATGGCATCCATCGCTTCATATATGTTAACTAAAGACACATATCGACATCTATCGCAAATATTTCCTGTAATAATGTGATATAAGACCAATTTGAGATGTTCAATCTCTCAAGAAATAGATAAAAGAGACGGATTGATAAGGCCCTTAGAGCGAGCAAGACTCCAAGAAAACAAGAGAGAAACTAGACTTTAATATTTCTTCCCCATTCATAACCCAACCGTTACATTTTATACTTGAAAGGAAAATGCATGTACCACTCAACTTTGCATGCCTCCAAAGAGTCCAGCAGGGGGAAAGGGACATCGCTCAAGCAAACAACGGATTCACGATACGCTTCTTTAGCCCGCGGGTTGTAGGCTTTGATCTGATCTAGCGTGCGGCCCTTGGAACCATGAACAACCCCAGCCTCTAGGCCCTGCCTTAGACCCTCCGCGATAGCTTTGCTAATACAATCTCCCAACCGCGTGTTAAGCTCACCCGATTGTTTGAACGCCATCCAAGCCCGGCGAAAACCATGCCCGATAACCCATCTCTTTCCCTCGATAGCCACAAGAGTGCTCGGGAACAAATCCTCATCAAAATCACGATTAAGATCCTCCAACCACGATCGATTGAGCAAGTCATCCATCATATTCACCGCGGACCCTATCCTCACACTCCTTGACTTCTCCTCGGCGAACACACTCCTCACCGTTCTTTCAATTGATCGCGAGCGGTGAGCCCAGTAAATTACCCTTCAACTCGGCATTTTCCACGGTCGGGTTCGCTAGCTCTCATCCTTGGAGCAATCATACTCTCCATTGCGCCGCGCTCTCGCAATTCCTCATCTCTTGGACTCGGACTCAAGGCGACCAGCGCTCGCGAGACCCCTCGCCTCCGCGACCTCGGTTCAACCCCGCCACTCTGCTTGGGGTCCCAATCTTTGCATCCCTCCTCTCAAGCCTCTTGAGTCAACTTATTTGTCGATTCAATTCAAACTCCAGCCGCAGGCGCACCTCGCACGACATACATGTTTGTTGCATAGTAGCAACATTGTATTGCTCAAGCAAGTCGCGTGCGGCATGTTCGTAACACCGACAAATAACACGGGTAGCAAGATTATCCGGCGTGTCAACAAACCCAACCATCGTCCATACGGAAATCATTGGTAGGGAGCCATTTGGGAGCGTACACATTCTTGGCTTCTGCGTCTCCACAGACGAGACTCGTAAAATCATCGTCTCGAGGCCTCGGGACGATGGACGGACTGTTCTGCGGCGGAGACTCGACCCAACGACATCCTCCTACCGCAATGGTGGTGGGCTGGGCGGACCGGACATCTCCGTATCAAATTTTCTTGAGGAAAGGCGGTGGGCGTCTTTGAAGTAGAATCCGGATTAGCTTTGAGGATCCGGAGTAGCCTCAGAAGAAACATGGGTCACCTCCTGCGGACGAGGCCCAGAATCGGACTCATCGCGGAGCTCCATCACAAGAGCAGATCCCGCGGTCGCACCTCCTACATGATAACACTAAGTTATTTTCTAAAAAAAAAATAATAATAATAATAATAAATCATCAACATAACCAAGAGACCATACCAGCAGTGGACCCGGCATCCTTTGCCGGCACAGAAGTAAGCCTTTTCTTCTCTGGTTGTTTGGAAGGAACCGCAAGCCTCACTCTCTTTTTCCCAGCGGCCTTGTTAGCCTTAGCCGCGTTAACATTATCCACAATTGTCTCGGAGACTAAGGAGATGATGTTCTCGGAAGGCTCAATAACCCGGCTGGCGGTCTCATCAAGCAGCGTTTTCTCACCTTCCTGAAGAGTTCTTTCCCCAGATATCACCTCAAAAGGATCCTGTTGGTTAATAAAAGCGAAGAGAGACATATCTGCAAGCAAAAATGCAAATTAGTAACAAGACACAAGGGAAGGCAACAAGACGCGACAAACCCTAAAAAAGTTACCCACCCTCATTATCCGAAGACCTAAAAGTAGGCCGTGCTGTGGCATCATCCCAAGCACGGCTAAGTCCAACTGTGCAAAGAAAAGGCTCCGGAAACTTTTTAAAAGGAGCGCGCATCGTATCAAGACGATGCAGTAACTCAAAGTCAATACCGTCGTCAGTCGGAGGTGGATCACGGTCAACAGAAACTTTCTCGTTCCACGAGATTGCTAAGGGGAAAATAGTTGCGTCAACCCAGAAAAAGAACTCCTTCCAATTCTTCACGGAATCCAAGGGAGCAGTGTAACACACCGGAACAATCAAGGACTTAGGACCCTTACGCTTCTCTAGCGTCATCCAACCATCCTTCATCCCCGAATAATAAAATTTCCAAAATAAGGGCACGGTGGGCGTTCCACCGTGAGCGCGGCAAAGAATCTCAAAATGACTAATCCTAGCGGCGGCTAACACAGACAACTGGGACAAATGGATCTGAAAATACTCCAAAACCCTACACAGAAATGCGGAAAGGGGTATCCTAAAGTTGCAAAGCTCAAAGAATCTAGTGTATACTCCTATTTTACCCGACGGAGCACCCTTAATAGTAGCTTCAGGACTAGGAAGAAGGGGGTGCACGGTAGGAGGAATATGATATTTCAAGCAAAACTCGCTAAGGTCTTTACGTGACAACTTACAGGTGAAATCGCTTAAAGTTTTTAGCCATGATACTACAAGGAAGAAAAAACCTAACACAGTAAGGGCTGGGCCTTTACAAATCTTAGTGGAGGATTTTCTTTTTTTACTTGCGAAGAAGAAATGGCAACGAGAACCAATAAAGCAAAAAGAGAGGTATTTATACCCCAAAGTAAAGCAGACGGGTCAATTGAGCGACCAACAACACGCCACGTCGCGGCCCATAACTAACGGCCCGGATCGGCCCGGATCAACGAGCGAGATGGAAGCGACGAAACGTCCATCGATCGAGAAAATACGCGGCGAGGCGGTTCGCGAATCGATGGACGGTATGAACGCACACTCTTGCCACGTGGTGAAACACAACCAACAACGGTTCAGTCTTCCTACGATACAACCAACCGCGGTTACACTAGAAAACTTAGTCTAGCAATGCTTGCAATGAGACTAACAAGCACAACTAGACTGGGGGGACTTGATCACGTATGACCCCCCAAGACAAATACGGTCCAGCGGTTTAGTACTTGCACGTAATACTCCGGCACCCACATACGCGTCGCGGACTAAATACATAACCCTAGCAATGGCCACTGAAGCCATTCCGCGGACGATAAACGCGCGAACAAGAACACAACCGCGCCTTTGTAAAGGGTAAGGAATCTTCCCTAGGTCGAGGTGCGCAACTGCGGTCTCGAAGGAAGCGGGACAACTCGCCCAAAAACATCACCATCACAGCAAGCAGACAAGCTCTGCAGCTGACTTACGTCACTAACTGTCTCTCTCAAGACCCGTGACCTTGAGAACACGACAGAAAGGTCAACCATATAAATAAGAGGTCTCACCTCTACTCAAACGGTAACACACACACATACTCTCTCTCTAGAATTCACCTCATCTCTCTAAAACAACCACTTACTCTCACGCCGGAGGTTGACCGCGGAACCCCGTTCCGCGGTGAGACTAACGGTGTTAATTTTCTTAGCAGCTAGCAATCGAAGATTTCACTTAATACAAGATCTACTCTCCGAAGAGTTAGCTTAAACTAATCCTCGTAGGAGAGACGCCCATCTTGGTATTAACAAATACTAAAATAAAGCACATAATGGAAACGTGAGTAAGATGCAGTGTGGAAGACCACTTCTTTCTCCTAAGTGCATGCATAAACAATTATTTCTTCAAAGTGCATGTGAGCAAGTAAACATGTACAAAGACTTCTTCTTCTCTTCCCATGCAATGTATGCTCTTGATGTCTTCTTCTTTGTTGGGCTGTTACTTGGGTTACCATTTACATACGGCTCATATCAATACCCCGCGCCTGAAAACGAGCCTTGTCCTCAAGGCTCATGGTGTTATACCTCGGGGTCCAAGGTGGGTCTTGTTTGGGATCAAGAAAAACAAACTTTGGTGGATAGCATTGGTGACCAGAATGACATGTCTTCAAGCATCGAAAACCAATGTTGATGAAGAGTGAGGGCGAAAACCGAACTCGTTTGGCTTCTAACTTGTCCTCCAATGTGGAAAAGTCACAGATTTGATGAAGGTTGGTTGAATGGAAGGTGACCATATCATGTTGGATTATTGGCTGCAACACGGGAGGAGTGTATGTGGTGTCCTTGATGTCGGACTTGGTGATGATTGTAGTAATGTTGATGGTAGTACTAATGTTGATGGTAGTACTGGTATTTTGGGTGACAATGTCTTTCGAGGTGATTTCAGGTTTCATGGTATTTAGTGGTGGTGGTGTGATAACTTCTTGTGTGCCTGTCTGTGGTGTGGCGATGGTGGGTGTGTTGTTATCACATTGATTAGTTTGAATGATGGGAGGTTTAACGATGGCGGTAAAAGGACTGGTGGTGACGAGAAGGTGTTTTGAGATGGTGTCAAAATGGGAGGCATTGGGTATGGAAGTGGCAAGGAATTTGGCCATGACGGCTTCGAGTTTGGATATGTTGTCAGCCAGGGTGGCCATGGATTCTTGTAGGGAAGGTGAGTCTCTCAATGAAAGCACCATTGATATAAGACCGATTTGAGATGGTCAATCTCCCAAGAAATAAATAAAAGAGACGGATTGTTAAGGCCCTTAGAGCGGGCAAGACTAAAAAAAACAAGAGAGAAACTAGACTTTAATATTTCTTCCCCATTCATAACCCAACCGTTACATTTTATACTTGAAAGGAAAAGGCATGTACCACTAAACTTTGGAAAGAATACTAAAATAAAGGACGTAATGGAAACGTGAGTAAGATGCAGTGTGGAAGACCACTTCTTTCTCCTAAGTGCATGCATAAACAATTATTTCTTCAAAGTGCATGTGAGCAAGTAAACATGTACACAGACTTCTTCTTCTCTTCCCATGCAATGTATGCTCTTTGTCACACCTCCGGGGGGTGAAATACGAGATGTAGCGGAGGAACATAAGCACAAGATAATAGAACATACCAGCGTTAAGATTAAAAAGAAATAATCGCCATTACAATACTAGTTTAGCCAGTCACCGCAAATATATTACAAAGTTTAGTTCCCAAAATATTGCGTTCTATTACATAATGATTTGTAGTGACAAGTGTAAACTTCATTATGCAAGACACGTAGAAAAAGCTTACTAACGATCACGAAATGCATGAGAGAAAACGGTCAACTATGAAAATAGTTGGTGAGTAAACAGTTTAGTAAAATAAGAAAACTCGTATGAAATATTCAAAGCTTTCGGTCAACGAAAAATAGTCCACAAAGCAAAGGCATTGTAAATCCACTCGGTTCAAGTTTAGCCCATACAAAACTTGCAACTGTGTATTCACAACCCATTGCACAAAACATAGCGTATGCGATGTCAAGTATAAGCGGTCATAATAGTTCGCAATATAGTACCACGAATATAATAATTCGGATATCTACCGATGAAACCAAATTAAGTTGGGTGCCACTGCCCAAAGTTATCTTGGGTGCCTCTTCCCAAAGATATCTTGGGTGCCTCTTCCCAAAGATATCTTGGGTGCCTCTTCCCAAAGATATCTGGTGCCTCTTCCCAAAGATATACTCCGAACATAGGAGTCTTTATAGTGATGCTCCGAACATGGGAGACTTTATAGTGATGCTCGAACATGGGAGACTTTAGGTCAAGGCCATAACATGTATGCGGTTCAATAAGTCCAAATAAGTCATAATTTCCTAATTAAGTTCAAGGATTTGATTCAATTCACAAATTCTAGTCAAACAAGTTAATAAAAGTAGTGATCAATTTAGCTCAAGAAAGGTTCATGCATTTAGCCCCAAAATATAGTAAAAGCGGAAAAGGGGTTTGTGATTACTCACTTGATGAATAGATGCGATGACAAAGTGGTTACACGAAATGTAGCGTGAATCTAAACCGACCTATTATGAATGATATGATATGTAATGAGTTGCAATGTAATGTTATGCATGCATTTCAGTATGTTATTTATACCATTTGTGAGTTTTGAAAAAAAATATATTTATCGTCGAAAAATACTCGTTTGATGTCTTGACCATTCAAAATGACTTTACAAGTTTTACGTCAAAATGTCATCCTACAATGGTTTTATAATGATCTATAGTGAAATTTTCACTTTTAGTCAGAAAACAATGTCGTGAATTTTTATAAAAGTAACAAAAATGGCTTTGGAAACTAGTCGTAAAATGGTGTGCGTCGATCGTTAGGAAGCGAACTCGGCGGTTTGGAAAGTTTGTATCGAAATCTAGAAGTTTCAGTTCGAGTTTTCGTCATAAAGGTCTCGAACATAAAGATAATAAGGGTTAAAGATGGTGATTTTGTCTAATTGTTGTGTAAAAGTGAGTTTCGGCCAAGTTTGAGCAACCGTAATTAATTTATTAAAACTCCGCTATACAAACGGTTGATTGTTTTGAAAAATATGCTCGGCGATCTTAATTTTATTAGAAGACATTTCGTTTCAAAAAGTTCCACATCATTGATAAAAAAACCGCTAACATGGTCGTTTAATTCTTAACGTAACACTTGTCTCGTAAAATAATATAGTTTTTCGGAAAATAATAGTTACGGCAATTTTATGAAACGCATATCTTTGTCGTTTCAAATCCGTTTTCTACGTATAATCGTCCTTAGCTTAGTATCAAAGTATACTAATATATTTTGACAAGTCGAAATAATTTGTAAAGCTTAAGGCTCGTTTTGACCGAACAAAGTAAAACATGTTCTTGAAATTTACGAAAATTATATATTTGTCGCCAAACTTTAAAAATTCATAACTTCTTCGTTATAACTCCGTTTTATCCGTTCAATGCGCCACGGATTCGTTTTAAAGTATATTTTCTAAATATCAAGGCCAAAAGTCGTGCCTACAGTCGGATTTTCCAGAAAATCAAAACAAGGACAGAACATATTTTATCGTGTCGAAAATAGTTTTCTCGTACCAAACCTATTCTAATCCCTTCAAATCAACTCCGAAACTAATCTAATCCTACCATACACCTTCTTAGGGTGTCATGGGTTCCTAATCATCATCAAGACCAAAGTATATCAAGGGGATAATTATAGGATGACCTTATATATATATATATATATATATATATATATATATATATATATATATATATATATATATATATATATATATATATATATATATATATATATATATATATATATATATATATATATATATATATATATATCTAAAATCATGTAAAAATGGTATAAACAACATATGTCTTGCATGTTAGCTCCAAAAATGAAAAGATACTTATGAAATGAAAAGGAAACATGAAAAAAATATAAATGATATGCTTACAAGTATATGATGAGGTGCAAAGAACAAGGTTAAACCTAAACACTCTTGGTTTTTATTTCAAAACCTTATAAAGAGTATTATCTAGATTGTTAATAACTTGATTTGAAGATTTTTGATAAACTCTTCACCCCTCCCCTATATTGGCCGGTTTTGAAGGCAAAGAAAAAGAGAGAAGAAAAACTAGAACTTGAATTATTGGGTAGTAATGTGTGTGAATGAATGAAGGAAGTAACATGGAGTGTAAGGATATACTATCAAGAGTAGAAAAAATACCAACTACAATAAATGCTTACTCCCCCCCTAGAACCGGTTTTGGGGGGGGATGTACCTCTCTATTTCATTTTTTTTTTTTTTTTATAATGTACATAATTGTTAATAATGTAAGTGAAATGTATAGAAAAAATGTAACTTGTAAAATTTTATATACATTAGTGTATTTAAGGTAGTTTTAGGTAAAAGAAATTTTTAATAGGTCCAAGTAAAGTATAATGAGATTATAAAAATTGTAAAAATACATTCCTTGTAAAATTTGAGTGATATAATAATTATCGTGTCGTTTTTAAGAAAAACGTCGTAATAATATAAATTTAACGATTTATGTACAAAATAAATTTAGAACACTAGGTAAACTCAAAATATAGTTTTTATAAACTAAATGTAAGTATAAAAATATATCGGGATCATTTTTGGAAGCAACGAATTAAATGTTCAAAATAATAACTTACGCGATAACGTTTATTTAATATGAAATTTACGCGTTTAATGTGAAATGCAAAAATCATGAATGAACCGTTATGAAATGATGAATATGGAGTATGAGAAATGACCGGAAAATGAGAATTGTGACACTCTTGATGTCTTCTTCTTTGTTGGGCTGTTACTTGGGTTACCATTTACATACGGTCATATCATAATGAAAGATAATGTGCACAAATATTATATAGTAATATATTTAAATATATATAAGTGAATCAGGTCCGGTAGGTAAGGAATAAAGGGTTACACCGGTGCATTACAAATGGATAGCAACATTTATTATGCGTTAATAAATGTGAGGATGGAGAGAATTAAATTAACAAGGGTTAAGGTAATAAATATAAAGAGTATAACTAAAGTGTAAACAATAGTGATAGGGAGTAGAATAAAGAGCAGATGTATTCTTGTTAAAAAAGAAATCATCCCCTATATAAACAAACCTCTCCTTATTCATTCCACGCAATTCAAACCAACAAACAACATCCGTAACTCTCCCCTCTCCTCTCTTGTTCATTCGACCAAATCCCCCAAAGGATTCCCTTTTGTCGACCACAAAGTCAACCCAATAAACAAGATACAACCATATAGCGGTTTTCAAACATGAAAATTACCGGTGAATACTTGCAGCTTCCTTGTACAAATAATCACGAGATCAAACCGAGCAAATTAAAGGTACACACGTCTTAACTATTTTTGTAGTTAACTTATGACTGTAACATATACATGGATATGTGGCTAAGATTTGTAGTTAAATTATTTCTGCATATTAAACAGTTAATATTATTTAATTACGTATAACCTGATTAATCTATAAAACCTTACAAATAAACCAATGCTCTAAATATATGAAAAATATGGCGAAACAGAGCTCAAATTAAAAAGTACAATGTATATGTTTATATAGTATAATTTATAAATTTTAAAATATAGACGAGACTTTTTTTTATTATTATTAAAACATGTGTTATTATAAAGATGTTTTAATAATAAAAATAAAAATCTCATCGATATGTGCTTATAAAATGCATAATAAAGAGATGCCCTAAAACGTGAATTTATAGCAACTTTCATCAACTTTTTTATTCTTAACTAAGGGCATCTCTTTATTATACACCTACAACCAAAATGAAAATCGGTTGTTTCTTGGTTCAAAAATGCAGATGCTCATTTTAATCATCATTAATCAGGACTCTTCGACTTAAGTACCTTAGCTTGGTCAGGACATTTAGTCCATGTCGTTATTCCTGCATTTAAAGAGGAGTACATTTGATGAAATAATTTCTTAGATGTATTACCACATCCCCAAGGGCCAGGCCTACTTTTTACAGGGCAGTGGAATCTTTATGCTCAAAATTCCGATTCAATTAGTCATTTATTTGGTACCTCCTAAGGAGCAAGAACTGACATTTTAACCCTTCTTAAGGGATTCCATCCTCAAACCCAAAGTTTATGGTTGACTGATATAGCTCATCATTATTTAGCTATTGCATTTAGATGCTACTACCGTACTTTCAAAAGGATTAGCCGCCAAAGGTATCTATCCGGCAGTAGATCCTTTAGATTCAACGTCAACTAACAACCCCGGATCGTTAGTGACGGTCAATATGACACTGCACAAGAAGTTAAGAAAACTTTACAACGTTACAAAGAACTTCAAGATACTATAGCCATTCTTGGATTAGACGGATTATCCGAATAAGATCGGTTAAATGTAGCTAGAGCGCGAAAAATAGAGCATTTCATATCACACCCTTTTTAGGTAGCAAAATTATTTAGAGGTTCTTCGGGAAAATATGTTGGTTTAGCATAAACAATTAAAGGGTTTAAATTAATCCTTTCCGGAGAATTAGATGGTCTTTCTGAAAGTTTTTTTTGGGTAGGTAACACCGATGAAGCTATGGCGAAGGCCGTTAACTTAGAAACGGAGAGCAATTCAAAGAAATGACCTTTAAATCTTTGTTTACAGACCCCTAATCGAATCGTTTGGGATTCAGAAGTGAAAGAAATCATTTTATCTACTAATAGTGGACAATTTGGCGTATTACCAAATCACGCTATTATTGCCACAGTGGTAGATATAGGTATTTTGATAATACACCTTAACGACCAATGGCTAACGATGGCATCGATGGGTGGTTTTGCTAGAGTAGGTAATAATGAGAACAATGTTTTAGTAAATGATGCACCGAAAAGTGGTGTCGTTAATTCACAAGAAGCTCAACAAACTCTTGAAATAGCAGAAGCTGCTTTGAGAAAAACTGAAGGAAATAGACAAACAATTGAGGCAAATCTTGCTCTCCGATGGGCTTGAACACGAGTAGAGGCTATCGATGCCATTTCATAACCGATTGGTGTAATAATCATCAATGTATACAACCCTGGTTGTTTTATTTGACTTGATTTTATCGAGTAAATACAATCAAGCACAATCAGATTTTGATCTTCCAATTTTGAACACACATGAGACAACCACACAAGTCAGATATTTTCTTTGGCAATTGTTTTCTTATATTAAACAAATAAACCTATTTAAAAAAAGTTAAATTATGAATTTAGATATTTTTTTTCTTGGATTCTTTTCTTTATAAGACATTCAACTTGGTTGATTTAACACATCTAACATTATCAAAATATATAAAGAATTTTTACTATTATGGTGGCAATAACGACACTTTTGGCCCTATAGACAGCAAGACCAAGTCAAGGCATATTATGAAATTGGTCATATAATTTCTATTGTTACAAAATGAACAATCTTCCATAATCAACTCAAAATAATAAGAATGGTGTATGTGTATAATCGTTAATAACGAGCCCATTTATGCATTAGTAGAAGTCTAATGATATTTTGAGTTTATAAAATAAGCTCTAACAAAAAATAATCTATTTGAGGATATATGACAAAGCTTGAGCTTTTTGAAAACATAAGCTTTTTTTTAGTAGAAAGCTTCTTGAAGTAAATTAAACGAGCTCTAACTCAAGCTTATGATGAAAGCCATAGTTAGCTAGCTAAGTTTGTCAAGCATACTCTCGCGTAACCGACATCGAATCATAATAATTCAAATTATATCACATTATTCCTCTTTGCATAATTATTTTTGAATTGCGAAGATAAAACTAGCTAAAGCAAGGAAAGATGAGCAGGCTTTCACTCACGCTATTTTTGAGGGTGTGCAAAGTAAGCGATAGCTCATGGTCTCAAATTTGTCCCGTTAACAATTAAATGCATGTGTACATATATTTTTCACGAAAAAAAAAATTAGATGAGAAAGTATCATAAATGAGTATGTATGTTTAACGTTTGAATAACTAATTGCATTATATTTTATAAACGATGACAATGATATATAACATTTATATTTGAAAGACTTCATTATATAATTTCGTTCAAAGTCTCAAAAAAATTTTAAAAATTCAAAGACGGGCCCTGCTGACACCAATGCAATTATGAAAAGACACACTATCACCATGTTATCCCTTTGTTCATCAATAATTAGTAATTACCTCCAAATACCCCTTTTAAGCAAAGGGTGTCTTAACATAAGTTAAGTTTTAACACACTGTCACGTTAGCGCCACATCAGCTTTAACTTTTTACCTAAACTTAACAAAAAATACCCCTTATCATAACTCAACCTTAAATCACTTTAACTCAAATATTTTCAAATTCAACCCCTAAACTAAAACTAACACTTCATTTATTAGAAAAAATATCATTAATTCTTAAACATATTATAATACGAAATTAAAAAAAAACAAACAAAAAAAAAACAAAAAAAATAAAAAAAATAAAAAAATAAATAAATAATAAAAATAAAAAAATACGAAATAAACAAATGACAACACAAAGTAAACTACAACATAAAAGAAATGATGAAAATACAATCTAGTGACGAGGTTGCAAGTTATATTTTTTGATGATTCGGTCCTTATCTTCATTGATCCAAGCCACAACATTTGGATCTTTGCCGTCAGTGTCAATCATCAAAAATTTCATCTCTTCCAACCTTGTTATCGTTTCATTTTTTACTTAGGCCGCCCGATACGCCGCTTGGGCGGTTTCTTGTTTGATACGATACACAGTTGTCATAGTCTCGGTGAACTGGCTTAACGAGCTCGTTCCTCCATTGCTCGCTCCCCCAGTACTTGTCATGCTCTCGGATCTGGCTTTCTTTGAAGAACGCTTTTTGCCCATGGGGTGTGGTTGTTCATCATGACCAAACAAAGCCTCGTTTGTTTGGCTTGGGACATCGCTGGTTAAATCAACCGGATCCGGCGCGTCCCATTTCTTATCACCACGAAAAACCTCCTAAGCCTCCTCGTTTGCAAACGGCGCAGTTTTGTGCTCGTCACGATACATTTGTTTCGCCCGTTTAAGGACATCCATCTCACTTTCCCCACTTCTTTGTTCTCGTTGCGCACGTTTGTAATACGCGTTGAACTTTGTGCAATTATGGTTGATACGCGTACAACGTGCATTCGGGGTCAAAGGAACTTCCTTTTCGTCGAACAAGTTTTTCAACACCCTAGGCAGTGAACCTAATCGTTGTAGTGTAGTATTAGGGTAAGCCTCGGGAATTGATATCGTTCTCTAGGGGAATAGGAATGCTAGTGAGAAATACTACGCTAAGGTTAGGGTTGAGGAAGATTATTTTTCATCTTTTTTATGTTTTTTTAGAAAATGGAAAGGTACGAATCTCGGGGTATTGGATTTGGGGGTTGGTATTTCTACCGATTACTCTATTTGTCTAATTATCTAAACTAATGTGAGTGTAGTCTATGTCTATTGTTGTGTGCTCTTATGATGATTAAAAATGTGTTTACTTAGATGTTATTACTCTAGTTATCTCCTATTGATGGTTGAATTGTCACGTCCTTATTCTTAGCGTTGTGTTTCTAAGGTCGTAGGGTATCGTTTATCCCTAACTCTTTGAAGCTACACGAGGTTAATGACTACGAAATCTCTAGGATTCATAAACTTAACACTAAGGTTATCTTTGGATATTTAGCCTACAATTCCACTAGTAACTATAAGCTAAGGTTCAACAAAGACTAATCAAGCATTAATAACACAACGAATGACCTATCGCAATACTAGGTCAATCACAATTAAGATAAGAGACAACCAATCAATATTCAATAACTAGGTTTCATATTATCTAAGCAAACACACAAGTAAATTAGCCGGACATGGAGAACATGCAAGCATACACACAAACAATTGAAGACATGATTAAATCAATGAAGTAAAACACTTATCTTGTTGTAAAATAGGGTATGGAACCCTAAGATACTATACAAGACAACCTTGGTTCGGTTTAGGTTTTTACTCCACAAAATTACCTCCCTAAAAACTGAAAAATTCGGATTCTATATATAGTGTTACAAATTGCGACGGCGTCACTCTTTAATTGTGACGCCGTCGGGTCGCCGCCATTAGGGTTTCGTCTTGGTCACGTCAACTCTGTGACGGCGTCACCTTATGCCCGTGATGCCGTCGGCTTCAACCTCTGACGCCGTCTGGATCCAAATCTAGGCCGTCTGAGTTGCGACGCCCTACTCTTTTAAACCTGATGCCATCACTTGTAAATTAGCAATTTGTCTACTGAGTCATCTCAAGATGTGTTGCGACGGTGTCGCAATTAAGCAGTGACGCCGTCCCCTTTCAATTCAAGCAGCTTGAGTGTCTCGATTCTTGACTTTGGCCATTTTCTTTGTATCTTTGCGCCTTTTTGTCCGAATAAGTGTCATTCCAGCAATTTGCCTTCAAGAGACCTAAAAAGTGAAAAGGAACGAAATTAAGTACTAACGGATACAAAAGTGATCAATTAAGGGCTTAAATGACCCCTCAAAAGTGTACCTTTTAAATCCTTATCAAATATCCCTACACTTGGTATTTGCTTGTCCTCAAGCAAATGTGCTTTTAGCCAATTAATTTATAGGTTAGGGGTCATGAAGTATTAGTTTAGAACGATTCACAACACATATAAGCCCTGCAAAAGTCATAACAAGCATGGAAATTACATACTAGCACCTAACAAGTTGTGTTTGGATACTCTCATCTCTCGGGTGTATATGAAATATATCAAATTGGAAATGGAAGATAAACACTCATTAACCGGTCCTAATACAAAGATTAGCATAGGCTTGAGACTAGATCAAACCTCCATCGCTTTGGCGTAAGCACCTAGGAAAAGTATCCAAGAGGTCTTTTAAAGGGTTGTAACGTTAGGCTTACGGTAGGGAAACAAAGGGTTTGGTGGGATAGGCGATTTAGTGGTGGCAAGTCAAAAATCTTTATGTTACAAGCGTGCAAAGAATGGCGTTGCTTAGCCAAGACTCGACACTCTAAACTCTAGATAAATTGAAAGAAACAAACATAAATTTAAAGATAGATGTAGGATGGTAGCACGCACGTTTTCTTTTTTTTTTTTTTTTCATACACTTTTACTCTACCATCCTCTACGATAACATCAAAATGATAGGGATTTATAGGCACATCCCTACACTTGAGTTTTTATTATTCTAACAATAATTTGACCTGAATTGAAAAGATCAAAACACTTGGAGTACATTATTATGTAAATAAAGGGAATTTGAATTTAACGTTCCCTTCCCGTCATTTCATAAAATTTAACTTTTCCCATGAGTCCCAATCGTCCCAAAACTGTGTACAAAGGATATGACTCGACTTAGCAACTTATGCAAGCAACTAGATAATTGAACTAAGGGTTTAGTATGATAACAATAATGCACTAAAAGTGAGTGCATACAAGGTAGGCTAAGGCGATTTGGGTGTACATTTGGGGGTGGATTGTAAACAATGCTCTTCATTGATATTCCGGAAAACTGAAACATCACGAGAACCGCGAAAAGGATAGGCTCTGAGGGGTTAAATATGGGTATCGTGTACTAAAGATGAGTACAACTCGAGGATGTGGGGGGAATTACTCAACCGATGTGGAAGAAGTAATTATAGTACGGGTATCAAACAAGGGTTATCATAATGCCTCTTATCATTTAGTTATTCCTAACTACACAAGTGTAGTCTCACTCGCGATCTCGGAATGCATCACAAAACAAGTTCTAGAATCTATTATACTACCGGTTCACACTCGAAGCATTAAACTGGAATGCTTTAATTCCTACAAATCTAAGGGCGATCCTCATATTTTGGGTGGAATTTAAGTGGTAAAGGATTTTTGTGCTAGTCATACAACTTCCTATCCATGAGACGCTTTATTAAGACTAATGGCCCACTCCTACATGTCATGAAAAATTTTAAATTTGGTGCCAAAATTACCCTAACTGATATTTCTCATGGTTTATTACACAAGTGCAATTGGGCAAGGCAAATAATCAAGGATAAGCATAGTTTCAAAGTTCCTGTTTTATTTTCCCTCTCTACACTTAAACTGAACATTGTCCCCAATGTTCCCCGAAAGTATCAAAGTTATGATAATGGAAGGTAATTAAAAACGAAAGAAACTAATACTCCCCTCATTAGCTCGGTAGGATCCGTGTGAAGTAGTGGTTAAATTTTCTTCAAGAAGAGTGTTTGCGTTAAAAGCTCCTTCCATTCTTATGTATCTTCTTCTTGATAAATTAAACCTGCACACTTGAAGAAAACAAACGAAACCTTCGCGTAAAATCGGCGGTAACAATATATATATAAGACTCTACTAAACTAGGATATAATGCTTGTGGAATGGATGTTTCTGATTTTACGGAAAATTAAGACACGGAAAATTCCAAAATTTATTAGTAGCTCGAAAACGAGAAAAAAATTAGTAAGCGGTTTCTACTCCTTCACGATAGCGTCGAGTTGCGATCTGGCCGTCAAAGTTATCTGACGAACCGGTGCGCGATTTTCTGGAAAAAATTCGGAAATTTTTGTCTTTAGAATCTGGAAAAATTTCACAAAAACATCAATTATGACTCGATACAAGCATTTGACTCGAACAAACACACATGTATATCTTTTAAATAATTGTAATTCTCATGTTCACATTCTTTTTGAAAACGTGTGTAATCCTCCCTACACTTATCCCTTATGTAAAATACCTTTATATGTAATTAAGACGAGGTTAAAGTCAAAATAAAGCATTTTTACAAATTTAAACTTGAGAATAAACAATCAATAAAATATATACGACACAAACAAGCAAACAATTAAGCATGGGTTGCCTCCCACGAAGCGCTTTTCTTTATTTATGAGTCTTGTAGCTAGACTCGAAGTCGTGCCCCTACGTACCGATATAAGTAAGCCTATCCTCTAGAATGTCATAAGGATCAAACTTATCATTTAAGTTCCTAGTAGTACGTTTGGTTCGGTAGGCCTATTCAAACTTCTCTTCGTCGGGGTCATAGATTGTTATCCTAATGTGCCACTCTCCATTGCCATCACTAGGCGGTCTATCCCAATTCCACTTATGCTTAGGCTTATCAATCTCAACTTTCCACTTATTCATGACAAGGTTGACGGGCAAGCTTCCTAGGAACTCGGTCATCTTCCTAAATACTAAGGCGTCCTCGAACGGGTTCACTTCCATGTCCCTAGCCAATTCTTTTTCATGAAAAGTCGCTTGACTAGCAAAGGCTTCATCTAGATAGAAAGGTCGTTGGGGACCTATGAAGTCTTTATTAATCTACGGTCCATAACTAGATTGTGCTCTATCCAACCTAATCTCATGTGGGATTTCCTCTTCTTTGTAGTAAGTATGCTTTTTGACATCGTAAATTGACCTAGTACTCCCTTCTCCTACCACTATTTTGGACATCTTACAATCAATGATGGCACTAGCGGTAGCTAAGAATCCTCTTCCTACAAGCAATGGGCATGTTGGGTCCTTATTCATGTCTAGCACATGGAAATCCGCCAAAAGAGTCAATTCTCCTACGTGCACTACCAAATCTTTTATTATCCCTACCGGATATGTAATACTACCATCCGCTAGACCTAAGATGGTTTTCCTTGGTTCTATCTTACCTAAGTTAAGGCTTCTATGGAGGGACAACGGAACAAGATTGATGCATGATCCTAAGTCGGCTAGAGCATCGAGAGGTTTGGAAGTTCCAAGCCTACACGGAAAAGTGAATAGCCCAGAATCGTCTAACTTCTTAGGTAAATTATTTTGCACAACCGCGGACCCATGTTTTCCAAGTTTAAGTTCTAGCTCATATTTTTCTTTTAAAGCATTATAATAAGGTGCATGAGCTAAGACTTCAAGAACCGGTTTTTCTTGATGGAGTTCCTTGTACTCCTCCTCTAGATTAGGTTTGGGTTCTTGGATGACGGGTTTCTCAAGTAGGTTTTACCAATGGTGCGGGCCTTGTACCTCATTTTGGATTGCTTGGAACCCTTGTTGATAGCGTTTACGAGTGGACCGTTGGGTGTGAGGGGCATGGATGTGCACTCTCCATGGTGAACAAGAACATGAAGTCGATGAAATCGAACTCACTTTGGGTTCTTTATAGTATCACTTGGGAGTGCTCCAATTTCCCGGTCGTTGAAGGCTTTTAAGAGGGCGTCAAGTTTGTTTGTCATCTCGTTTTGTCGTTGCTTGAAATCGGCTTCAAGCTTAGTCAATCGAGTATCTTGAAATGACATGAATCTAGACGCAATTGCCTCAAGACTAGTGGGGTTCCCAGTGTTTGGAGGGTTGAACCTATTAGGTGGACTAGATGAGCTTTGGGGTGGGTTTGAATTTTGGTTCCACTTAAGGTTAGGGTGATTTCTCCATGAGGGGTTGTAGGAGTTTCCTAAGTTGTTTTGTTCGGGCTTGAAAGTGTACCACTTCTCTCCGCTCCGTCGATGCGCGTGAGGCGTAGTCCATAAAAGCTTGTTCGGGAGTCTTGTGCAATCTCGAGTGTCCTGGGAACCACTACACAATTCACAAGGTAGAGTGATTTTGTTCACTTGTTGTGAAGAATTAGGATCTTCGTAGGAGCTCATTAGGAATTTAACTTGATCTTCAAGCTCGAGCATCCTACGGTCGGAAGATTGTGAGTCAATGGGAGGCAAGGAGATTGCCTTTACGATTTTGGGCAACTCACGGGGGTCATTCCAACTTTCGTTCTCATAGAGATCAAGGTCCTCTATTATACCCCACGATTCTTCCGTGGTGAGATCACTAAGTTTTCCACCGGCCGTTTGGTCAATGGATCGCTTAGTGGGGAAGTTGACATGATCGTAGAAGAGTTGGACTTGAAGCCAAAGATCAATGCCGTGATGAGGGACTCTATGGAATAAGTCCTTGAATCGAGTTCATGCTTCGTAGAGAGATTCACCTTGACGTTGTTGGAACATCAAGATTTCATTCCTAAGCTTAGTAGTTCTCCCCGGTGGGAAAATTAAGCAAGGAAACAAGAGGTGAGATCATCCCAACTTGAGATGGAGCCGGTGGGAAGTCGCTCAAGCCAATTACTAGCTTGGTCCCGTAGAGAGAATTGGAAGAGACAAAAACGCGTGGTCTCCCGAGTAGTAGCATCGAGGTCGATGGAATCGACAATTTTAAGGAAATCCTTAAGATGCTGATTAGGATCTTCGGAACGAAGTCCATGGAATGCAAATCCGTTTTGCACCAACCGGATGGTGTCGGATTGCAGGGCCGTAGTTTGGGCTTGGTCAGGAAGCTCAATGGTGTTCCTATAGCCTAGGTGGCTTGGTCTCGAGTATTCACCAAGAGTACGGCCTCTTGGTGGGTCATTTGGTGGTGGGTTTATGAGTGGGGGTTGATTATCACTTTCCATGATGAAAAGTGATGGGGTTACGAACAAATGTCACAAAGAAGGGAAAAATGGGAAAAAAAGCTTACTTGATAGGAATCAAGCAAGGAAACCTAAACGAGGTGGACTCCTAACTAGCTATTCTATTCCCCGGTAGCGGCGCCAAAAACTTGATACACGTACAACGCGCGTTCGTGGTCAAAGGAACTTCCTTTTAAATCGAGCAAGTTTTTCAACACCCTAGGCAGTGAACCTAATCGTTGTAGTGTAGTATTAGGGTAAGCCTCGGGAATTGATATCATTCTCTAGGGGAATAGGAATGCTAGTGAGAAATTACTACGCTAAGGTTAGGGTTGAGGAAGATTATTTTTTATCTTTTTTATGTTTTTTTAGAAAATAGAAAGGTACGAATCTCGGGGTATTGGATTTGGGGGTTGGTATTTCTACCGATTACTCTACTTGTCTAATTATCTAAACTAAGGTGAGTATAGTCTATGTCTATTGTTGTGTGCTCTTATGATGATTAAAAATATGTTTACTTAGATGTTATTACTCCCTAGTTATCTCCTTGATGCAAGTTTTACTGACCAGGTTTTAATATTTATAAAGTCTCGTTATACCTATGGTCTACCCTAATGCACTAACGGGCAGTGTACCCGGTCGTGTGTAGTGTAGTAATCGGTAAAGCCGAGGTCGTCCCAAGAGCTATATGTGTTGGATTATTACTAAGTCAAGGTGTCACAAAATATTAATGGTTTCGATAGGGAATTAATTAATTAAACTACTAAAGCAGAATAAAGCAAATAAATGGTAAAGGAAAATCAATAGAGGAGAGTGGTGCTAACCTATTTAATCCTCCTAGCTAGTTATGTCTACGTCTACTTACTTCCAATTACTTCATGTGGGGTCAAAGTCGAGAGGACAGCATTTGGTCAATTCGCCTAACCTATCGGCAAAGATGCCACCACAGAGAAGTCGGTGTCCCTCATAAGTCATGTTGTTCCTAGTCCCTAAGCCAAGTCATTAAGTAGCGCTACATGCTAGATTTATAGTGAGTGCCCGGCCGTTAGGAACTTAGACACTCACCCCTAATTCTTAAGTTCATCCAAACGATAGGTGATCAGTTGGTCAAATCGCACAAGTAGAAAGGGTCGTCATTGGTCATATCTTACCCTTCCGTCTCGATCCGCTCACCTAGGGTCAGTTGGTCATATCTCCTAGGCAATTGGCCTCTACCGCCATTCAAAACTACCAACCAAGGGTGGCTACCAATAAACTATGCATGCATACACTTAGAAATAATTATACGGAGTAAAGTAAGCGCAAATAAAACATTTAAGGAATCATAACTAGGCGGCACCAAGATGTGCTTAGCAGCTCATATTAATCATCTGCACCAATTCAATATTCAAAGGTGCGAAATACATGAATTGAAAGTAAAGAAATATAAAGCGCTAATGCTTATCGTAGGGAGTGATTTCTCCTTAGAGACGACTCCGTATGCTCCTCTAGACCTGTCTTGAGCTTTTTCCCATGTTCTCTGAGTGTTGTGTGTGGAATGGGATGATTAGAAATGTTGGAATTCGTGGGGTATTTATAGGCCAGATCTGGGTTACGGCGTAACTAATATAAGAGTTATGCCGTAACCTTCTATTTCATCGTATTTTGCACTAGATCTGCTGGTTACGGCGTAACCTAATAAGTGGTTACGCCGTAGTCTTCAATAAACTCGGTTACGCCGTAGTTGATGCAATAGTTACGGCATAAGTATCAGCGGCGTGGAACCTCATTTGACCTAATATAGTTACGTCGTAGCCTTTGGGAAGAGTTACGCCGTAACCTTCTGATAAGTTGGTTTTCTGAGTCACCTAATAGTTACGGCGTAATGTGTGAGATGAGTTACGCCGTAACTTCTTCAAAGTTGCATACTGTGATAAATTTTTAGATATTTCTCCAATTCCGCGTCTCTTAAGCTCCAATGCTCGAAATTTACCTGAAAGTGGAAAACAATGGAAAACAAGCGTAAATCCATATAAATGATATAAAATACAAGCATTATCGGGGGAAATTGACACTTAATATTCAGGACGATTTGATGTTATCAAATATCCCCCCACTTGAACTCTACTTGCCCTCAAGTAAACCTTATTAGAAAGATTCCTAAAAAGATATCTCTCATAACCTGGATAATATAAGTTTACAATTCCCTTATGCTAGAATGAAACAAAGCCGAACACCTCACGAAAGGGGAACAAAACACTCAAATCTCTCAACTATTCTAAGTGTCAATTTCGGGGTGATCACTCAATCGCACAGTCATAGCATGTATTCTATCATAAGTTTGGCGGTTACATAAATCTCCACAACTAGAGTTAAGGGCTAAACAGTTCTCGAAGGCAATATGGGTAGACACGACAAAGGTTAAGGGGTGACTCGTCATTACTAACATGTCACGGCGAAGTGGACAAAATCAATGATACATGACCAAATCCATGGCCAAGACACCAAAGATTGCTCACTGCATCACCTAGACACGCTTCATGACTAAAGGGTAGGATAAGACATGGGATATATAAATGGTGTAAAATAAAAAACAAGCAGGTAGTCTAAATCCATAACCAAGTCATCACCACTTACCGTCCGCCCAAAGTTCAAGCTTTGAAGTCAAGAAACCGGATCATGAAATATAAGGTAGATGTGTCATTAGAGGACGTCGTGATGGGCACACTACCTTTTCTCCAACTGCTGGCATAACTACCAACTTCAATCTTCAAATGTGACCGAGGTGGTCGCCTCGATACTAAATCTATGAAGCTCATAACATAGTGCTTATAACATCGCACTTTACAATAACAACTATTTTTTTTTCAACATAACAATAATAACTAAACATAATATCCCCCACTTGAGATGAACAATAGGAATTCGGGGGTCTTCAATGATCTTCAGGAATGTTGTCGATAAAAGCGTGATTTCTGAACCTTTCCACTCGAACCTTGAACTTAGGCAAATTATGACTTCCCAATCATAAATAAAGACTACAGGGTAGGCTAAGGTGTATCGAAACAATATATCGGGTTAATAAAATGAAAGGAATGGCTCAGATGGGTGTATCTAGGGGTATCTTGCACTAAAGGTGAGTGCAACAAAAGGGTTTCACAGGGGGGTCGAGAAGTCGAGGTGACTAATCGATAGACACACAATGGAAGGCTGTTTGGGTGATAATCCTATAATATTGCCTTCTAAAACTGAAAAGTCCAAATATATCGAGCTAACTCAACATACCTCGTCTATGGTCTCGAAATGATGCAAAGGCCAAGTTCTAAAGTTTACAAGCTACCGACACACTCATAATTTGGTGGATTTGGGGTAAAATATTGGAAACGGATAAGGCTAATCTCACCATATAATATCAAGGGTTTTATGTGCTCGGCTAAGGTTTAATCTAGTTAGGTTAAGAAAAACATGTCAAAATTTTAAAAAATGACATAATTTTTCAAAATAAACTAGAAATACGAGGGCAAAATAATGTTCAAGAGATAATTCTACTCCCGTCCCCCCACTTGAATTGTACAAAGTCTCTTTTGTACTAAGCATTAAATAAAGGTGAAGAGAAAAGTAGAATTAGGCGAGAACTTCCCCTGAAATTTGCTCCATATAGAAAGAAGACCCACGAAAAGAGGCGTGCCTTCATATAAGCATCATAAACAAACTTCAATCCACGAAATCACACTACCGACAAGCATAATTCTAAAAGAAAAAAAATGAAAATGAAAAACAAACCTAACTCACTTTCGGAGGAATCACGGTTGCATTTAGCACATGCAATAAGCCTTTTAAACCACTTGGTGTCCCAGTGGATGAGTGAAGTCTCGTGAGGGTTTACTGAGAACACACCCACAAAGTTCATTTAAAATACTAATACAAGGTTATTGTGTTTTAAAATGAAAGAATTAAAGCAGAGGAAGGTTACATCGTAACTCTTTTGAGGGAGTTACGCCGTGAATCGGCAAAACGACATAAGTCGCAAAGCGGTGGTTCTCGCGTAAGCACGAGATGGTATTACGCCGTAATGATTAATCGTCAAGAATTACTGCGCTAAAAGGTTGGTTACTGGCGTAATCACATACATGAGTTCTGCCGTAACTCGGTCGAATCGACAACTGCGGCACTAATTACTTCCTCATTTCCCGCAAAATGGTTAGAAAACACAAAACCCTATAGAAATGGAAATAAAACAAAAGAAAGGGATAATTCGGGTTGTCTCCCGAAAGAGCACTTTTATTTATTTACGAGTCTTTAAGTTAGACTCAGAGCCTCGGGGCTTCTATGGAGGCCTTTGGACTTGCCCGATCTCTTCAATATCTTTCATCAAGTTACGCCTGACCCAACCAACATTTGTGGCAGTGCGGAGATATTCTTTGGTTTCAATTTTTCGAATTTTGCAAAATCTTTCTTCATGTCCCAAATGGTATCGCGTAAACTCATATTTTTCGGCTATAATTGGTGGCGGTCTCTTAAACGGATGCCAAGAAGTTTGCATCTTCTTTTCTCCTATACTTCATCATCAATGAAACCGTCTTCGCCTTGCAACTCGAGATAATCGAAATCATCGTCGTCGGAATCGGTATCTTTAAGTTGGTCACCGTTTTCTACGAGTATTTGCTTGCATTCTTCTTTTTCTATCTTGGATGAGTCCTTGGTGTTATCTTCCCATTTTTCATTAGGAATTTCGTTGTTAGGTTGATCTTTACTCATACATCCATTCTAGATTTTCTCTTTAGTTAACGTCAATTTTCCGTATTTGATTCGACCCAATCATTGAATCCGAGATCATCGGCCAAGGCAATTCATTCTTTCGAATCATTAGTTGAAGTCCATAGGAACTCGTCTTCCCGCCTCTCTCAATCTTGCTTCCCGTCACATTCATACTCAAAAGGGTTGCAGGAAGCCCAAACGTTTCCGTAACCGGTCTTAATTTGTTCACACCAATGATTTTGAGTTCCTTCGTCATTGTCATCTTCAGAAGGAATATCATCGAGGGGCTTAATGATTTTTCCTCGAAGAATATGTTTTTCATATTTTAGTTCCAGATTTCTAAACAAAGCCGAATTAATTATCGCGTCCCCGAATCTTACTGAATACCAATCTCTGAATGATAGATTTCCAAAATCAACGTCATGCCTCCCAGATTCATGTGGGCATATCCAAACTTCGTTCTTCACATTACCTCCTCCATTGCAATATTCACGAAAAGGGTTGCACGTTGGCCAAGCGTAAGTAATCTCATCTTCCATGACGAGTAAGGGTTTGCAGTAATGCTTGATAGGTGGTCCTTCCACTTTGTTAATCGAGAATTTGGCTAACCTTTCTTCGTCGTTAAGTGTAGTCCACGTGTATCTGTCATCGTTTACCCTCTCTTTATCAACTCCTCCATCGCAGGTTTTCCGAGGATCACACGAGGCCCATAAGCTGTAGCATTCCCCATCGTCAATTGCAATAGCCTTACACCAATGACTTCTCCTTTTAGGGTTGTCAACCTTGGTACCCGTGTCTTTGCTTGAATTCTGGTTACGCCGTAACTCTGAGATGTGATTACGGCGTAACTCACTTTCACCATCGATATTAGACTCATCGAGAGGACTTGTCGTTATCGAGAATCTGACCTTACATATAGTAGATTTGTTATTTTGTTCCTCATTTCTTCTTTGTACCTCTTGCCAAGCTTTCCAATTAAAGTTTCCAAGTTTTTAGTGATATATCATGGGAAGAGGGCTCTTGTTTGTATTATCTTGGAAATTTTGATCATTCCTCTTGCTCTTTTTGCCTCTTGGTATTATCCACAAGGTACTTGTTAATAATTTCCTCAGTTAGCTCTTCTCTCATTACACTCATGTCGGTGGGGTCCTCCACGATACCCTTTACGATTATCCCCGTAGAAAGGTCTATTCTCTCCATATTTAGCTTCCTCGATCGTATCTTCCTTGTCAATTTTAGGACAATTTTTAGTCAGATGTCCCCCACCACAGTTTTCGCACCCGACTTGGATGGCATGAACAGTTTCTCTGATTTTTAGCATATCTCGACCGAGATTCTCAAGCTTGTTGGTAATTGCTGCAATTCCATCGAAAATTTCACCTTGGTTTCTTTTACTTCCTCCGCCGTGCCATTTTTGAGAGTGATCAGCCATTCTTTAAATGGCTTCAATAGCGAGAGTATGAGTCATGTTCGGGATGGGTCCTTGATAGTCCAGCATCTGCCTTGTGGTTACGTTGATTCCTTTGTAGAAGATGTTGAATTTTTGCTGGTTGTTCAGATCATTTGTAGGACACTTGTAAAGGAGATTGTTGTATCTATCCCAGGCTTGATACAACGTTTCGTCGTCTTCTTGCTTGAAATTATGGATCTCTAAAAGTTGGTTAGAAATCTACGATGGCGGACAATGTCTCTGAATAAAGTGTTTCTTAAGTAGAGCCCAAGTATTAATTGCCCCGGCGGGCAATCTTTCAATCCATCTTCTGGCATCTCTAGTAAGAGTCATAGGGAATACTCTTAACATAACAGCATCATGAGACACGCCCAGAATGTTGAAAAGGCTTGCGATGTATAGGACATTTTCAACGTGCTCATATGCATCTTCGTCCATGTTTCCTGAAAAAGGGTTAGCACGAAGCTCCCTCATAAATTGGTCTTTGATTTCGAAATGGACATCCGCTCCAATTGCCGGTCTTACGAGACCCGGCCCTTGTTCAACTCTTGTCAACGCCAAGTATTCCTCAAGAGTGAGGTCATCGATGTTAACAACTTCCATAGTACCTTAAAAATTGAAAGTAGAAAAGTTTAAAATGAAATGAAAGACTTAATATTAATCCTAATATAACTCCCCGGCAGCGGCGCCAAAAACTTGATGCAGGTTTTACTGACCATGTTTTAATATTTATAAAGTCTCGTTATACCTATGGTCTACCCTAATGCACTAACGGGCAGTGTACCCGGTCGTGTGTAGTGTAGTAATCGGTAAAGCCGAGGTCGTCCCAAGAGCTATGTGTGTTGGATTATTACTAAGTCTAGGTGTCACAAAATAATAATGGTTTCAATAGGGAATTAATTAATTAAACTACTAAAGCAGAATAAAGCAAATAAATGGTAAAGGAAAATTAATAGAGGAGAGTGGTGCTAACCTAGTTAATCCTCCTAGCTAGTTATGTCTGCGTCTACTTACTTCCAATTACTTCAGGTGGGGTCAAAGTCGAGAGGACAACATTTGGTCAATTCGCCCTAACCTATCAGCAAAGATGCCACCATAGGAGAAGTCGGTGTCCCTCATAAGTCATGTTGTTCCTAGTCCCTAAGCCAAGTCATTAAGTACCGCTACATGCTAGATTTATAGTGAGTGCCCGGCCGTTAGGAACTTAGACACTCACCCCTAATTCTTAAGTTCATCCAAACGATAGGTGATCGGTTGGTCAAATCGCACAAGTAGAAAGGGTCGTCGGTTGGTCATATCTTACCCTTCCGTCTCGATCCGCTCACCTAGGGTTGAGTTGGTCATATCTCCTAGGCAATTGGCCTCTACCGCCATTCAAAAATACCGAACCAAGGGTGGCTACCAATAAACTATGCATGCATACACTTAGAAATAATTGTACGGAAGTAAAGTAAACGCAAACAAAACAATTAAGGAATCATAACTAGGCCGGCACCAAGAGGTTCTTAGCCATCTTATTAATCATACAAACCAATTCAATATTCAAAGGTATGAAATACATGAATTGAAATTAAAGAAATATAAACGCTAATGCTTATCGTAGGGAGTGATTTCTCCTTGGAGACAGACTCCGTATGCTCCTCTAGACCTGCCTTGAGCTTTTTCCCACGTTCTCACGAGTGTTGTGTGTGGAATGGGATGATTAGAAATCTTTGGATTAGTGGGGTATTTATAGGCGGATCCGGGTTCTGGCGTAACTAATATAAGAGTTACGCCGTAACCTTCTATTTCATCGTATTTTGCACTAGATCTGCTGGTTACGGCGTAACCTAATAAGTGGTTACGCCGTAGTCTTCAATAAACTCGGTTATGCCGTAGTTGATGCAATAGTTACGGCGTAAGTATCAGCGGCGTGGAACTTCATTTGACCTTGTTAATACAAATATCGTCATTAAACGTTATTTATATTTTTGATCTTTACCTAAGTTTTGTTAACGACAAAAGTAAATTTAATTTGTATAAAAGCTTAAAGCTTGTCAAGTTTAATAGATATTAAAACAAGCTTTTTCAAACAATATATTCATCATTCAAGCATTTACATTTATGATTAGTGACATCTTGATATGACTCTAATCATTATGTATGATAGTAATTTTTAGAATGTGTTACGTTCTTAAAACCAAACACTACTTAAGTACTTGCATATTTCTATTTGCATATTTCTATTTGCGTATTTCTAAAAATAGAAATACAACATATGACATCATGTGATGCATCATGGAAATCATTGGAAGATTTCATTAGATATTTTGTGTGGATTTGTACTCTTCATATCTTGCACAATCTCACTTAGATATAGTTGACTTTAGCAAAGATTTTGATATCTTGGTACGAGACTCAGGCGGTACCAAAATGGTACACCAGGCGGAATGCTTTTAAGGGTTCCGTGGTCCGTGGATGCTCTGTCCATTTGGCTATAAATAGCAATGCCAAACCAAGTAGTTTTCATCCCTTTCTAATATACTCTCATACATATCTTCTCTAGCCTTTCTAACTCAGTTTCATATCATATTAGTGATCTCTTTTGTAGCAAAGAAGATCAAGTCACATTCAAGCTTCAAATGAGAAGTTGGAAGTCTTGTTTGTTTAGTGTTGTATGATCTTGTGTTGATCCATACTTCATTGTTGTATTAAACCATCATAATCTTGTAAGTGTGAGTGGTTAGTATTTTAGTCCTCAAAATACATTGTGTGTGGGAGTGGTTGTACCCTTGGAAAGAACTCGACATCTAGCTTAGTGTCGGGAAATAGTGTAGCGAAGTGTAAAGGTTTTCTCCGCGGTGAAAGGAGCTTGTTGACTAGTGAAGTTAAACTCTCGAGTGTGAGACTCGGGGAGTGGAGTAGGGCAAGGAAAAAGAGTCCTTGTAGACCGAACCACTATAAACAACTTGTTGTGGTTTGATCATTTCTTTCCTTATTTACTCTTTACATATTGCTTGCATATTTTATTAACATATCTAAGATCAATATCAATTGATCTTTTAATAAGTTTCAAAACAAAGTTTTTAATTGGTAAACTATTCAACCCCCCTTCTAGTTTTATACAATTGGTACCAGAGCCTCGTTGCTCAAGAATTTCTAAATTAATTTGTATTTTATAAACTTGAAACGATCCATGGATTCTGAAAACTTTAAAGAAGGGCAATCTATGCAAAGACCACCACTCTTTGAAACCAATGGATTTATCTATTGGAAAAACCGTTTTGAAACATATGTAAAATCAAAAGATATAGATCTTTTGTTTGTTATTGTTAAAGGGGATTTTTGCTCTACAACAAAGGATATTTCTATTGATGAACAAAAGAAATTAGTTGCTAAAAATAATGAAGCTAAAATGATGCTTTATAATGCTTAACCTAGAAAAGAATATGAAAGAATTTTTATGTGTGAAACCGCCAAAGATATTTGGGAATCTTTGATTGTTACACATCAAGGTAATTCACAAGTCAAGGATAACAAAATTGATCTTCTTGTTCAACAATATGAACAATTTGTTATCCTTGAAGATGAAACCATTGATTGTGGCTTTGCTCATTTTAATACTATTATTACATCACTTAAAGCACTTGATGAATCTTTTCGTAGTAAGAACTTTGTCAGGAAATTTCTTAGAGCACTTCATCCCAAATGGAGAGCTAAAGTGACCGCTATTGAAGAATCAAAGATCTCTCAAAATGTCACTAGGCGAGCTAATCGGCAACCTCAAAGTACGAAATGGTGATGGAGAAAGATTCGGAGATCATCAAAGGAAGAAGGAAAAGATCAAATTCGTTGCTCTAAAAAGCAAAGGCGGAATCAAGTGATGATGACGAATCTTGCTCGGTAGTGAAGATGAGGAGTATGACATTGCCGTTAGTGATTTTAAGAAGTTCTTTAGAAGAAGAGGAAAGTTCGTAAGACAACCTCGAGAAGAAAAGCCATTCGAAAAGATCGGAATGACAAAAGGGTAAAGGTGAAAGAAAGTGTTTTAGATGTGGTGATGCAAGTCATCTCATAGGAGAATGTCCCAAGCCACCTAAAAGCAAAACTCAACGAGCTTTTGTAAGTGGTGCTTGGAGTGATAGTGAAGACGATGAAGAATCAAGCAAGGAAGAGATCGCTCTAATGGCACATGAGTCAAGCGAGGTACTTTCCGACTCATTCCTATTCTTCTATTGATGATGACACTTTGCAAAAACAATATAATCAATTGTGTGAGCTAAGTCTAAAAATCATAACTAAAATAAATTTTAAAAACCAAAAGGAATTTTGGAAAATGAAGTTTATGAGTTAAAAGAAAAAGCAAAACGACTTGAAAAGGAAAAGCAAATGACGATGATTGTAAATCATGTCAAGAGCTTAAACTTGAAATAGAAAAACTAAAGCTCACACAAGATGTTTTAATCGAAAACAATTCTAAATTTAAAAGGTTTAACAAGAACATCGCTCTTGCCGATGAAATAGTTAAAATTCATAAAACACCAGGAGATATGAATGGGTTAGGATTTAATGAAGTATTAATTCCAAAGAGTCAAAACAAAACGGCCGAAAAAGACAAACAATTTGTCAAAACTGCTGCGATCAGACGGACGATTTTAACCAAAATAAGGGTTCCGTCCGTTGAACAAATGGTGCCGTGGGTACTTCAAAGAGACGAGAATGTTCGTAATACTGGACCTTCTTGAATTTGTCAAAGTAACAAAGAAAACCAAGGATAGTGTTAAACTAAAACCACCTGTTACATCGGGAGTAGGACTTGCTAAAATGAATTTAGATCAAAACTACTCAACAACGATATAAAACACCTTTTGCCAAACGCCTTTCCTAAGAGCAACCACAACGTTCAACCCAACTAACAACACAATGGTTGGAATCAAAACTTCCTAGACCATATCAAACTCCAGTTACATGTCATGGAACTCATTCCCATCATTTCCATACATGAATCAAATAAATGGTATGTTTAACCCAAACGGACCCATGAGATATTGGGGACCAAATGCTTGAGTTATTTACTTCTTAGGTATGCTTGAAAGTTGGATTGGAACCTGATGAATGGATAAAAGATAGTGGATGCTCACGGCATATGACGGGCAACAAAAGTCTCTTCTCATCATATCAAGAGTATGACGGAGGTAATGTCACTTTTGGTAGTAATCTCAAAAGCAAAATCATTGCCAAAGGTACGATCGCTCATAACTCCCTAACTATTGAAAATGTTGCTCATGTGGATAGGTTAGGATTCAATCTACTTAGTATTAGCCAATTATGTGATAAAAAGTATAAAGTACTATTTGATGAAAATGGTAGTAAAATACTAAAAGATGGTATCACCATAGCTAAAGGAGTTAGGAAAAATAACATATCGTCATGAAAATAGATAAAGCATCTAATGACAAACTTTGCCTAACAACGTTAGACGATAGCTCATCTCTTTGGCATAGGCGCTTAGGTCACGCTAATATGAGACTTATACAAAACCTATCTTCAAAGGAGCTAGTTAGGAATTTACCAAAACTAAAATATGACCAACACTTTTGCGGCGCTTGAAAAATTGGTAAACAAACCCATAGTAGTCACAAATCTAAAAATATGGTATCCACATCTAAGTGTCTAGAATTATTACATATGGACTTGTTTGGACCATCCGCTATAAACTACGGAGACAACTTATACACTTTGGTCATAGTAGATGATTACTCAAGGTTTACTTGGACGTTGTTTTGAAAACTAAAATGAAGCTTTTGATAAATTTGAAATTCTTAGCAAGAAAATTCAAAATCTACTAGGTGTTAAAATTGTGTCGATCCGAGCGGATCATGGTCGTAATTTCACAACGAAACTCAATTTGGAAACTTTTGTAATACAAATGGTATAACACATAACTTTTTCGCTCCACGAACACCTCAATCAAATGGAGTAGTAGAACGTAAAAATAGAACAATTCAAGAAATGAGTAGAACAATGCTTAATGAACAAAACATTCCTCAAAAGTTTTGGTGTAAAGCAGTTGATACTTCTACATATATTTTGAATAGAGTCTTAATACGTCCTTTCTTTAACAAAACACCATATGAACTTTATAAAGGTAAAAAGCCAACGTTAGGATATTTTAGAGTCTTTGGTTGTAAATGCTTTATTCTTAATACTAAGGATTATCTCACCAAGTTTGACCCAAAGTCTTATGAAGATGTATTTCTTGGTTATTCTCAAACTAGTAAAACTTATATTGTCCTAAACAAAGAAATAATGATAGTCGAGGAATCGTTGAACATAACATTCGACGAAAGTCCACCTCCCTCTAAGACATCACCTTTGGTAGATGATGACTTAGTTGAAAGTCAAATGATAGAAAGTCAAGAAATAATTAATAACAACAAGGAA
The DNA here is from genome assembly GCA_022545495.1 of Chrysanthemum lavandulifolium. Classification (NCBI taxonomy): domain Eukaryota; kingdom Viridiplantae; phylum Streptophyta; class Magnoliopsida; order Asterales; family Asteraceae; genus Chrysanthemum; species Chrysanthemum lavandulifolium. The sequence continues at coordinate 243,789,420 of CM040239.1, read as the reverse complement.
GATGAACCATTAAATAAGGAGATTGTCAACATCAAAGAATCTAAAAGTCAGCCTCTAGAAAAAGTCATAGGACAACTTAATCAAAGAACCTTAAGGTCACAAGCCCAAAATCAAAGTAATTATTTTTGTTTTGTATCCACCATTGAACCTAAAACCATAAATGAAGCAATAAAAGATGAATCATGGGTAATATCCATGCAAGAAGAATTAAACCAATTCTTTAGAAATGATGTTTGGAAATTAGTTCCAAAACCCAAAGACCAAACTATAATTGGAACAAAATGGGTCTTTCGAAATAAAATGGACGAAAATGGTGTAGTGTCTAGAAACAAAGCTAGGCTTATTGCACAAGGTTATAATCAACAAGAGGGGATTGACTATGATGAAACTTATGCACTGGTAGCTAGACTTGAATCTATTAGAATATTACTTGCTTATGCATGTGCTTATGACTTTAAATTATTTCAAATGGATGTTAATAGTGTTTTCCTTAATGGGTTTATTAACGAAGAAGTGTATGTTGCTCAACCTCCCGGTTTTACCGACTTTGAGAAACCACATCATGTCTTCAAACTCAAGAAAGCATTATCTGACCTTAAACAAGCACCTAAAGCTTGAGTACGACCGACTTAAGACTTTTCTTATTGATAACAAATACACTATGGGATTAGTAGATAATACTCTTTTACCAAGAAAAGGGAATCACATATTATCATTGTTCAAATATCGTTGATGACATTATATTCGGATCAACTTGTCAAGAGCTATGTGATGATTTCTCTAAAATCATGCACGACGAGTTTGAAATGAGTATGATGGGTGAGTTAAATTTCTTTCTAGGACTTCAAATTAAACAACTAGAAGATGGCATATTTTTAACCAATCTAAATATATAAAAGACATGCTCAAGAAATTTGGTCTTGAAGATTCCAAACCAACTAAAACACCCATGTCCTCGGACACCAAACTCACCAAGGACGAAGAAGGTGAATCTGTAAATAACACTAAATATAGAGGAATGATTGGTAGCCTACTCTATCTTACGGCTAGTAGACCCGACATTATTTTTAGTGTTTGTCTATGTGCTCGCTTTCAAGAAAACCCAAAGGCATCACACTTAGAAGCCTTAAAAAGGATTTTTAGATACATTAAGGGAACAACGTGTTTAGGATTATGGTATCCCAAAGGAACGGGTGTAGAAACCATAGTGTATGCCGACTCGGATCATGCCGGTGATCATGTCGATAGAAAAGTACAAGTGGTATTTGCACTTTTGTTGGACATTGTCTCACCTCATGGTTTGCAAAGAAGCAAACGCCTTAGCCATCTCAACTCATCGAAGCCGAGTGCGTCTCGGCCGGAAAAGCATGTCAACAAGCTCTTTGGATGAAGCAAGCTCTCGTGATTACGAATTCATCTCAACGATATTGTGATATTTTGCGACAACAAAGGAGCCATCGATCTCAGTAACAATCCCGTTCAACATGCTCGTACAAAGCATATTGAAATCCGTCATCACTTTCTTCGCGACAATGTTCAAAAAGGAAACATCTCAATCGAGAAAGTATCCTCCGAAGACAACATTGCCGACATCTTAACTAAGCCTCTTAAACGAGAACCTTTTAATCTTCTTAGACTTGGTTTAGGGTTAATGGAACCAAACATGTAGGATAAACATAGCCCAAAACATTAGAATAGTCAAAACAAAACAATTTTGTCTTGTATCACATCTTTAGTACGGCACCAACGATAACAAGGACGGAACCAAAATTTGGTACCGTCTCGTCCGTGGTGTCTCTGAGCAAAAAACTGCTACCTACAAAACATCTTCTTCCTCAAAACCCACTTTACCAAAGCGTGTAAACATTAAACCAAGCTCATTATTGACACCTTCCCACTCACTTATCATGAAGATAACATCATTGTAAGTATCCTAACTACATTTTATCTCTTAATTACGAGTCTAGGATTCTTATTTATGTACAAAACTATCACAAATCATTACATGGGGTTTTATGTATGCTTTTATACCAAATATGAATTCAATTGGCAAAATGTATAACTAGTCATTGAAATTAGGTACTACATTATCATATTGCATAAACAAATCATGCTTCCCACTAATTGATAGATAATGAATATAAGGCCTTATTCAAATAACCAAACACCCCATGTCAAAATTTTTTGAAAAGCTTCTCACTTGTAGGAAAACAATTTTTTATTGTTAAATACAAATAGAAACGTCAAACTTTCATCACTTGCATGCTCTTGAATACTAAAGGTATTGCGTAACTAATATGCATTCCCAGGTATATTCAAATGAAGCCACATTGAATTAGGAGCATTTGGGTTATCTCATAGTATTTGCCAAACACCACACTAAAACCATTTTTGTGCATAAAATGAGTCGAGATAACCGCAACTCCAAATTGTTTTCATATAGGCACACACTAGAACCAAAACGTTAAAGTTTATTCTCATTTTTAACATATCAATTCTTGTCCTTAGGAATAACCATGGTAGCCGCAAGATTCTATGATCACAAAGACACCCTTAACTACATTCCCAAACACCACAAAACCAAAGGACTTACCAAGGAACAAGTAGAAATATTTAAGGGTCTAGAATCAAGGTATTTCCATGAGGTAGAACCATTCACTCATCCTTCCTTGAAAATACCAATCTCCGTGAAGAACTAGCCGCCATTCAATTCGATTGTCTCCTTGACATCGATGAACCAATTGTCCTAGGTTTGTGTTAGAATTCTATACTAGTGTGACCGGCTTTAGTGATGAAGACGATGATGAATTTTGTCTTAGGTTTAGAATCAATCAAAGCGACTACACCATCACATTAGCCAACTTTGCTCGAGTGCTAGGAATTCCCAACCGAGGGACTTGTGTCTACTCGGATAAATGGTCACTCACCGTTCTTGATGCAATCAATGACCGCACTCTTCCCTACCAAACCCGTTTGGCCGATAAGGATGTTATCCGTGAACACCTATTTAACCCAAAGGGTGATACAACCCGTGTTACCCAAAGGGAAAAGAGGTAAACCGAGATCCATATGGAATGGAGCTAAATGAACTTAAGCCCGAATTTAAGAAATGGGAGGAGCTACTTAGAGCCAATGTCATTAGCACCATAGGAAATAGGGATCACATAAACGCTTGCCTTTGTCACATGCTCTACAACTTGTCCACCGACAACCATTCAATTTAGCCTATTACATCGCTAGGAGAATGATAGATATTCCAACTCAAGGATCGGTTGCTCTTCCATACGGATGCTCCTCACCCGTCTCTATAGAAACTTCGCACCAATTCCACCAACCCCAAAAGGGATGCACCTTCACTATGAACTCATCCTCACATCTTTGTACCTTTGAGTGATGAAGGAGTTGCTAAGACAAAAGGCAAGAGAAAAACCTCCAACTCCATCATCATCATCATCAAATAGCTCAGGATGGTCTTCCAAGCTCTCATCTTCCACCTCATGAGTATTATGCATCTCTTCCCAAGATCGAGAATGAATCAGCAGAATTCAAGCAAACTAAGGGAATGTTCAAGTGCCTTGGTAGGATGATGAACAAAATTTACAAGAAGTTGGACAAATGAGGGTACTTTAAGGAGTGTTTGGAACAATACATTATCATTAATGTTTGATACTATTTAGTTGTTTTTATTATGTAGGATGATAATATAACTTGAAACAATGTTGTATGCTAACAATCTCATGCAGGGGGATAGCACAAGTATGCTATCAAATTTTACCCATTTTCACTATAATGTGAGAATCAAAAAGCCTTGCTCAAAATACATGCTCCACTATGTTTATATATGTGTTATTTGCTTTTCCTAACTAGAAATGTTTAGTGTCACATGTTTTGAGAAAATTTCGTGTTTCGGAAAAGTCCCAGACACCTAAAACTCACTCTGCTCTACTTTTACGACTACACGGATCGACGGCACCAACGTTTTGGTACCGTCCGTTATGAAATTGGTACCGCCTGCACATGACAGGCGGACCAGGGCAGCACCCATTTTAGGGTTCCGGCCGTGTAAATTTTTGGTGCCGTGGATCCTCCAGGTAATTTTCTGAATTTTGACTATTTCGTGATTCCAAATTACCATCCATTACTTAGAAATCAATCTTAACTAGTTTATACTCTTACTAGAACTAGTATAATTCACTTAGGTATATAAGAAATTCATTTCCCACCAAAATTCAAAAATTTGAAAAATCCACCCAAGGAGCCCTTTGGCATAAAGGAAGGAACCAAATTTTTGGTACCTTCAAATTCGTGGGTAATCTGATTGTTAGGAAATTCCACTCATTAGAACACATTTATTGCAAATCTTTTCTTCTTCACTCCATCTCTCTTGTATGGATTGACTTGGGTGATATGACTAGCATTCAACCCACTTCTAAATCATTAGGAACCCCATCTCTTCAATGGTTTAACATCAAATCAAACACATTTCTCCATAATCTTTCACTTCTATAAATTGAGAGGTTTTACCATGATCATCCTCACACCTTCTTCATTCTTACTATTATCTAGCAAAGAAAAACCCAAGTCAAAAATGACAAAATCCTCTCCAAAACCTTGCAAGAAAACCGCTAGAATTAGTGTGAGGCCTTGTTGCTTTGTTAACCTTAGCTCCTCATCCGAGTCTTCTCCACTCACGATCTCATCTCCCATCCGAGATGATATAAGCCTTACCTTGGCTACACCTACTCAATCACACATTGTGATCACCACTCCACCACCTACAAAAACACCAACTTCACCTCCACTGGCACCCATCCAAACATCCAAAACACCCTCAACACCTTCACCACCAAGGTCTCCAACTCTCATTCCTATGGAGTTATTTTCCACTCCACCAACTTCACCAAATCCTTTCTTGGAGGACTTGGATGACTTGCCTCCTAGGCCAAATCATCCACCACCATTGCCATCCTTTGGCACAATTGAGCGAATAGCTCATGAATCACCAAGGTCATCTTTTGACCCAAATGCCCCATTAGGGCCAAAACCTCTTCTCTTCCACCCCATTCACAAAGACATTCATGGTCCTTTGTATGGGGACCATCCACTCCCACATCAATGTCCCTCATCTTGAGGACATTGAGGAGTGCATGGGATGCCAATCCCACTAGAGAGGAGATTCAAGCGGAACTCCACAACCTCCACCAATTCAAAGGCATGGTGGATTCTCACTTAAATGAGACTATGCAAATGCAAAATGCCTTGCTTGCCTCCATCATGACCACCACAAACATCCCCAACAACACCAACACATCTACCATTCCACCACCACAACCTTCCCAAACATACTACCCCCCTAGGCATGGTTGCTCAACTTGTGAGCAAACGGCCCAAACCGTTGAAAGGACCCGGATTATGGTCCATGACTTTCAAGAGGAAATGAGGTTCATCCTCAATCACATCCTTGAGCGCCTCAGCTTCTTTTCTCATCCACCATCTAATTAGGATGGTCATAGTTTAGCATTTCTAGTTCTTCTTTTCTTAGGATTATTTTCTTTTCTTGTACTAAAACACATCATTGTGTTCCCATTTCATGATCTTTATTCATGAAAATTTTAACTAATGAATGGTGTTTTATTATAGTGTTGGTGCTTTTACATAGTGTTTGGAAATGCTTGTGAATGATCATTATTACTAACATTTTTTGTAGCTTTATTTTCACAATCCATGTATCTTCCCATTAAGTACCCAATTTAGGGGAGCTTTGATCAAGGGAGATAATGGCTGGGGCTCATTACATTCCGCATCGCCTCTTCTTTTGTTGAGACAAAAGGGAGAAAATATAGAACTTGGTTATATATGACTTTTACGAAAAGTCAAGCTGCATACATTGACTTTACGAAAAAGTCAAACATGGTACTTCATTGGTAATACTTGACTTTTCTTAAAAGTCAATCTGCATACTGACTTTACGAAAAGTCAACATCATGCATCAACTAGTGAATACTTTGACTTTATGAAAAAGTCAAACATCATACACTTGCATTAACATTTCTTTTCAAGTTCTAAAACTAATATTTTATAACTCTTACACAAACTTTGTATCTTTTATAAAATAAAATTTATATTTTGTCCTCAACAAAAGGGAGATTGTTAATACAAATATAGTCATTAAGCGTTATTTATATTTTGATCTTTACCTAAGTTTTGTTAACGACAAAAGTAAATTTAATTTGTATAAAAGCTTAAAGCTTGTCAAGTTTAATAGATATTAAAACAAGCTTTTTCAAACAATATATTCATCATTCAAGCATTTACATTTATGATTAGTGACATCTTGATATGACTCTAATCATTATGTATGATAATAATTTTTAGAATGTGTTAGATTCTTAAAACCAAACACTACTTAAGTACTTGCATATTTCTATTTGCATATTTCTAAAAATAGAAATACAACATATGACATCATGTGATGCATCATGGAAATCATTGGAAGATTTCATTAGATATTTTGTGTGGATTTGTACTCTTCATATCTTGCACAATCTCACTTAGATATAGTTGACTTTAGCAAAGATTTTGATATCTTGGTCATCGAGACTGGCGGTACCAAAATGGTACAGGCGGAACCCTTTTAAGGGTTCCGTGGTCCGTGGAGGCGCTCCGTCCATTTGGCTATAAATAACAATGCCAAACCAAGTAGTTTTTCATCCCTTTCTAATATACTCTCATACATATCTTCTCTAACCTTTCTAACTCGGTTTCATATCATATTAGTGATCTCTTTTGTAGCAAAGAAGATCAAGTCACATTCAAGCTTCAAACGAGAGTTGGAAGTCTTGTTTGTTTAGTGTTGTATGATCTTGTGTTGATCCATACTTCATTGTTGTATTAAACCATCATAATCTTGTGAGTGTGAGTGGTTAGTATTTTAGTCCTCAAAATACATTGTGTGTGGGAGTGGTTGTACCCTTGGAAAGAACTCGACATCTAGCTTAGTGTCGGAAATAGTGTAAGCGAAGTGTAAAGGTTTTCTCCTCCGGTGAAAGGAGCTTGTTGACTAGTGAAGTTAAACTCTCGAGTGTGAGACTCGGGGAGTGGAGTAGGGCAAGGAAAAAGAGTCCTTGTAGACCGAACCACTATAGACAACTTGTTGTGGTTTGATCATTTCTTTCCTTATTTACTCTTTACATATTGCTTGCATATTTCATTAACATATCTAAGATCAATATCAATTGATCTTTTAATAAGTTTCAAAACAAAGTTTTTAATTGGTAAACTATTCAACCCCCCTTCTAGTTTTCTACAGACCTAATATAGTTACGTCATAGCCTTTGGGAAGAGTTACCCCGTAACCTTCTGATAAATTGGTTTTCTGAGTCACGCAATAGTTACGACGTAATGTGCGAGATGAGTTACGTTGTAACTTCTTCAAAGTAGCATACTGTGATAATTCTTTAGATATTTCTCCAATTCCGCGTCTCTTAAGCTCTAATGCTTGTAATTTACCTGAAAGTGGAAAACAATGGAAAACAAGTGTAAATCCATAGAAATGATAAAAATTACAAGCATTATCGGGGGAAATTGACACTTAATATCCAGGACTATTTGATGTTATCACTCCTATTGATGGTTGAATTGTCACGTCCTTATTCTTAACGCGTTGTGTTTCTAAGGTCGTAGGTTATGCGTTTATCCCTAACTCTTTGAAGCTACCTAAGGTTAATGACTACGAAATCTCTAGGATTCATAAACTTAACACTAAGGTTATCTTTGGATATTTAGCCTACAATTCCACTAGTAACTATAAGCTAAGGTTCAACAAAGACTAATCAAGCATTAATAACACAACGAATGACCTATCGCAATACTAGGTCAATCACAATTAAGATAAGAGACAACCAATCAATATTCAATAACTAGGTTTCATATTATCTAAGCAAACACACAAGTAAATTAGCCGGACATGGAGAACATGCAAGCATACACACAAACAATTGAAGACATGATTAAATCAATGAAGTAAAACACTTATCTTGTTGTAAAATAGGGTATGGAACCCTAAGATCTTGTATGAAAGATGACCTTGGTTCGGTTTAGGTTTTACTCCACAAAACTACCTCCTCAAACCGAAAATTTGGATTCTATATAGTGTTACAAATTGCGATGGCGTCACTCTTTAATTGTGACACCGTCGGGGCGCCACCATTAGGGTTTCGTCTTGGCCAGCTTCAACTCTGTGACGTGCGCCACCTTATGCCCGTGACGCCGTCGGCTTCAACCTCGGCCGTGCGGATCCAAATCTAGGCCGTGCGAGTTGCGACGCCTACTCTTTTAAACTGATGCCGTCACTTGTAAATTAGCAATTTGGCTCTTGAGTCGTCTCAAGATGTGTCGCGACGGCGTCGCACTTAGCAGATGGCGCCGTCCCTTTCAATTCCAAAGACTTGAATGTCTCGATTCTTGACTTTGGTCATTTTCTTCGTATCTTGAGCCTTTTAAATGCGAATAAGTGTCATTCCGACAATTTGCCTTCAAGAGACCTAAAAAGTGAAAAGGAACGAAATTAAGTAGTAACGGATACAAAAGTGATCAATTAAGGGCTTAAATGACCCCTCAAAAGTGTACCTTTTAAACCTTATCAACGGTTCAACATTTTCCACTTGCTTGTTATCATATCCTTGTTGCGTGGTTGAAAATTTAGTCTATTGAACTCATTTTTTACCCGCTGCCAAAACATATCGCGATCTTGTGCACGCCCGAGAAGCTGATCCTCCGTAGCGTTTACATAACAAGTGGTAAGTAATTGTTCCTCTTTTGGCTGCCAACGTGCAGGGGCGAAGTTGGGATTTTCTTCATCCTCATCGATTGGTTCGGGATCTTTGGATTTTTTGAACTTTCGTTTACCATGAATTTTGGGCTTTGGAGGAGACGTGGGTGTTTCGGGAACCTCGTGTGTTTCAGTTTGTGAATGTTGTGAGAATTGTAGATTTTGAAAATTAGTGTTTAGTGTGTTTTGTTGGCCTTGTTCCCAAAATAGAAATCGTTGTGTTGTAGGTAAAGTTCTTGGCTCGACAAGCCTAGTGGGTTAGGAAAAGAGAAGTTGGGTGATGATGAACCCGCGTTCGGGTTTGAAGATGAACCCGGGTTTAAGGTATTCCACCCACCGAGAAGATTCATGAATGAATCATTGTTATTGTTGCCTCCCGACATTTTTTTTAGCAAATAAAAGTATAAGATAGATTAGATTGAGTTGTGGAAGTGTGAAAAAAATGGTGTGTTAATTGGTTATTTATAGTGGTAAAAAAATGGTTTTAATTTTTTTTTTAATTATTATTATTATTATTATTTTAAGAAAGTAGCCATTTAAATGTTTTGGGGCGGGGAGGTGTAAAGTGAATTTCTTTTTAAAATCCAACGGATACATTAGCCGTTGTAGGGGGTGTTTGTGATTTTTTTTCTTTAGTTTGAACGCACCTTAACACAACGTTAAAGGGTTAGCGCATCCCCGTTAATGCTGCCTTAACAAACGGTGTGCTTAACGCACCTTAAGGCTGCAGCGTTAAAGCTTAACGCCCTTCATCTCGTTAACTTACCCTTTGCTCTTGTATCACCCTTGATTTTCTTTATCCTCTTTGTCCCCTTTTGATCTTGACATATCTTTCCTACATGACTTGCCTTAATTACATCAATAACTAACCTTTATGTAACATCATGTCATGTTAACAGTCTGTTCTATGTTAATAAACCTAATGATCATGGTAATGGATCAAGTCTTTAAAAACTTGATGCATCTAACTTTTTAATCAATATTTGCATCAAAAAGTAATGTTATAAATGTTCCTCCATTACAAAAACTAGTTCACAAACTTTTTATGAATGAAGATTTAAATTAAAAACCAAAGCTTTAAACACTTGACAAATTAACTATAAGCTTTTAATAAAAGCTTTACAAAAAGTATTTTATTGCAATGCTAAAAGGTCTTAAAAAGGCTTTTACAAATAGTAAAAAGCTTTTCAAGAATCATACATTGCAAATGCTTTAATAAATGAGAAAAAAAAAGGAAAACAACATCTAAGCCAAGAAGTTTCTTGCTAAATGTTGCTTACCGTCAATGCAGATTGACCCGCACGCATTAGAGCCAAGAAGTTTACAACTCAACCATCGTATGCTACGACAACAAATTAACGTGACGTCCCATTTCATAGTGACAAGCAAAAAATAGATGCATTGTACTTTTTTATACGAGATTACTATACGTTTAGGGAAATGATTTGCACATTACATTTTTTGATTGAGACACTTAATCATGTGCATTAACTTGTTGTACTGTAAATATACAATGCTTTAACCGGTTATTTATACTACATATAAAAGAAAAACGGTCAAACCTTAATAATGAAATGTTAAAAGTCAAATGTGAGAGAAATATATGGTGTAATTAATACTCTTATTAAAATACCCATTAGTTAAAAGTTCTATAATTTATTCAAACTGTACAACCAATTAAAGCAAATCTACCAAATTAAAAACAATCAATTAAAACACCTCTTATTAGAAAGTATATTAAATTTTTTACAAAGTATAATTTAAATAAGCCACAACATAATCCAATATATAAAATAATTAAAAACACTAATTAATGTTATTTTTAAAACATCCTAAAATAAAAAATACATGTTATTATACACATTATACAAATTAATAAAACACACAAAGCTTCATACAAACTAACAAGTTGATGGTACATATAGTTTTGAAAATCGAACTGGACCAACGGGTTCAACCGGGAACCAGTGTCGCCACCGGTTCGGCTAACCAATAAAAGCATCCGACACGAACAAGAGAGGACCCGTTGAAACCGATACAAACTGGTGACTCGGGTATCATCGAGATCTATTTCTCGGTTAATCGTCAGCAGAATCCGTCAGAAACGCCATGTGCACCTGCTATACTATATATAAAGGAAAAACCATAAAGTAAAAAGTAAAAAGTTGAAACTAAAAAAGAAAATGTTGAAAAAATATACTTCAAAAGGAAACCATTAATACATATCGAAAATAGGGTTGACCCGAGACACTTCAAACCCGATGGGTTGACCCAGTTTAATTTGATCCGTTTTTACCCAATCCGTCGGGTTGACTCGGTTAAATTCGACCCGTTTTTCGACCGGAACGGTTCAAAAGGTTGAACCACCCGGGTCGAACCGGGTTTCAAAAGATTTATGTTTAATCCCCCAAATCTTCAAACTTTTATTATTTTTCGTTTATAACCCATAAACCTTTTTTTAACACAAAACGATATGTCGCTATAAAATCTCGTTGCTATGCACGGGTACTCGTCTAGTACATATAATAATCCCAATCAAAAGATAAAATGTACAAATCATCTCCCATATTACTCTAAAGTACATTTATGAATATTGCTTCGTGACACTCTTTTTTCTACTAGCGGCACACCCACCAAGCAATGGCTACTGTACTGTATGTATAGACTAGGCTTGCGGGATTGCTAGGGGCAATCCTTTTTTTGCTAAGGGCCTGGATGAACAGTAGAATCAGTACTAACGGTCATTAGCTAACGTCCGTTATCTACTAACGATCGCTTTGTTTTTTTTATAAAAATGAAATGCGACAAGAGTCTATGAGGTTTAACTTGCGTTGCAAAATAGGTCCTGTAAGGACTAACGCTGTTAGCTAACGTCCGTTATCTACTAACGGTCGTTTTTTTAAATACTTTTTAAAAAAACAAAAATGCGACAAGAGTCCCTGAGGTTTAACTTGCGTTGCAAAATAGGTCCTGTAGGGACTAACGATGTAAAAACATTTACATAATTGGTCCTTCATGTTAGATGTTCGTTACACAAATAGTCCTACTAACGGATGTTACTTAACGGTTGTTAAATAGACATTCTATTATTTTTAATTAAGAAGGTTTATATAAAACGCAACGCAGCGAAGGGTTGATAACATATTTTTTTGTAAATTCGCAACCGCTTAATTATATTGTTAACACTTAAAATACTAAACATATCTAATAGTAACACACTTAGCTCGATCGTTAAATAATCTTTGTGTCTGGCTGTTTTATGCAGCCTTGACGGTACTAATAACAAGGACCAGTAAACATTAAACTTATAACAAGGACCAGGTAATGTCCAAAGATTGTATTTTGATTTGCATGAATGGTCAAATCTTGACATATGCGTCCAGCAAGAAATGTATTCATCAAGATTCACAAGATATTAGTTCTTTGAATTATTAATCCACGTTGACACGACACAAGTAAGGATTTTGTTGTTGCATCGGCCAAAGAATTTGTATAATTATTCACACATAAATTAGTAATATGATGGTTCACAAAATTGGAAGCTTGAATACATAAATAACCAATCTTGTTATAGATTAATAGTTGATACATGGTTCACAAAATTACAATATAACTAGAAACTAAGATCAATCGCGCCCGATGCGTAGTCATCTCAATAATCTTGCCATACATCGCACGAGACTCTAACTACGAAATCGTCTCCTCGATCCGTCGATCTCTCGCTCATATACACATCAGCGAGGCGGTACATCAAGATGAGGAAAACCAGGAGGACGGTGTATAAAATTGTCCTCATATCACGGTGGGAGATATAGTTTGGAGAGGGAGGCGCATAAGATTGTGAAGAAAGCAGCATGTCTGGACTCTCGACACAGTGGGTGTGTGGTTGACACAATGAATGTCCTCACTTTGAATGTCATCCGATTCTGTAACAAAACATGAGGAAGAGCAGGAGCAGGGAGCAATCTGTAACATCTCTATAATAACTCCATTGTGGGTGATTATACGGGAGTGGTGAGTCTTCGTCAAGAACCATAAGAACAAGTGAGCACATTCCTTCCTCGTTCCCACACGAAGAATAACAAGGAGTCAATCTTGGGCTGAATCTGGAGAACCTCTAAGCGGAGTAACAAAGAGATTGTCTATTGGCTATACATACAATAGGACGGTTAATAAATTGTGGCAATAACCACTCCATTTCTGGCATACTCATCGATAACGTCGGGGTCTTTGCGTTATACCAATTCATCGAGTTACGTGTAGATGTAAAAGTTTCACCCGCATTGCCATAAAGCGCCGGTGATTGTCTACCTCTTCCACAGCAAGAGCTCGAATTGTGGGCCACATTTCTTGCGGATGGCCAAGACCTCTGACAACGACTTCGATAGCCGCGATTTCCATCACCTCCATTAAAATCCCTAGTATCGGTGAACACGGGAAAATAGGTGGAATTTCGAGTCGTACAATATTCGCTAAGGGATGCGGAATGTACAAGTGGTGTCTTAAGTCGCCCTCGCTAGGTCCTTCGTTTAAATCAGGAGATTTGGTTTAGACTTGGATTTGTTAGAAGGCTCTCCCAGCATAAAACCGTGTCTCATGATTCTTTATTTATACAGGACTTTTAGGTTTTGTGTAGCCTGCGGTGCCTTGTGGGGTGGTCATCGTTCAAATCGGAGATTTGGTTTAGACTTGGATTTGTTGTCCTTTGCTTGGGCGTCGCGATTATTTTCTTTGTGAGTAGTTGTTGGGCTGACAGATTCGGGGCGTATATACCTCACGAGCATGTTTAACATATTTTTTGACAAGCAGCGATGCTACGGTATAAACACTTTGGAATTCTGTCGTCATCTTTACGAAAAATATTCGAGCTCTTGGGACCTTGTTGCTCTTGAGGATATTCGGGCTCATCGAGGCTCATCGAGCTCTTGAGTATTTGAACAACAGGCCGAGGCAGCTTAGTGTTCTCAAAAATTATCAACATAATCAAAGCGGAATTGGCAATCTGTATTGAAAAAAGAACTTGTTATAATTATCGGGATTAACGGAAAGAATAACTTGGTAGGCATAAATTTTTAAATACATACCGTTTGCTTGAAGCCAATCTGAGTTGGTGATAGCATGGTAAGCCATACAACAACCGCATTTGATGACCACATGCATGGGTCAACATCCGTTACTTTCTCCAGTATGAGCCTTAAAGCATCCAGCAATTCGTTAAGCAGTGCTCTTACAAGCATGCGGTTTCTTGATTTTGCTTATATTCAAAGAGGCTCGTGTCGCGGTTTCTTGTGACTATAATCTTGTCGACCGAACACAACAACGTGTCTAAGTTGGATGTGTGGTGCCCAGTATAACTTCAACGGTAGCGTGTTGACCTCGACTCTACATGTTGTTGTACGGCGAGTGCGATATTGATCGGTAATGTCACGATACAAACATGCGGTCGTAATCTCATGACGATTCTGAAAATACGGAAAACATCGAGAAAACAAAAAATTACGAAAGTGAGAAAACAAAACTATCCGAGTAGTTATTTGTTAAATAATAATAACAAAGTGTATTATTAAAGTACAATTCGAGTACCCTTTTTGGACCAATAAACCACGTGAGTTCTTGATAATAATGCACGAACACTTCTTACCGGGTTGAAATCGCCGAATCCCAGTGATTCTAACGGACTCATACTCCTTTAATGTATGATGTCTGTTTACGCAATGCTTTAGCACATTTGATTGATATGCCATCGTGAAGTAATCTGATAGCGTTTAAATTCTTCTGCATGAAGCCCCAAGCAACTTGGTCTCTGTCGATGACGATAACCCGCAGTATTGTTCTTGTATCACCAACAATACATTCCAACACCCATTTGAAATTTGGCTTTTTTCTTTGTCCAAAATAGCAAGGTGAGAATGTTGTGTTTGTTGGGTAACCCCAACAAGCTGTAAAGAATGGCGGTTTAAACATGTTGGTGTTGTATGTGAGTCCATCGATTTATCCTAAGGTGTCACGTATAACCTTCGCAAATGTACTAAAAGCATTTGTATCGAAGTCAAATCACCACGGTGGTTTTAATCGTGAACCGTAGTAAATTACATTTGTCGGTACTAGTGCTGTATTGAAGTTCATCTTCTAAACCTTCACGTGAAGGCGATCCCATATCTAGAACACAAAAATTCGATGAGTACTTATAGCCCTATCTGTACTTTTCCAATAACAATAACAAAACCAATTTTATTGAGGTCGACCAATTAATTAAATCAACCGATCAGAACACCTATACAATTAAAAACAACAAACTTTTTAATAAACCTTACATTTTTTAACAAAGTTTACTTTTCTTTAAAACAAAGTTTACTTTTTTTTTTTTTACAAGTTTACTTTTTTTTTTTTACAAGTTTACTTTTTTTTTACAACTTTACCTTTTTATACAAAGTTAACAACTTTAAAAAAAAAAAAAAAAAAAAAAAACGGTGACTCACTTTTTTCCTGAAGATCACATCCGTTTATCAAAATGCGTTTTCGATTGCTCAAGACATATCATTTCAACTAAGAAACACAGTACATTGATTATATCCATCAAAAAAGTATCTTCATCATTGAGGAGACATAAAGTTGAGCAAATAATTAGTAGTTGGGCAGTTAGCTAATCACAGGACCCACAAACAATTTATGGAAGCTATTAAATCGTTTTAACTTTTAACAACGAGCATCTAAGGTGGGTAAAATTATGAAAGACCTTTCACTATTTCAAAAAGTTTTTAAATAAAGTTTTTTGCATTTCAACAAAAACTTTTTGTGAAAGCAACCTCAAATCTTTCATAAAAACCTTAGTCATTAAATATGATTTGTATTAAACGTATTAAAGTTTTCAAATAACTATTCAATTTATAAACTGACTTGATCAATTGTAAATACTCTTAAAATCATTATAACTTGCAAGAAAAAAGCCAATCACTACTACATATAAATCAAAACCATTTTACTTAAAACCATACAAAATTTGAAAACTAATTTTTCTAAACAACCTTAAATTAAAAAAAATTTAATGTTTATTTCTCTTCCCATAACAAAATTTAAACACTAAATTTAGTGTTTAAATTTTGTTATGGGAAGAGAAAAACCAATGTTCAATAAAAAAAAAAATGTGTTTTTTTTTCGACTTTCTATCTCGGTCCTTTTAATATCAACTATAAAGAACAAGTAGATGTAAGAGAAAGAAAAAGAAAAAAAATATATTGATATCTATATTTATACTACATATAATGAAAATATGCTATTCTTTTAATTTAATATATTAACACATTTCATAAATACAATATTAAGCATTATAAATAATAAAACTTAAGATAGAATTCAATTAAACTTGAATACATATAGTCAATGTTTGCATATTTTTATGATTATTTTGTTAAAAAGCATTCTGAGAGGAAACCTACTTTGGCCTTTTCTACTCCCACTGAGATTTCCTTATGTACACTGAAAAATGTTTGGTTCGGGTAAAAACTGATATTTGAAAATAAAAACTGAAATCGAACCGAGAAAAGACGGTTTTTTCGGTTTCGCGTCTTTTCGGTTTCTTGGTTATCGTTTTTCGTGGTTTCTGATTGAGCGGGTCGGCTCGGTTTATCGGTTTCTCAGATTTTTTTGAACACTCCTATCTATAAAGCTTAACATTATATAAATCAAATAATCATTTGGAATAACAAAAAACATTACTTACTAAAATATTTATTATCACAATTGTATAATGAAAAACTTTGTCTTGATTAAATAGTTAAAATATGCAATATGAAATTTTTAATATCCGTAAATTTATTGTCACAAAATGTATTCCTCTAAAGACTAAAAACTACGTATATATCTAAGCAAAACTAATAATTACGTATCCAAATCATAAATTTATACATATTTAAAAACTTAATATACATGATAATTGTATTTTGAATATGAAATATCAATTATACCCTTGTTATTTATCACACCATATGGTCTATTTTTTTTTAACATTATCATCTATAGATCTAAAGCCTTTACATTGATTGAGATAAGTTTGCCAAAATAGTATTCATGCTTTTAATTAATCGATTGATTGCCTGGTTGAATCAACCGGTTAATTAAATTATTTCTAGCATGGATTGTTATAAGCTTTGTTGTTTGGTTAACTTGTGTTCGATAGGCCTATTGCTTTGGTAGCTTCACATTTATTGATGACGTATAGTATACATTCGGGTCACGAATCAGACAAAGGACCGCTATTAGTGAGCCCATTACGAATGGGCTAATCCAATAACGGTTTGGGCTCACAAAGGCCCAAACCCAAAGTTATTTATAGAATAGGATATCGGATATCTCTTAACTTGGGAGATAATTGTTTAACAACCGACTTAGGCGGGATACGCCGAAGGTTGGGGAACACGAAACCAACAAGGATTTCGTGTGTATATAATAGGAATCCATCCTCATTAAAGTGCGATCTAAAACCTAACTCTCCTATTAACCCTAAAACCGATTACTTACTCTCACGGGAGGATAATCGTGGAGACAATCCCACGATAAGCCTAACGGTGTTTTCTGTTACTTAGTGCGCGGGTCTCAGCGGCAATATTCAATTGGTACGAGGCGAGCCCAAACAAAAACGTCCAACTTTTGTATCAACAAGTGGCGCCATCAGTGGGACCATCACTAAGAACTAAGAACTAGAATGACGAAGCACGAAATCGGCGATCGTAAGCGGACCTTACGGAAAGAAGGCGCAAAGCGGATCGACTTCTAAGCAGACTTACGGAACAACCGGTGTCGCTAAAAACCAAGGTCGAGGCCTAGACACTGGTCTTCCCTATGGTGGAACAACGCTCGGGGACAACCCAGCCACTACAACCACCACGGCGTAGGAGATCCGGCTGCGCGCCCTTTTACCACTCCCCTCAATCGGTGCTGAGGCGGTCTCGAAGGCACCGGATGAACTGGCGAAACAAGGGCCTGTGGTAGAAGCAGGCACCCCTTCTTGAAGGGTCGCACCGGAACTAAGCCGGAGATTTCGTATCTCAAAATTACGAAACTCGGCGCTCTCATCAAGAAGGAAGCAAAAAGAGGTCGAGTCGAAGCCTACATGCCCTACTTAATTTCGATCTTGAATCGAGACATCACCGCGCGTCATCGGAAAGATAAGGCGGGAGGATAGCCGCCGACCCAGTGTTTAGCAATTGGGAGGAGAGTTGAGAATGATGAGACGGACTAACTCATGACATCTAGAAAGCGAAGAGGATGAACGGCGTACCAATGTCCACGCCAGGCTTGGTAGCTGCAGGGTCCAAGACAGACTTGGGCGACGGTACTCCCCAAGTGAAAGCCCTTCAAGTGCAGATTCTGAGGACAGCTGGCGCAAACGCCGAAGAAGGGAAAATTCGTCCTCTGGTAATTCCTCGGACAACGAGGATAGCGAAACAGGACACTGGAAGTCCAGGAAGAAATATCGTGACCAGGAGGAAGAAGACATGTCTCTTCCGTGGCGCCGCCAAAAGGTGGATGCGTTCACTCGACGTATCAGTAATTTCTCAGAAGACAAGAGAAGGCGCATGCCCGCTAATGTAAAAACCTATGATGGAACAGGTGATCCTGATGATCACCTAAAAATTTTTGAATCAGCCGCTACCATTGAAAATTGGCCACAACCTGTGTGGTGCCACATGTTCAATTCTACACTAGTGGGAATGCGCGAATTGGTTCGATGGCTTCCATGAAGCATTGATGGCTTTGAAGAGTTGAGGAAGGCATTCCGCCTAAACTTCACTCAGCGAAAAAGTGCGCTAAAAACCATCGAACTCGCCGGTCAAACAAACGCCGAGGAATCTACAAGCGCTTATGTGGGCGCTTCAAAGATGAGTGCATACAGGTTAAGGCATGCCCGAAGTCTTTGAAAATCTCGGGGTTCATGAATGGGATCAATAACCCGAAACTCATCAAAGGTTGAGCGACAAGATCCCCAAACCTTTGATGAACTTATGAAACGCACAAGATCCTTCGTCCGGGAGAAGCCGCGCGTGATAGCAAGAAAGGCTACTCGCACTATCGATCGCGAGAACAACACGGGAGACAATCCAGCGACCGAGTAGCAACCATAACAAGAACTACCGTGGTCGGGGGAGTGGGCGGGATAATGAGCGGTATACCCGTGACCAAGACTCCAAAGAGATATTCGCAACAGAATGCGCGAACTTCCCAAGACCCCCACCAATGCGCACCCCAGAGGATCGGCGCGTAGGGAGTGGATACTGCGATTATCACGGACAGAAGGGCCACACCACCAATGAATGTGTCCAACTGCGCCAACTCATTGATAAACTAGTGAAAGAGGGAAGATTGGACCATTTGGTTAAGAACATCAAGGAAGGAAAGGATAGGCAGAAGAATGGGAACAAGAAAGAGGCACCCAAAGATAAGGCTGACACCATCTACATGATACAATCATGGCAGCGAGTAACTAGGCAGAAGGTCAGCTAGAAATTTTCTCGTGGAAGTGAAATCTCTTTCCCACCGTATTGCGGACAACGCGATGGTAGAGCCGCTCACCATTGAAATTAATGCGGGGTCGCGATATCCACCGCATGTATGTTGATGGAGGAGCATCTGCGGACATAATGTCTGAACATTGTTTCAAGCGATGCGACACGAGATCTGTGATCGGTTAAGCCCGGTCATGGCGGATCGGTTTCTGAGGAGAAAAGATATGGCCTATGGGGCAAATCGCCTACTAGTCAATGTGGGTAACAAAGAACACTCATGACGGCTGGATGAATTTTATGGTGATCAAATCCCTTACGCCATACAATGGCATTATCGGAAGACCGAGATATCGGCCATACGCCGATCACTCTCTGACGCATGGGATGCTCAAATTCCCGGTGGAAGGAGGTATTGTTACTCTACAATGCCATTGTGCCACCTAGAGAATGTAACACGATTACATATGAGGCGGCACTCATTCGAGCAATGGCGAACCAAAGTTCCATACGAAGGTAGCAATTCATCACGATTACCGAGCGTGAAGTATCGATCGGAGGATCGTTGCGGATAATGGCAAGACAGCGGTAGTGTCGCGCACTCTTACAAAAGAACACGGATATTTTTGCATGGGAACCAAAGCACATGAGGGTACCACGCTCGATCACAGAACACAGGCGAGAACCCGACAAGGATACTCGCCAATACACGGAAGAAGCGCGGCCAAGCTCCGGGCGTCGCAAGCAGTGCAGCGATACACAAACTTGTGGAGGCGGTATCATGCGAGAAGTCTATTACCACGGCGGCTTTCCAATCCAATAATGGTCAAGAAGAGCGACGGTAGGCGGAGGATGTGCGTGGACTTCACGGATCTCAACAAGGCATGTCCACAAGGCGTACCACTCATGGAGATAGATTGGAAGGTAGAGTCTTTGTGTGGATACCCGCTTAAATGCTTCTAGACGCGTAAGCGGATACCACCAAATCCAGATGGCTAAAGAGGATGAGGAGAAAACGGCCTTTCATACAAGCTAAGGTGTCTACTGCTATACCAAAATGCCCTTTGGCTTGAAGAACGCAGGCGCCACCTATCAGCGGTTAGTAGATAATGCATTCGAAAAATAGGTGGGCCGCAACCTAGAGGTTTACGTTGACGACCTGGTCATAAAAAGCCATACCGAGGATGAACTGGTGCGCGACATTGAGGAAACGTTTAGGACACTCAAAGAGATCAACATGAAGCTAAATCCCAAAAAATGCACTTTTGGCGCTCTGAAGGCATGTTTCTGGATACCGATAGAACCTAATGGCATCAAACCGTGTCGGAGAAAACTAAAGGGCGTCATCGAACTTCCTTCACCGCGCGTTGAAGGAAGTCCAATCTCTCAATGGAAAGGCGGTGGGTCTAAATAGATTCTTGTCGGTCGTGAGACAAGTCACTACCTCTCTTGAAAACACTCGAAGTGTATAAAAGGGAGACTTTCATTTGGACTACGGAGGCGAAGAAGCCTTTACGGCTTAAACAACACTGGCGAGCTCCCATACTAGTCGCACCCGGCCGGGGAAAATTAATTATGTACTTATCGGCGACACATGGGCGGTCGGTATGATCTTCTGCGGCGGATAGGAATCGATCGAACACACATGTATTTTGTAAGCAAAGCGCTCAAGAAAACGGAGATTAACTATAGCGCAATGGAGAAGTTGGACTTGGCATTGGTATTCGCCGCCAAAAGACTGCGCATGTACTTCCAAGCGCATCCAATAGCGGTGATCACAAATCAACCAATCAAGCAAATCATCTCCAAACCTGACACATCAGGACAACTACAGAAGTGGAGCGTGTTGCTAGGTGAGCACAACATCTCCTACAGACCACGCACTGCAGTAAAAGGGCATATACTAGCAGATTTCATCATCGAAAAACCAGATACTGATGATGCACCTGCATCAAGCAAGAAGGAACTACAAAATCCATGGATCTTGTTCACAGATGGATCTTCATGCATGGATGGTTCAGGAGCAGGCCTCATCCTCACAAGTCCGGAAGGAATGGAATTCACTTACGCACTGCGTTTTGAATTCACAGCGACAAACAATGAAGCGGTATGAAGCCCTAATCACGGACTACGCATTGCACTCGAATGGGTGTACGCAACACGGAAGCAAATGTGGATTCCGGCTAGTAGCCAACCATGTGTTGGGCGAGTACGTGGCTAAAGAGGAAAACATGATCCAATACCTCGACAAGACCAAGTCACTAATCCAAGGCTTTGACAGGGTTCACCATCAGCGAGGTTCTAGAGGGAAAATCGAAGGCGGATGCACTAAGCAAGATTGCATCTACAAGCTTTGCACACTGTCAAAACAAGTGTTGGTGGAAGCGTTGAAGAGCAAATCCATCTCGGAGATGGAAATATCCACGGTAATAGAGGAGGAAGGTCCTCGTGGATGACACCAATAATGGAATTCATAAGCAGGCGTATTGCCCCAAGAATGAAGGAAGCCGAAGAATACGGTAGCGACCACGAGAGGTTTGAACTTGAAGCGGTGTGCTATATCGACGCTCTCTTTCGCAACCATGGCTCATTGCGTCGACCCACAAGCAAATTATGTACTCAGGGAAATCCATGCCGGTTCATGCAGCATGCATTCAGGACCACGATCCGTGGTGGCGCGCGCCTTACGGTCAGGATACTATTGGCCCACCATGCACCGTGATGCGTGGGAATTAATAAGAAAATGCGGCGATTTCCAGGTTCATAGACCCGTTCCGCGCCAACCACAACAGGAGCTAACACCTATCACGGCGCCATGGCCGTTCTACAAGTGGGGTATCGACATTGCAGGTCCCTTCCCCATTGCAGCAGGAGGATTGAAGTTTCTCATATTGGCCATAGACTACTTCACCAAGTGGATCGAAGCAAAGCGGTTGTAACAATTCGCAATCGTGTCAAACGCTTTGTTTGGGAAAATATTGGATGCCACTTGGACTACCCGTGAAATCATCTCGGACAACGGAAACAATTTTGTGACAACCCTTCAAGGACCGGTGCAAGAGGTTGAATATCGCGCAAGACTTGCGTCGGTTAAACATCCACAAACCAACGGCTTAGTAGGCGTGCAAATCAAAGTCCGGGTGAAGGAATTAAAGCACGTGCGGGCGGGCACAAAGGAAGGTGGGTAGAAGAATTATCGCATGTTCTGTGGGCGCACCGCACTTCCATCAAAACTAGCACGGGAGACACCCCCTTCTCTCTAGTCTGTGGGACAGAGGCCGTTATACCAACCGAAATTGGGATGCCAACTATTCGCACTGCTGAAGTCAATGTCGCAACCAATGATGATGAGAGGTGTATCGACTTAGACCTGTTGGAAGAAAGACGTGAGCGCGCAGTTATATGTGAGGCAAGATCGAAGTCAAAAATGAAGGGATACTACGATGCTAAAGTGCGAAGTGTTTCATTCAGACCAGGTGACTTCGTATACCGCGCCAATGATGCGAGCCACGCAGAAGACACGAGCAAACTTGGACCAAGTGGGAAGGACCCTATGAGGTTCTTTGAATTAGGAGCAGTGGCGTACAAGCTACGAGACATGGATGGTCGTGAACTACCACGCACATGGAACATTTGCAATCTTAAGCGATGTTATCTCTAGACATGGATGGTCGTGAACTACCGCACGTGAAATACCCGCACTTTAGTGAAGTGCCTAATAATTCTCCGTGTATTTATCTTGTTTTACTTAGGCAATATCTTATTTATTTTTCTTCGCAAAAACTTGCAAGTCTTAATAAAGCGTCGCGGTTTCTAGCTAATTCCGTGACACATTCCAATTTGTTATTTCTATATACTTTATGTCTTAACATTTCTTATCTTTTGCCAACATGGCGTGCATGCATTTAATAAACCCACGATGGTAAAAGGATGAGTAAACCTACTAAATAACTCGTTGAGTAAGAGGGTTGCAAACCCATCAACATTGGATCACGTATCCTTGTTAAACACCTTGTTCTCAAGAAGTTGGAATAAGTTCGGTGCGCATCCCACGATGGGTGCGCAACTAGGCATATTGTGCGCGTTTAACAAATTAGGAATTAAGACACTTGACTCCTTGACATGATATTTACAGTACGCTGCATATCACACCATACACGACTATGATACGACTACTTAGAAATTATGTTTTAAGTATACCGTGATTTTCATACATGACTATGAATTTCCTATATTATTCGCGCTTAGGTGACAGTTTGATTCTTAGACAACAAGTACGTTTTTTACGCAAAGACGAATAACTAAGTACAACCATTACAAGCTGCAATAATACCAACACGCATTCAACAAAAGGAGAATTTTATTCAATACCATGCGTTCTTACAAAAATGATGTTTACAAATACAAGTTCCTATCTACATACTCCTAGAACGTCTAAGAGACGAAGTCCCCACACAGCTTGCAGCATCCCCAATCTCGTTCAGCTTCTTCAATAGGTCGGAGTCTTGGCGAGATACCGTGGCAACGCTAACCGGTATCCGTCGGTTGGGGAGATAAATTTGCGATACCGCACAAAATGGCTTTACCTTTAATCCCTTCCTTTTTGGCAAGTCTTGTAGCATGCGCTTCCAACACTTGCTTTAAGGACACTTCCTTCTCCAGGGCGAAGGGATTCAAGATATCCTTGGGGCGAGAAAACACAGGCACTTGGAGTTGAGATTCATCGGGTTTCAAAAAATGGTCCGGCTGCGCTTCCGCATTTTCAGCGCGATGCCGAGCTAAGGTCAGCCCCTCCATAATGACCCCTATAGGATAGTCCCGGTCGCGCTCTAACTCAGAAATCAGGGGAAGCTCCAATGACTTCATCTTCTCCATAGCAGCCACCAGATCATCATATGAATGCGCATTGTAACCGGGCACCTTCAACAAATTAGCCTCTTCAAGCTCCTCAACAGCCTCTGCCTTACCCCGCGCCAACGCCAAGACCGAACTACTCCCCAGCGTCCACTACTTCCGTGACTCCAAGGTCTTTGAGGCGGAAGTCGCGAGACCATGGCAATTGAGCCACTGCGCTCGGCGATAGTGATGCGGGAGTTGGGATATAACTCCTCATCATACTCGGGCGAGCTTGCGACTTCATCTCCTGCGCTTCCAATGAACTTCTCACAGTGGCACCAAAATTTTCCAAGCTGCGAGACCGGCTCTTCCTTGCCCTTCTCAAGATATTTGGTACCCGAGACACGAAGTCTTATACCCGATGACGCAAAGACGCTCGACTTATTTGACCCATCGGCGCAATCTTTTCTTCACAAGCTTTTGGGCGTCGAACTCAGGCCCTCTGCCTCAACCTTGGCACTAGCCAACTGCGCCTCCAGCGACGCAGATTTTTGATCCTTTTGAGCGCCCTGGCTACCTTCTCCAGAACGCTTGGCCCTTAGATTCTCCACCAGCGAAGCTTGGTGCGCGACCGCCAATACCAACTCATCAACAATCTGATCCATTGGCGCATCCCCAGCCACCAATGGCTCAGCGCTTCGGCTGTTTGGCTTGGAAGACTCAGAGTGAACAGGACTATCTCTGGGGGGCGACTCCGCAGACTGTTCAAACCTGCACATAAGAAAGGGAATTATCAATTGTTTCTCACATAAACAGGGGATGCGCAAAACACCTTTATGATATTACTTACTGTGGACCAGCGGTATCAGCCGAAGGGGGAGGCGAAGCAACGTCACTCGATGACGATTCCACCACCAGGACAACGGGGCGTTTCTTCCTCGAAGAGCTTGCGCCATCACCTCCAAGCGATCTCTTGCGCTTCAACCCCGGGTCCTCTTCCTCTTCTTCTTCCATGTGCTCCGCCACTACTACTTGTGATGGCTGCACCAATAGGGTAGGCGCCTCAGGGTTCGGCATGCTTTGCAGTGGAGTCGCTTCTAGTGCGACAGATGAGCTAGCTCCCGCTTCCCCTAGATCCATTTCCAAGGTACGCCCTGCTGTAGCATCAAGAATGGGCTCTTCCCCCTCTCTCAGCGGGAGCGTCCCTACATTAACTTGGCGCGGCTTCGCCAGTTGCACGACTCTGAATAGATCCATCTCTGCGCCACAGAAGACAACAACAAACAAGTTATTATAAGTACAATGGAAGAAGAAAGGCTTACATTAATAAAGTAATGGAATGCGACGGACGAGCACCCACCCTGGCCATCCGCGCTTAAAAAGATTGGAACCTCCTTAGGTCTACCAAAATAATTGCGGCTAATGCCCATGTGCACCAAAAATTCCTCGGGGTAGGAACTAATGGGGATGCGATTGGTGTTTATTGTATATGCATCCTCCATGACTGTGCGATCCAGTGAGGGCGCTCGTCCTTCGGCGAGGAACCACAGGTGTGAAATCGAGCGCGATGGGAAGCACACATCATCGACCCGTAAGAATGTTTCTCTCAATTCCTAAGCGCGTCTAATTTTTCAAGATAACATCAAGTCTCCCGGTAGCGCTTAGCGAATGATACCCACCCGTTTGACCACGTTGTGTGATAAAACGCGGAGCAGTGGATGGTCGGGTTAATTACCAGTGAGCGGCAATTCACCTCGAAGTTGGTGATTTTAGCTGCACCTATGCGGTCGGTGAGATATATCGGACGGTAGTAGTTTAACACGTCGCTCAAGAATAAAGATATTGGCACACGTTGATTCGCGAACTCGAAAAAACGCGTGTATACCCCTATTTTCCCTTCGGGGAAGTCCGCAATTGACGCCTTCGCACCCGGAACTTCCGGATGCACCGCGAGGGGAATATAATAATCGGCGAACTCTAGAAGTTCGCCCCTCGATTATGTCGGATGTGAAATCAGATAAACCTCGGACCATGGTATCGTTTTTATATGCGCACGCGCGGTTACCTTTGGAATATCACGGTTTTCTTGCTGGAAAGTTTGAAGCTTTTTTAATGGCGGAAATGATTTTTACTGTGATAATCACAGTAATAAGGAGGTATACGGTTATATAAGTTTCTTCCTCCACGCGATGAACGCCACGTGGATCCCACTATCTCTAATTGAGTGGATAGGATTTGCTGATGTGACGTGGTTACAGTTACTTTCCCCCGATTTACGAGGCATCCATTTTAATACTATGTCTAGATACAACGTATATCTTTCAAGGCGGGAAACCTTTTGGCTTCTTTGCTACGCTTCGCAGTTCTTTATTGGCTGTAGTTATTAGTCTAGCATCCATGATTCGTCAACTGCGCATACTAGACCTGGGGACATGATGACGATAGTCTACATTCGGTCACGAACCGCACAAAGGACCGTGATAGTGAGCCCATTACGAATGGGCTAATCCATAACGGTTTGGGCTCACAAAGGCCCAAACCCAAAGTTATTATGGAATAGGATATCGGATATCTCCTAACTTGGGAGATAATTGTTTAACAACCGACTTAGGCGGGATACACCAGAAGGTTGGGGAACACGAAACCAACAAGGATTTCGTGTGTATATAATGGGAATCCATCCTCATTAAAGGTGCGATCTAAAACCCTAACTCTCCTATTAACCCTAAAACCGATTACTTACTCTCACGCCGGAGGATAATCGTGGGAGACAATCCCACGATAAGCCTAACGGTGTTTTCTGTTTACTTAGTGCGCAGGTCTCAAGCAGCAATATTCAATTGGTACGAGAACCGGAGCTCAAACAAGGAACGTCCAACTTTTGTACCAACATATATGGTGCGAGAGTGTTTTTAATTATTGCTGTAAATTTTGTATGAAAGGGAACTACAGAAACCTGGGTTATGTTTGTATGCTCATACATTCATTTTCTTTTCAGGTAGATTATGTTCTGTCACTACTCATCGGATGTTAAGAAAATATATATATGTGAATGTTATTAGAAATAATAAGAACGAGGGTATAATAGATATTTTATATTTAATTTATAATAATTATGCATTTTAAGGTTTTAAATATGTATAAAATAGTGATTTAGATATATATGATATATTTTTGTTTTTGCAAGGATATATACGTAATTATAACTTTTGCTTGGATATATACGTAATTATTAGTCTTTAGAGGAACATATATGCAATTCCCTCTAAATTTAAAATGTGATTCAATGAAATTTTTTTTTCAAAGTACCACTCGCTGTAACACGTGGATAACCAAGTACCCAACTAATCATATTAAACCGCACACAAGACACAGATACTCAAAACAATAAAAATAGTAAAATGTATACAATATTCACACAACCAAATTTTTTAAAAACATACGCCGTTACCGCTGCACGAGGGTAAGCCATATTTTTGAAACCATTAACAGACCCGCAACAATTAACGAAAGCTTTCAAAAGGTAAGAGACATGGGCTGAAAAGCAATTAACGGGCCCATAGTCCAATGTTTAAAGCCCAAATGTTTGTTAGTCATGATTCTTGTTATTCTTGCAAATTTTGTTGTTGCTTCGTAGGCTGGTGGTTGTTCTATGGGTGTTGATCGATTCGGTTATCGGGTTGCTCGGTTAGTTTCGTTCGGTTAATTAGGTTAAATTTTTTTAGGTTAATCCGAGAATCGAACCAAACCAAATTCAAATTCGGTTTTCGGTTCGGTTCGGTTGAATTCTAATTCGGTTCGGTTCTTGGGTTGACCCGAATTTTACTATTTAAAAAAAATAAAATAATAATTACATAGATATTTAGCAAAAATATATATATTTATAGGAATTCGGTTTTCGGTTCAAACTGTCAAACCCATATCCAACCCGAGAACCGAATTAGTAGTTCGGTTCGGTTCGGTTTTAGCAAATTCGGTTCGGTTATTAGTTTGGTTCGATTATTTTCGGTTTGATTCGGTTTTGATTTTCGGTTTATTCGGTCTTTTCGATTTTTTCGCTCACCCATAGGCTGTTCACAACTCGAGTATTACCCGCATGACTTGAAAACAAGCTGAATCGAACTTATTTAAAACTGAAATGTGATTGTAATCCAACTAAATTGTCAAAAATTGACTAAACCAAATTAAGTATTGGTTTTCGTTTTCGTTTTTAAAAAACGAAAACCCAAAAAAACCAACCAAAAACCAAATTCACATAAATATATGTTTTTAATATATATTTTAATTTTAATTTTATTTTTAAATATATAAATATTTGTCAAATGCTTACTATTCACCAAATAGTAAACATCAAACATAAATGGTAAAAATGTCCATGTGGTTTACTTATGATTACAAACATAGTTCCTAATAAATTGCAAAAAGGGTCCCGACCATTTATTACCGATTAAATAAACAGTCTCTGAGTTAATTCTAAAGACTGTTTGTGTAACAAAAAATTACATAGACATCCCTCCAATTTACGTAAACAATCCTTAGGTTAAATTGTGTGAATGTTTGTGTAACAAATACTTGAAAATACATACATAATCCCTAAGCTAAATCTGGGGACTATTTATGTAACAGAAGTTTACATAAGTATTCCATGTAGTTGCCAACTGATTTTAGAAACAATTTTTGAGTTAAATTGAGTGTTTGTGTAAAAAAAAATTACGTAAAATCGTGCGCCCTACATCAAAGTGCGGGTAAAAGATCCCCAACATAAAGAAACCATTCGAACGTTTTTTTAAGTATAAATACAACCTTTTAAAGTTCGTAAATCTTTTTCTTTATTAGTGATGTATCGACTGCACTATATGTTTGCGTATACCTCGTCTAAGTTTTATGATTAAATATATTTTGAGCTACAAATTTATATAATTAAGTATGTTTGGCAAAAATAGCTGGTGTTGTTGCTGTTGTTGATGCTGGTGCTGGTGCTGTTGTTGTTGCTGAAAAAAATTATAAAAAAAGATTATTTTTATAACCTACATAAAGTAATATTTGATTTTCAGAGATTATATAATTCGGGTTTTCGGATCAACTCGAAATCAAACCGAATTCAAATTCGATTTTCGATTTTGTTTAATCCAATTTGAATTCGATACGATTTTTGATTTTGCCTAAAAAATGTTTCAACCTGAAAGCCGAAACGATAAATGCCCCAAATTGTATTACACTTGTTTCTCTTTTAAACTTTGACACTATATATCAAAATGTTTGTCGTCATCAATATCGTCTATCATTTCTTCATCTTCACTAGAATAAGTAAGGAAATGAGTAAAAGAAAATTTCATCATATTGGTTTTATTACACAAATCTTTGTAAAAAAAATTTGCAAAACCTAAAACTTTAACTTTTAATCCTACCTTTCTCAAAATGTTGTGCAAACAATAAAACAGCTTACTTTGTTAGACTAGTGGTAATAAAAGAGACACAAGACGCGTCTTGTCTTTTTGGGTAAAGGGTTTTAACCCGATGAATATATTACTTTAAAACACAGTTAAGTACATCGATGTGACTGAATCCCACATCTCAACCCGTTACATAGACTATAAGTCATACATAACAAGATATGACTACTCATATCAAAAGAAAAAACCACTAAACAATAGCTTACATTTGACTCATAAAAACACCAAATATAAACTATCGTCTAAATTGACCTCGAAGATTAATATCCACCGTGTCACAAAATGCCAATTGTTCTTTTGCTAAACCTTCAAGGTCATAACTGCCAAACATGTCATAATCACCTTGCTCATATAAACTTGCATCATTTACATCTCCATTAGTCATGAATTGAGCACTCTCATCGTAAACATCCTCAGCATCACTCTCACTCTCTTCCAAAACCTTTTCTGCATCCTTAACGGTATTACCAATGTTTCCAGCACTTGATGTACCCACATTCTCTAATATCTTGTCATTTTCCTTTAACACTTCAAATGAATTCTTAAGAGTAATCAGATTTATATCCTCTAAATTCACAGGTCCCTTACTATTAGAACTAGAGGCGATATTAGTGGTATCGTTTTTTGAAGCCCCATTCTTTCCCTCATTTCCTTGCTTCTTTGACATCCCAGATGTATTAGCTTAGGACGATACACAAATGTATTAGCTTAAAAACCCATTGACCTAGCATGTTGCTTCCCTTTCGGTTTTGTACCACTTGAAACCCATCCTTTTGAACAACAACATTCTTCATATGTCTGCCTCCTCAAATCAGCTCCTAAGTTCGCACCAGATTCCAAAACCACACGTGTAGGGCATTGATTATCATCATGACCAAACACCAAACATATACCACATCTTGCGGTTTCCACTCATATTCCACCATAATTGTATGCAAATAAGAACCCGAACCCTGCACATAAGGAATAGCAATCACCATAGTATCTTTGAGAGGATGATCAACCCTTATGTCAATCAATGCACACGGAAAATCTAATCGACCCCAATAGTCTATACACATAGTGCTCGTATAAGAATCGAGCATGATTGGTGTACCTAGTCTAGTGGCAATGGCACTCAACCTATCCTTAGTACATGCAATTTTATCCAAACCATGACAAATTTCTTCTCTTCTTTAATAAGCACTCATTTGGAGACCACTTCTTTAGAATAATTGGGGCATTGCGTATCAGCCATGGTCAGTTTTCCAATACCCCGTCCCTACATGCCGCCGAAGCTAAATTTAACAATACCAAACTTCTTCCTTGCGTTCATCACATAGTGGTCAACTTCAAGGAATACAATTCTTCTACCAAGAAAATAATCATATAACGAGTTTTCACCTAGTATTGGCCTCCAAAACCGAAGATAAAGTAATAAGCACTTCAGCACGATCACCAGTTTTAGTACCTGTGTCTAATGTACGGAAATTAGCCACTTGTTTGCTTGATTCAGGAATTACCAAACTTGCAAATGATCTAGGGGCAGAATGCTTCTGTGACCTGTTCAACCTCAACCAGTACCGAATTATTAGCAGCCCCTACATTATTATTCCTAGGATCAAAAGTTACCACTTCATCAACGTTAGAAACCTGGACTTCCCCACTTGAATCAGTCACAATTTTAGCCTCTACTACACTCGAACCAGCCACAACTTCAGCCCCTTCCACACAAGAGTTTGGTATCTCTGAGTGAACAACAACTTCTTGTTGAGATGATGGATCCTCACTCATAATTATACTAGGTTTTAAAGGCTTCCCATAATCTCCCAATAACATGAGTTTACTCCCGAACATTTTCCTTTCAATAACATGAAGTTTTTCAAGTAAAGAAGACGGACTTGGACTGCCATATGTATCCGACAAGCTTGAAAATTGATATGGATTTAAAACGTGCGTTTTAGGGGGTCATGTAAGCCCTAAACTAATGTGTT
Source organism: Chrysanthemum lavandulifolium (assembly GCA_022545495.1). Taxonomy (NCBI): domain Eukaryota; kingdom Viridiplantae; phylum Streptophyta; class Magnoliopsida; order Asterales; family Asteraceae; genus Chrysanthemum; species Chrysanthemum lavandulifolium. The sequence continues at coordinate 243,757,829 of CM040239.1, read as the reverse complement.
TATGATCAAATATTTCCTAAGTTCGTTCCTTTTCACTTTTTAGGTACTTTGGAAACAAAAGCTGAAAATCATGCATTTTTGGATGAAAAGGGATGAAAATGTGAAGAAAATGACCAAGTCATGAAAAGTCTGGAAAAGGGCACCAGAAGACGTTACAACCCACAAGGTGACGCCGTCGCTTGCAAATGAAAGTATCAAAACAACCCAGATTTTACTAGAGACAACTCAGTGAAAAGATGAAGAAATAACAAGTGACTCCGTTACTTGTTAAGAGAGCTGGAATTCTCTGTGGAAATAATAACGTGACGGCTTGGAAAAATCAAAGAGCGACGGCGTCAGAGCATTCTTGACGACGTCTGAAGGCATAAAGCGACCCCGTCACAAGGTTGACTAGGAAGAGACGAAACCCTAATGGCGGCAACTAGACGGCGTCACAATTATAAAGTGACGTTGTCGCATCTGTAATCCTATATATAGTTTTAGAATTTTCTGCATTTAGTGTGCACACTTGGAGAGGAACTTTTGTGTACTGATAAGGATTTAAAACGTACGTTTTTAGGGGGTTATTTAAACCCTATTTCGACATATTTTATATCCGTTACTGCTTAATCTCGTTCCTTTTCACTTTTTAGGTCTTTTGGAAGAAAAATGGAATCTTTTGGAAGAAAAAAGAAAATGGAAAGTCAAGAACTGAAGATCGACAGTGAACTGACGTCCCATCCAAAGGGCGGCCGTCCCTCTATGAATACTTGATCAAAAATGCACGCGACGGCTCGGTGAAATTTCTCGTCATACAACATGAAGGCGCCACGCTTTAAATATGAAGGCGTCACTCACGGTTTCACTCGCACGGCCCGGATCTAGAATCAAGACGACGTCTCAACTAAAGACCGACGGCGTCATAACTCTAAAGTGACGCCGTCCCATTGCCAACTTGGCCTAGATGAAACCCTAATGACGGCGATCTGACGGCGACCCATGCAAAAGGTGACACCGTCGCGATTGTAAATCTATATATAGAGTTCGATTTTTCTGTATTAAAAGAGGTAGACTTTTGGATAGCAAACCATAACTCAGTTGTAGTCCGACTTGGACAGTATTCTAGGGTCCCATACCCTATTTTACACATCAAGATAAGTTTGTTAATCCAATTTATCAATATGTCTACCCCATATTCGATTGATTGTGTGTATGCTTGCTTGTCTATCATGTCTAGCTAAATTACTTGTGTGTTTGCTTAGATCTATAAAACCTAGTTATTGATTGTTGTTAGGTTGTTTCTTGTCTTAATTGAAATTGGCTTAGAAGTGTAGCTAGGTTTTCGTTGTGTTTAATGCTTGAGTATGCTTAATGATGATATGGTGCATGGATGAAATAGCTTAGGCTTGCCGATTATGTGAATCATATACGAGAGATAACCTCAAAGAACTAGGGAATACGTACGCCCTACGACTCTTAGGAATACAACGCGTTAAGATAAAGGACGTGACAACTCAACCAACCAATAAAAGATAGCTATAGAGTAATAGCATCTAAGTGAATACATCTTTAATCATCATACGAGCACACCTTAATTAAACATAGCTATCCGTAGTAATTAGATACTTAGATAATTAGTTAAAGTAGAGTAATCGGTAGAAGTACTACCCCCCAACCAATTGCCCCGAGATATTTACCTTAGCTTTCTAAAAAACCATAAAAAAGATAAAAAAAAAAAAGAATCATCCTCAACCCCACCTTCTCGTCATATATATCTTACTAGCATTCCTATTCCCCTAGAGAACGATATCAATCCCAAAGGCTTACCCCATACTACACTACAGTGATTAGGTTCACTGCCTAGGAGGTTGAAAAACTTGCTCGTAGAAAAGGACGTTTCCTTGACCCCGAACGCGCCTTCCGCGCGCATCAAGGTTTTGGTGCCGCTGTCATGGAATAGAATAGCTAGTTAGATCTCTATCTCGTTTAGGTTCCCTTACTTGATTTATATCAAGTAAGATTTTTTCTCATTGTCATTAGCTTCCTTGTAGTCTATCCCCCTTCTTCGTGTTTTTGTTCGTAACCTTATCACTTTTTATCATGGAAGGCGATAACCCACCACCAAATCAACCACTTCCACTCAACCCACCACCAATTGACCCGCCAAGAGGCCGTACTCTTGGTGAATACTCTAAACCGAGCCATCAAGGCTATAGGAACACCATTGAGCTCCTCGTTCAAGCTCAAACTACAGCCCTACGATCCGACACCATCCGGTTGGTGCAAAATGGATGTGCATTCTATGGACTTCGTTCCGAAGATCCTAATCAGCATCTCAAGGACTTCCTTAAATTTTTTGACTCTATCGACCTTGATGCTACCACACGGGAGACCACGTGCTTGCGTCTCTTCCATTTCTCTCTACAGGACCAAGCTAGTAATTGGCTTGAGCGACTTCCTGCCGGATCCATCTCAAGTTGGGATGATCTCACCACTCGTTTCCTTGCCCAATTTTTCCCACCGGGGAGAAATACCAAACTAAGGAACGACATCTTGATGTTCCAACAACGTCAAGGCGAAACTCTCTACGAGGCGTGGAATCAATTCAAGGACTTGCTCCATAAAGTCCCTCATCACGGCATCGATCTTTGGCTTCAAGTCCAAATGTTTTACGATAATGTCAATCCCTCCACTCGAAAACCATTGATTATGCCGCCGGTGGAAGGCTAAGTAACCTCGATGATGAAACATGTTGGGAAGTCATCGAAGAATTAACACAATACGAAGAAGAAGGATGGGAAGATCCGGTACTCCCTAAAGAAAATAGTTTGGATTCCCAAGAACAAGTATTTAAGAGTATGGAGGTACAAGTGAATGAATTGATGGAAATGACCACACGTGATTATAAGAAAGAATTTCGTAAACATGTGGACACGGTCAAGGAGTTTTTGCTTCCAATAAAGTCGCGACAAGATGAATTCGAGGACATAATGTTGACATTCGTCAACAACCAAGAGAAAGAAATACAACGCCTCAAAGCTCACGTGAGAAAAACCCACAAAATTTTTTGGAGCTAGCCGACAGCTTCATGACGAGACTCCGTGAACAGATCGCAAAGAATGATATACCTAGAAAGATCGAAAGGGTATACGCGATACCGGAGCTCGTGAACATAATTCCTGAACCCCTTCAATTCCAACGAACGAGACAATATGTAGAATCCAAGATCTGGACTCAACTAGGGTATGAGTAACATTGATTGATTGGATGCACAGCGGAATAGAATAACACAATCAACATCACTAATAAGGTTTTCTTTATTGAATATAAAAACTACTACAACTATTACTAATGTACACACGCTATAATCGTGTGTCTAGACTCTCATTAGAGTTACTATGAATTGAAATGAAAGGGATAATGGAAAGGGATGATCAAAACTACTACGCCTACCCTCTTTATATAGGAGAGGGAGGTTACATAAACCCTAAATGTAGCTTAGTAACAAAGCTACCTAATAAATTATAAAAAAGACCCTCATTGTTTCTTCTTTCTTCATTCTTGCTCGTTTTGTAATCTAAAATTCCCAACAATCTTCCCCTAAACTGGAATTTGACTAGATTAAGTTCTAGTTTCTTGATAGTACAAAACAACTTGTATGAAGAAACAATGCCAAAACATGTCATCACAAATAATAAGCTACACACCATGAATCTTCTTCCCCTTCATCTAATAGGGGTCTTGTGCAACTCGTAGACGCTTCCCCTCAAGTGATGCATGTAGATGGTAAGTATATAAACCATAAGCTTCCCCTTAAAATTATACTAACCATCTCAATTTTTTTTTCAACTAAACAAAAGAAATAAAATGCAACAGCAGAAAAATCAAATCAGCAGCATAATCCAATAGTCTACCAGTAGGAACGGAGAACCGGTAGGAACATCAACGTAGGCGTCTTATATCTTGCACTATCCATGTGACTCCAAATCTTGATAAACCCTCAAGTAATATGAGACACTGAGCACAACAACGTGACTCCTTAAAGTGATAGCAAATGTGAGCATTAAGCACTTTCTGTAGATCACACCCCTTCACTAACACTGAGCACTACAACGTAACTCCTTAAAGTGTTAGCAAATATGCGCATTAAGTACCTTTAGTATGAAGATCTCACCCCTTCGCTAGATTTATCAAGTCTTTGTCACACCATTAAAGTACGAACAAGTTATCTCAAAAGTGTTCATCACGCACTTTGAGATATGATAAGACATGCACCTAATCAACCAGTAGGAACTCCAGAACAACCAGCAGGAACCGACCTGCAAGAACCAATACTACCAGCAGAAACCGATCAGTAGAAACGAATCAAAATATGCAGCCAGTAGGAAAACCAAATCAAGCCGAAAATATGTTAATTACTAGGGTTCATCGTTGAATAAAAATTCAACTCACCAAGACTAGTAAAACATTAGAAGCACAAACTGTCAAGACCAAAATTAACATATACAACAATCGATCATGAACAATATAAATGTTATCCGACCAGAATTAAGTTCCCACGCTGCCATTATAAACCATCTGCTGCTATGGATGAATTAGGGTATAAACCCTAATTACAGAAAACCTTATAAACCCTAGATCGAGAGCCACGAGGCTCTGAAACCAATTGTAGAATCCAAGATCCGGACTCAACTAGGGTATCAATGATATCAATTGAATGAAAGCACAGCGGAATGATAATAACACAATCAACATCACTAATAAGGTTTTCTTTATTGAATATAAAAACTACTACAACTATTACTAATGTACACACGCTATAATCGTGTGTCTAGACTCTCATTAGAGTTACTATGAATTCAAATGAAAGGGATAATGGAAAGGGATGATCAAAACTACTACGCCTACCCTCTTTATATAGGAGAGGGAGGTCACATAAACCCTAAATGTAGCTTACTAACAAAGCTACCTAATAAATTATAAAAGAGACCCTCATTGTTTCTTCTTTCTTCATTCTTGCTCGTTTTGTAATCTGCAATTTCCAACACAATCCCTCTCTCAAGGACTCACAAATTGACAAGAACTCGTGTCTCAATGCTCCTTGCATAAAAGAAATATTTCCTAGAGACGTGTTCATTGGAAGGGTGCAAGTTTCGCTTCCCAATTTCCATAACATAAGGAAACGTTCTTTTGGGTTTAAACCGGGTTTATTAGGTCAAGATGGATCCTTAACTAAGAATCTCTTGAAGTTGATAGAAGATGATCCATTTTTAGGAGAAAGACTTGATTCACCCGCTACACCAATAGAATTAGGTAAGGTTATAATGAGTGGAGCACACCCCTTTGAGCATATAAATCACCCATCACCTTCACCTCACATGGAAATTTTCCACCCTAACGGTGTGTATCGCTACTATCACCCGCACTTAAGCTTAAGTGTAGGAAAACTTCCTCTTTATCTGTTAAATAAGGGTAGAGTCAAGCTCGTGACTCGAACAAAAACAAGAGCTTTTTGGGAAGCAACCCATGTTTATTTGTTTGAATGTTTTTTTTTTAATTTTATTTGTGTGTTTATATATCTCTTTCATTATTGTTTATTCTCATGTTAGACTTTGTGAAAATGCTTTATTTTGTCTTTAAACTCGTTTTAATTACATATAAAGGTATTTTACAAAAAGATAAGTGTAGGGAAGATCACATACGTTATTGAAGAACATGAACATGAGAATTAAAATTGCTGAAATTGATATATTTGTGTGTTTGTTAAAGTCAAATGCTTGTATCGAGTCATAATGGATGTTTTGCAGGAATTTTTCCAGCTTTTAATGATGTAATTTTTCCAGAAAAATGCAGCAGACCATTTTCTGTCAGGACAACCTGATGGCGTCATGATTAAAGCCTGACGACGTCAGGCTATGTAGAAACAGATTACCCCGTTTTTCATTTTCTGTGCAACTTATAAATTTTTGGAAATTTTCAGGTCTTAATTTTCAAGAAAAACTGCAAACATTCATTCCACAAGCATTATATCTTACTTGCTTTCTAGTGTAGTTGTGTGTCATATATAGATTTACCGCCGATTTTACGCGAAGGTTTCGTTTATTTACCGCCGATTTTCTGTGCAACTTATAAATTTTTGGAAATTTCCAAGTCTTAATTTTCTAGAAAGACTGCAAACATTCATTCCACAAGCATTATATCTTACTTGCTTTCTAGTGTAGTTGTGTGTCATATATAGATTTACCGCTGATTTTACGCGAAGGTTTCGTTTATTTTCTTATAAGTGTGCAGGTTATATTGGGCAAGAAGAAGAAACACATATTGGATGAAGCTTATTACTCATGCATTCTTCTTGAAAAAGAATTTAACCGCAACTTCACACATATCCTACCGAGCTAATCAGGGGAGTACTAGTTTCTTTTCCTTACTTACCTTCCTTTATCACAACTTTGATGCTTTCGGGGAACATTGGGGACAATGTTCAGTTTAAGTGTAGGGAGGGAGAATAAAACGGGAACTTAGAAACTATTTACTCACTTGATCAGTTGTCTTGTCCTTGGTAATTTGTGTAATAAACTATGAGAAATATTCGTTAGGGCAATTTTAGCGCCAATTTTAAATTTTTTTATTACATTTACGAGCTAAACTTTAGTCTTAATAAAGCGTCTCATGGATAGGAATTATATGACTAGCACAAAAATCATTTACCACTCAAATTCCACCCCAAAAATGTGAGGTTCGCCCCTAGATCTTTAGGAATAAAAGCATTCACCTTTAATGCTTAGAAAGTATACCGGTAGTATAATAGATTCTAGAACTTGTTTTATGATGCATTCCGAGATCGCTAGTGAGACTACACTTGTGTAGTTAGGAGTAACTAAATGATAAGAGGCATTAGGATAACCCTTATTTGAAACATGTATTATAATTACATCTTCCACATCGGTTGAGTAATTACCCCACACTCTTGCGATGTACTCATCTTTAGTACACGATACCCCTAGTTAACCCCTCAGAGCCTATCTTTTTCGCGGTTCTCGTGATGTTTCGGTTTTCCGGAATATCAATGAAGAGCATTATTTACAATCCACCCAAATCGCCTTAGCCTACCTTATATGCACTCATTTTTAGTGCATTATTGTTATCAATACTAAACCCTTAGTTCAAATATCTAGTTACTTGCATGGTTGCTAAATCGAGTCATATCTTTTGTACACAGTTTTGGGATGATTGAGACTCATGGGTAAAAAGTAATATTTTATGGAGTAACAGGAAAGAACGATAAATTCAAATTCCCTTTGTCTACGTAATTAAATACTCCAAGTTTTTTTATCTTTTCAAATCGGGTCAATTAGTGTTAGATAAATAAAAAACTCAAGTGTATGGATGCTCCTATAAATCCCTTATATTTTAATGTTATCGTAGAGGATGGTAGGGTAAAAAGGTATAAAAAAAATACGGGCTACCTTCCTACACCTATCTTTATGTTTATGTTTTTAAATCTATGTTTGTTTTGTTTCAAGTTATCTAGTGTTAGTGAGTTGAGTCTTGGCTTAGCAACGCCACGCTTTACATGCTTGTAACATAAGATTTTTGACTTGCCACCACTAAATATCCCCTATCCAACAAAACCCTTTGTTTCCCTACCCTAAGCCTAACGTTACAACCCTTGTAAACACCTCTTAGATAGTTGTTCCTAGGTGCTTAAGCCAAAGCGTTGGAGGTTTGATCTATTCTCAAGCTTATGGTAATCTATGTACTATGCCAGGTAATGAGTGTTTATCTTCCATTTTTATTCATATTATATTTCATATAAACCCGAGAGATGAGAGAATCCAAACACCACTTGTGAGGTGCTAGAATATAATTTTCGTGCTTGTTATGACTATTGTGGCGCTTTTACTTGTTGTAAACTATTTTAAACCAATGCTTCATGCCCCCTAACTTATAAATTGATTGGTCAAAATCACATTTGCTTGAGGACAAGCAAATACCAAGTGTAGGGATATTTGATAAGGATTTAAAACGTACGTTTTTAGGAGGTCATTTAAGCCCTATTTCGACACATTTTATATCCGTTACTGCTTAATATCGTTCCTTTTCAATTTTTAGGTCTTTTGGAAGCAAAATGCTGGAATGAATCACCTTTGAACGAAAAGGAGCAAAAACATGAAGAAAATGGCAAAGTCAAGATCGAAGCCACTCAAGATCGATCAGTGAGAACTCGACGGCATCCCATCCAAAGGCGACGCCGTCCCTATATGAAGACTTGATCAAAACATGCACGCGATGGCTCGGTGAAATTTCGGTCATATAACCCGCCGACGCCACGCTTTAAATATGAAGGAGTCACTCACGCTTTTCACCCGCACGGCCCAGATCTAGAATCAAGACGACGTCTCAACTAAAGACCGACGGCATCACAACTCTAAAGTGACGCCGTCCCATCGATGAATTGGCCTAGACGAAACCCTAATGACGTCGATCTTACGACGTCTCATGCAAAAGGTGACGCCGTCGCGATTGTAAATCTATATATAGAATTCGATTTTTCTATATTAAAAGAGGTAGACTTTTGGAGAGCAAACCCTAACTCAGCTGTAGTTCGGGTTGGACAGTATTCTAGGGTCCCATACCCTATTTTACACATCAAGATAAGTTTGTTAATCCAATTTATCATTATGTCTACCCCATATTCGATTGATTGTGTATATGCTTGCTTGTCTATCATGTATAGCTAAATTACTTGTGTGTTTGCTTAGATCTATGAAACCTAGTTATTGATTGTTGTTAGGTTATTTATTGTCTTAATAGAAATTGGTTTAGAAGTGCAGCTAGGTTTTCATTGTGTTCAATGCTTGAGTATGCTTAATGATGATATGGTGCATGGATGAAATAGCTTAGGCTTGCTGATTCCGTGAATCATATACGAGAGATAACCTCAAAGAACTAGGGAATACGCACGCCCTACGACTCTTATGAATACAACGCGTTAAGATAAAGGACGTGACAACTCAACCATCCAATAAAAGATAACTAGGGAGTAATAGCATCTAAGTGAACACATCTTTAATCATCATACGAGCACACCTCAATTAAACATAGCTATCCGTAGTAATTAGATAATTAGTTAAAGTAGAGTAATCGGTAGAAGTACCACCCCCCAACCAATTGCCCCGAGATATTTACCTTAGCTTTCTAAAAAACCATAAAAAAGATTAAAAAAGAATCATCCTCAATCCCACCTTCTCGTCATATATTTCTTACTAGCATTCCTATTCCCCTAGAGAATGATATCAATCCCCAAGGCTTACCCCATACTACACTACAACGATTAGTTTCACTGCCTAGGAGGTTGAAAAACTTGCTCGTAGAAAAGGAAGTTTCCTTAACCCGAACGCGCCTTCCGCGCGCATCATGTACGAGTTTTATTAGGTTTTTACAGTAACTTTAAGGTTTTAACACCCTCATTCATTAAGAGATAAATCTCTTAATTACTTCTATCATTATGTTTAATTCATGCTTAATTATGGTTGCTTGTTTCTTTATCTTTAACATGTCTAGCTAATTTAATATAGTGTTTGCTTAGATCTAATGAAACCTAGTTGTTAACTATTGATTGTCGTCACTTGTTTAAATGGTTGTTACACGTAAGGTTAGGTAAACTTGTTTCTTCCTTTAGTGTTGCGAGCTTGAACGTCCTAAACAACGTATTCATGTCCTAGAGTGCAGTAGTAGACTTTTCATTGTGTTTAATGCGTGAATTGCAATTGTTGATAATAGGAGATTTGGGGGAAATAACTTAGGGTTACTTGGCAATCCCGGTTTCTTAGAGGAGATCAATACATTCATAGAGTTAGGGAATTTAGCACATCCCTACAAATAATGGAATACAACGCGCCAATTAAACAAGGACGTGATAATTCAACTAATCAATAGGAGATAACTAGGGAGTAGTGAAATCTAAGTAAACACGCTTTTACCTATGATTCGAATCTCTCATTTAATTTACTTGCAATTTAGTTTAATTTAGTTTTGATTAGTTTAATTAGTAATTTTAAGAAGTTGATAATCAAACTCCCAATCAAATACCGAGATTTTAATTGCTTTCATAAAACATATAAAAATACAAAAAGAATCATCACTCACCTTAGACCTATTCGTCATACATCTCGACCTTCCCAACACTATTCCCCTAGAGAACGATCAATCCCCCAAGTCTTAGCTATACTACACTACAATGGTTAGGTACACTGCTTAGGAGGTTTGGAAAACTTCTTGTGAGGTTTACAAGAATCCGCATCAAAATATGTGTTTGATCAGTAGCATTCGTTTCCTTATTCGTCTCCTTAGTACCATCAGTTTTCAATTCATTATTATTACTCTTCTTCTTGTAATTATTGTTCCTCCCTCATGAATCCAAAAAGCCACTCTTCATGTTTATACCATGCGATCACAGTCAGAACCACATAAACCAATCAATCATATACCCACGAACAAACAATGACGCAATGTGATAAATGTAAGATTTTTGGTCATACTCCTATTGATTGTCCTAAAGTTGTTGAACCTCCTACTCAGCCTTCTAAGCGTGCTAATGATGGTTTCAAGACGGTTAATAATAGGAAGAAGGGAAAGCAAGGTGGGTCTTCTATTCCGGTCAAGGAGGGTTTTCAAACCCGTTGTGGGTAAACAGCTTCAATACCAACCCAAGAAGACTCCTCCCGAACCTAAGAAAGTGGTAGTCACTAAGAAGAATGTTTCTGATGTGGCTAGTTCGAGTGGAACCAAGATCACTACATCTAACCAGTTTGATGCTCTTAATATGGAACATACGGATGCGTCTGATATTCCTTCTAATGACACTATCAAGGATGTGGATTCTGGTTGTACAATGGAAGTTAATGAAGATAAGTCTACTAAGACAGGTACTGCATCACAAGAGCCTCTTGTGAGTGATTTGAAAGAGATGGAGTCGGTAGTGGCTCCTCAAAATAGTGATTCTTGTATACCGCCTCTTCTACTAAGAGAGTTAACCCTTTTCTAAAGTGGGAGAGATTGTAGTGTCCGATTCAAGATGAGGTTGTTGCTAACCCATTTGATGAGTCTCGCTAATATATTTGGTGGTGGCCAAGAGTTTGAAGATGAGTATGATGACTATGATTTCGATGACTATGCGAAACAGTTCGTGATCTTCCGGGAATTTGATGCTTTTAATGCCATGTATGGCACAACGCTTCAAGGTCCTAGAAGTAATTTTATTTCTTTGTGTCATATGTTATCATTTGAGTAGTGGTTTGTTTTCTTGGTTAGAAAACAGGAAGTATCTTGTTATGTAAGCTCTATGCCTATGTAACGGGCTGAGATATGGGATTTCACTCATATCCATTGTACTTAAACGTTTATTTGGTTAATATATTTACCAGGGTGCAGGATTACTCCCCTTTACCCAAAAACAATGACGCAATGAACAAACAACGACCAGTAAGAACCGTAAAAAGGTTTATGAATTTGTAGAGAGCACAGTCGTGGCACCAAGGAATAGAAAATTAGTAGTTAATTCCTAATAATCGATTATAAAAAAGCGAACTAAAGATAACGATCGAAAAAACCCAATCCCTATAATGCAGATTGTTGAATCAATTTATAAGTAATCAACCCTAGGATTAATTACAAATAATTTAGATTCATGAACACAACCATTAGAATTCAGTAATCAGTTAAGAAGTTAGTGTAAAAGGTGATTGAATGTATGTTAGGGTTTTTGTTCGCCAAAAGTGGCCAGAGGGGAGGGTCTGGCTTTTTATCTCATAACAGCTAAGACGTTATTTTCACAAGACGCATCTTGTGCCTAGGTAGAGAAATATACGACACATGCTACTTATTACACACACCCTTCGTTGACACGTCTTGGGTGAAGAAAAGAGAGAAGTCGGTCTTGGGAACAACCAACTTCTTATGTTGGTTGTTTGTAGGGGTGTAGGATCGGGTTGACTCGACTCCAACCTGAATCCAATAAGACTTATCGGGTCGGGTTGAATTAGGTTTGAAATTCTCTTATCGGGTTGTGTGAACCGAACTCGATAACCCGATAAAGTTTTCGAATCGAGTTAGGATTGAATTATTTTTTTTATCGGGTTATCAGGTCAACCCGATAAAACTTGAAATTCATTTTACAAAAATTTCTCAAAAAGCAAAAGAATCCGATTCACCCGAATCACCCGAACCCGATAACCTAACTACTTATCGGGTCGGGTTGTGGGTTATTTCTCCGTAATAAAGACCCGATTTAACCCGACTCGATAAACCCGACAACCCGGACCATGATAACACCCTTAATTATGTGTGTGATATTGATTTATGTAAGTGTATTTGTCATTTAAGTGATGTATGTTTTGATAGTGATGTTAGTTGTCTTATTAATACTATGTTGATTGTGTTGAAAAACTGATGTGACACTAAGTTGACGATGGTGATGAATGTCACTACTACGGCACCACTCTTAAGTGTGGCTAAAGTGTGGTCTTACTAAAATTTTAGAGTGTCCATAAATATGGAAGTAGAATTGAATGACACTTTGTAGTGTGTCGCTTGGATGTGTCACTAAATGACAATTTCATTTTAGCTGATTGTATATTTGTATATAGTATATACCTTACAAAATTGAAGTGTTGAACTAGGTTAACATATTTTCGAGATAAAATATACTATAAATGTTACAACTTAAAGTAGTTAAAATTTTGCATTTACGTTAAAACTATATCGTGAATAGTTGTGGTCAAGACTCGAGCAAAAATTTCGAAATAAAATATAAACACGCATCATCGACATTAGTTAAGTAGATATACATTGGTTCTTTGGGAGTTTGGCTAACTATAACGCTATGGATTATAGTCAAGTATTCCATAATTACAAAACAATCATTTAATGAACTTCTATAGTTGATAATTATACACATTGATTCATTTTAAACAACAAATATAATTTGGTGTTCATTGATTCTTAAGTCTTAACCTTCTAATTATGGAATGCTGAAACATGACCCATTGGGCAAAACATTTGTCTTTGATGTCTTTGTGCATGAATGCACAATAATTATTTTTTAAGTTTTAGTTTTTCTTAATAAACTTTTTACTACATGCCTGAACACATATGTTTAGTGACATATAGTTTTCAGCCAATAAAAGTGATCCTTGAACCTCGGTCACTAAAATCTTTTAAGTGATAAAGTCCTAATTTAATTACCCTTTCGACCTACATACGTTGACTTGGTATATTCTGTCCCAACGTGCACTTGTCTCTCATTACTCCAGATATGTGCGCGTATATATACACACTTGTCATTCCTTTTTTTTGAACAAATTCAAATTCCATGGAATATAGAAGTAGCAGCTTGGTTCACACTAGTTTGGATCTAAACTCATTTCCTAATTATCTTCCTGCAGTAAGTTCTCTCTAAATAATATAAAATACATGCTATACCTATGGGTTTTGATCACTTACTTAATTTTTTGTATCTTAGAATCAAGAACTTCAAACCATGTTTAATGGCTACGAATCCAACATCATCCCACCTGCTAAACATGAGGTAAACCTTCTCAGCTCATTTTATAAAGCCACGGAAAATCGATCATATCACAATAGGCGGTGATGATCAAACAAAATAAACTTTGGGACATAAACTCAAAGAAAGAATGTGATAAAATCAATTATTTGTTATTTTAGTAAAAATAGTACATATATATACCTTGTTTATGATTTATAATTTGCCAAGGCTCATGTTAAGAATTAGGTTTTGGAAAATCCTGATAGATCTAAATGAATCTTTGTATATATATGTGAATACTTTTAGAAATTTGACACATACTAGTAATTAGAAGCTGTTATTGTACGTACTGTAGTTTTTTTGTTAAAAAGTTGGAATTATAGTTAAAACCCTAATAATTTTTTGTGTATCCATGTCACAGGAAGTTGGTGATTTGACTCGAGAATTACACAGGGTTAACCTAGAGAACGAGAACTTGATGAAGATGGTGAAAGAGATGTACAGAGATTACAATCTTTTGCAAAAGCGTTTATCTGATTACATGATCAAGAACCCCCCACAAGCCGACAAGCAAAAATCCGATACACTCATCAGTGAGGACTCAAATAGCAATTCAAGTTATGAAAATACTTGCAAGAATCCCATAAAATATCAACAACAAACGAGACCCAAGATTTCCAAGGTTTTTGTTCGTGTTGAAGCTTTGGATAATAGCTTCGTAAGTCTTTTGTAGTCCATATATGTTTTTCGAGTTATGTATCAATTGTTCTCATGATATCAAGACATTCTGGTTGTAAATTTATGCGTATATTTTATTAACTTATAGGTCGTGAATGATGGATATAAATGGAGGAAATATGGACAAAAGGTCACAAGAGATAACCCTTATCCTAGAGCTTACTTCAAATGCTCCTATGCTCCAACTTGTCCTGTTAAAAAAAAGGTATACAATTAATCATTCAAATTATCATTGAATTTTCTTCTTTTTTTTATGAATTATAGGTGTGAAGTTTGGAATTTAGATCACAATAGAACACAATCAGTTAATAACATTGATCTTTTCCAAGTGTGACACAAGGCGGAAAATATAAAATACTAGATCGATGTACCCCAAACTTGAAATTCCTAAGACTAGATTTAGTACATGAAATCCCAGAATTTACTCACAAAACAATTAAAACAAAATAAAAGAAGTTTTGGAAACACTAAAGGTAAGGGAAATTGGAGGCTGGATCAGTAGTATGTTCAAGGGTTACCTAAAGTGGTGTAGCTCGTTTTCTTGGCATATATGCAAATCATCGAGACCTCTCTTTGATGTGATAAATGTGGTCATATGGTTCAAAAGTTGCATATATTGTTTGTGTCTTATTTCAACATGAATCAGTGATATATGTTCATGTTACATATCAATTAAGTATATATTCAGTACTAATCAACTTGATCATCTGACCATATATACCCAACTTGTCTAGCTAATATAATCATAACAAATGATTAGAAGGATTAAAGATGTGCCTAATTTAATGCCTAAACTTGTGTGTCAATGTTTTATTGGTTTGTGAAATAGTGGGTCCCTTAGTTGCACCCAATAGGATGGTGTCATGCAAGTTTAGGCATGAAATTAAGCACAATGTTTAGGCCTATTTATCATTTCTCTATAATCATATGTTGATGCTATGTAATCAATCTTGATTTAGGTTCAAAGAAGTATATATGATCAAACAATAGTGGTGGCAACTTATGAAGGAGAGCACAACCATCAATACCCTTCAAGACACGAGTTAGTCATGAGCTCATGCTTGAACCACATTGTGACCAATGACTCGCCACGCTTAGCCATTCCAACCATCACTCTTGATCTAACAACCACACCTATAAAGTCAGGGAGCCATATAGAAACACAAATGGCATTACAGCAGTTTTTGGTAGATCAAATGACATCTTCATTGACGAAAGATCCAAGCTTCAAAGCATCCGTAGCATCAGCCATTTCAGGACAAATTGCCGAAAGTTAAATTCAAACAATCATTTGATCTGAAATGAGTGTTGTGTGATGTAATTTTTTTCCTCTATCGTTGTTGATCAAATATGTACACCATTACGTGTGTTTAATCGATGAAATTGAACCAATGTCATCATATTTCATGACTTGCATGTATTTTATGTACTGAAACTTGCTATTTGTGTTGATTGCTCACAATCATATGATATGCTATAAAGAACTTTCCAAATATAGGAACAGTTTTTCGAAATGAAAGATTGATATGAAAGTATTAGATAAATAACTAGCAGCACTTGGAAGTTGGAACTTGAACAACGTTATCATTTATTTGATAGCAGTATTGATGTTATAGAACAACAGCATGCTAATTTTGATCTATCTCTCTTCTGTAAGGCAAAAAACATTATATAATCAAACACTCCAGTATTAGATAATAAGATCTAGCTGACCCTATATTTAATTGGACGAAAATATTCTTACCAATTCTTTTACTAAATGAAATAAGATGATCTATTGGCATTATAAACCCATAAGCAAAGTTGCAAGCTTATTTGAGTTTTGTAACTAGATTGGCACGACATGTAATTGCACACTCACATAAATTAATCGCCAACATACCGTATATTGGTATTTTGTGACATTAGCGCCTTATAGATGTATCAAACCATATAAAGGTGACATTGGTATTAGATGGCTTATGACTATCATCACTAAAATATGAGATGTCTTAAACTCAATTCATGCTTGATACAAAACAAGCGTTAAGTGACCACGTGAATCTTCCCTAATAATATAATGGAGAGGCATTTACTCGGTTTGTATATGCGTGGACATTCGCCTAAACCTCGTGATACTATCGGTTAAAAGGTCGGGAAACATAATTTCCCAAAAAAAGAAGGGTCATATATATCCTTAATGTAGTAAAAGTTTGAAAGTTTCGATTATGATCAAAAGCTTCAAGTTTAGATCCAGCGACTCCATACTCCATACGCTGCAATTTTTTGAAATAATTCGTTTTAGTCATATATAATCCGAAATACCACGTCATTGAATAATTTTTTGAAAGACTTGCAGGATGGTACATGAATTCCATGCCTTATATACCACGTCATTGAATGTAGGGTTTTATTTGAATCTAATAAATAGTGGAAAAAAGTGGCATCAAATCATAGCGTTAAAGGCATAGAGGTTTTCATATTTGAACCAAAAATAATGACGGCTATCTAGAATATATGTTGTGAAGACCTAGTCGTCGTTGACTTAACATGCATGATTCTTGAACTTAAGTAGTACCGACGTCAACGGCCATTAATTGACTTACATTATTTGTCTCGCCTACAACACTATTTCTTGTTTTTCTTAGATTCACATTGCTCCTTCATTATAGTTTTTTCAGACAAATTACATTCTAAGTTGATCCGTAAATTTTAAGCATGTCCTAAGTTCACATGTAATTTAGATTGTTAAAATTAAACTAATTAACATTTTTGGGACTACATACATGTCACTTTATCACTTCTAACTTTACAACTAGTGTAACTGATCTCGTCACTAACCATCCAACTTGGTAAAAGCGTATATAAGTTGAGTTGCTCATGAGCTAATGGAACTCGACTCACTAAAAACTCGATTAAAGGTCATGCTTAACGAGCTTGACCCCGAGCTCAAGCTTACCGCCTTGAGGCTAGTTTGATAAGCGAGCTTGAGTTTCAAATATCAAGCTCGATTAATCTCGCGAGCCTATGCTACCTTTTACAAGCCTAATCAAGCTTTTAAAATTATATAAATAAATTATAATATATTTCATATATTATTTTTCCTAAGAAAAATCAAAAACTAAGTTTAATTACTTTAGACATGAGCCGAGTCTGAACCAAGCTCGAGCCGATTCTGAACCAAGCCCGAGCGTTAGAAATAACTTGTGAGCCGATTGAGCTTTAAAAATAAGGCCTCGAAATTAAACAAGCCGATTGCTCGAGCTCGAGCTCGAGCTTCTGTAATGTTTAACGAGCTTTGGGAAGCTCGGGCTCGACTTGACTGATTTACACACCCCTACAACTGTATAGTTAGAACTATTTGGTGTTGTCACTGAATATATGCGGTCACTAAAACTAACGTCTTACCTTTTTGTGACCAAAAGTTTAGTCAAAAAATTGGGGTCGCCACTAGAAAGTCATTATGTGTATCCTCTTAGCCATTATCCTACTGCAATAATTCTTGCTAAGAAGAACGCCCATTATGGAAAACTAGAAGGGGGGTTGAATAGTTTTACCGATTTTAATTTAGATTTCAAAGGTTTAGATTGAATCTTAAGCGAAATCTTGTGGATGAATAGATAGCACCAAACAATAAATAAAGTAAGTAAAGAATGCGAGTAAAGTAAGAGATAGAAAGTAGCGACACAAGTGATTTATAGCGGTTACACCTTCCTTGCCCTACTCCACTCCCCGAGTACCCCACTCGAGAGTTCAAGAACTATGTCAACAAGCTCTTTCAAACCGGCAGAGAAGTCTCACAACGTCGCTTACACTTTTTCTAGTACAAAGCTAAATACCGAGTTCTTCCACGAGGTAGAACCAAACATTTACACAACTATTACACAACAAATATGTGAAATAATGAATACAAGATAAGCTACTGAAATCTTGTGGATGGACAAATCAATCAAGGACCCTTTGCTTGGATGACTTGTATGAGTAACGTGATCTCGCGTTCGTGAAGGACCTAAAAGAGAATCACAACAAAATAGAAAAGAACTACAAGAATGATCAAGTGATCTGAGGTTAAAAGAGTGAGATAATATATGAGAGAATGTTAAGAAGAAGGGTGAGAAACAATGGAGAAACGGCTCACTATTTATAGACATTCTATCTACAGGTCAGCCGGTTCAAGCGGATCCTCATCCAAGGATCCGCCAGGTAAACCGAGGATCCGCCTCAGGTCAAATTTTAAACTAATTTTAAAAAAACCTTAAGAAATTTGCCCAAAAAATTTAAAAGTTTTTTAAAAACCCAAAAAAATTTTCCCATAAATCTTTTAAAAATTACAAAAAGCAACAACCTTTGGGTTTACCCGGGGAAATTTACAAATTAAAATAGCATACAAGGGTTTTAAACCCAATTTTAAAAAATTTTTTTTTTGGGAAACCAAAACCCAACCAAAAAGGGGGAAAATGTTTAATTTTGATACAACCCCTTTTATAACCATTGAAATTTTAATTTATATTTGACGGGAAAAACCCAAAAATATTTGGTTTTCCTTAACCCAAAAGTTTTTATTTTATTTTAAAAAAATTTTTAAATATTTTAGGGATTTTTAACAATAATTTATTTTTTAAAATTTTGCTTCTTTTTTTTTTAACTTATTGATTAATGGAAAGTAAAAAAAATTTTTTAAAAATTTCCCAAAATT
Source organism: Chrysanthemum lavandulifolium (assembly GCA_022545495.1). Lineage (NCBI taxonomy): Eukaryota > Viridiplantae > Streptophyta > Magnoliopsida > Asterales > Asteraceae > Chrysanthemum > Chrysanthemum lavandulifolium. The sequence continues at coordinate 243,738,891 of CM040239.1, read as the reverse complement.
TTTGGTTTTTTTTTAAATTTTTATTTTTCCCATTCCCTCCCATTTTAAAAATTTCCCAAAAAATTTCCTAATTTTAAAATTTTTAATTTTTTTAAAAAAAAATTTAAAAATTAAAAATTTAAAATTTTAAATTAAAACTTTTTAATTTTTTTTTTTAAAACCCCAAAAAAAAACACCCAAAAAAAATAAAGGGAAATCCCACATTAATTATTTAAATAATTGTAATAGTTTTTGGTTTAAAAAAATTTTTTAAAATTTTTTTCCCAAAAAATTTTTTTTTCCCCACCAGGTTTGCCAAAACCCTTACCTTTCAAAAAATAAAATTTTCTAGTTTTATCCAATAGCTTTAAAATTTTCCAAAAAACTTTTTTTTTTTAAAATTTCCTTTTATTTCCCAAAAAAAAAAAATTTAGGGGTTTAAAATTTTAAAAATAAACCCAAAATAAATAAAAGTATAAAAAAACCCTTTAAAGGGTTCCCCAAAAAATTTTTTTTCAAAAAAAATTTTAAGAAAAAAATTTTTTTTTGGGTAATGAACTTTTTGGGGAAATTTTAAAATAAAATTTTTCCAATTTGGTATTTTTTTAAATTTTGGGTTACTTTGGAACTTTTTTACCCACTTCATTTCAAAAATTTTATTAAAATCAAAGAAAAAGGTTTAAATTTTTTTTTATAAATAAGGGATTTAGTTTTTATTTCCCTCCCTTTTAAAAACCCATTTCCCGTTTTACATTTTTAAAAGGAATTTTTTAAAAAAATAATTCCAACTAAAATTAAGGTTTTTTTTCTTCCAAAAAATTTGGAAAAGGGTTCCAAAGTTTTTTTTATTTTGCCACTAAAAAGGGCCCAAAAAAGATACCCTTTTTTGTATTTTGGGGAATTTCCCCTTTTCCCAAATTAAGCCAAAATTTAAAAAAATACCCAAAAAAATTTTTGGGATTTTCTTCTTGTTTCAAAATTTTGGGCTTGGAAAAACAAAATTTTTTTCCAAATTAAAAATTTTAGAAAAATTTTTTTTAATTTTCCCAATTTAAATGTTATTTTAAAAAATTTTTTTTCCCTTTTTAAAACCTTTTTTTGGGTTTAAAAAACCCTTTTTTTCAAAAATAAAAAAAATTTTGGGGCTTTTTAAAAATTTTTTGGGGAATTCCTTTAAAAAAGGGGTTTTTTTAAAAAAGGGGTTTAGAAGGATTTTCCCAAAAATTTCTAAAATAATTTAAATTTTCCCCCCCTTTTTCCCAAATTTTAGGGTTCGGGAATCATTCTTCAAAATGGTTTTTCAAAAAACAAAAGGATTTAATAAAAACCCCAAAAATAAATTTTTGTTAAACCAGGGTTTAAAAGGAATTGGGTTTTAAAAAATTTTAAATCCCAAATCCCCCAAAATTTTTTTTCAAATTTTCAAACCACCCACCCCTTTTTTTATCTTTAAATTTTTTTAAAAAAATTTCTCAAAAGGGATTAAACTTTAAAATTTTTTTTTAATTAAAATTTTAAACTTTTTTTTTGGGAAAATTAAAAGTTGTTTAAGTTTGGGTTGGCTTTCCTTTTATTTTTCCCAAAAGAAAAATTTTTTTTTTTTTCATTTAAATTTTTGTTTTTAGAACCCTTTTTCCTTTTAGTGGATTTCCCCCTTTTTTAAACCCCCCCAAAATTTTCCCCCTTACTTTTATCCCTTTTTTTAAAAACTTTTTTATTAAATTGGTTAAATTTTTTTTCTAAAAATTGGGGAAAAAATTCCAAATTCCCTAAAATTTTAAAAAAAAACCCTTTATCCAAATTTCTTTTTAAAACAAAAAATTTAAAAAAATTTTCTTTCTAAACCCAAAATTTTTTTGGAAAATAAAGAACTCAAACCATTCCAAAAAATTTTAAAAAAAAAGGGGTGAAAAAAAAAATTTTGAAAAACCCCTAGGTTTTTTCATTTTAAAAAACCCTTTAAAATTTTGCAGGACCCTTTTTTCCCCCCTTTTTAAAAGAAAAGTTTAAAGGGGAAAACCTTTTTTTCCTAGGGAAAAATTTAAGTTAAAAAACCCAATTTTAAAAATTTTTTTTAAATTTTGTTTTTGGGTTTTTGGGGGGTTTAAACCAAATTTTCAAAATTTTAGGTTTTTTTTCTTTTGGATTTTTTAAAATTTTTTAAGGCATTTAAACCCGGGCCTTTAAATTTTAAAAAATTTTTTGGTAAAAAATCTTTGGGAAAATTTTTTTCCTTTACGGTTTTAAAATTTTATTTTAAATGTTTTCTTTTAAAACCCTTAACAAAATAAATAAAAATTTAAAGTTTTTTAAAAAAAAATAAAAATTTCCCCTTTTTTTTAAATTTTTTTTTAATTATTCCCAATTTTTAAAAAAATTTTTTTTAAAACCCTTAAAAAATTTTTAATTTTAAAAACAATTTGGGTTTTAAAATTTACCCTTTTCTTTTAATTTTTTTGTTTTAAACCTTGGGAATTAAAATTTTTTCCCCAAATTTTTGTTTAAATTTAGGGTTCAATTTAACCCCTTTTTTAAACATAAAAAACAAATAAAAATAATTTTGAAAAAAGTGGGTTTTGGGAAAGATGGAAACCCTTTTTTAAAATTTTTTCCAAAACCTTTTTTTATTTCCCAATCCCGAAAGACTTTAAAAACCCTTAATTTGGGGGTTTTCCAAAGGGAAAACTTTTTCCCAAATTTTTAAATTTTCCAAGTTTTTTTTTTAAAAAAATTTTTAAACTAAATTAAAACAAAAAATTTTTTTAAATTTTAATTTTTCCCTTTAATGATTTTGGGAAAAATTTAACCCGTTTATTTTTGGGGAAAAAATTTCCCTTAAAAAAAACTACCAAGAAGGGTTTAAATTTTTCAATTTAAATAAAAATTTATAATTTAAAAGGTTTTTTTTAAAAAAAACCCTTTTAAAAGTATTAAAAAAATTTTCATTAAGGTTTAGCTTTTTAAAAATTTTAATTTTAAAGATCGGGCTGGGCCCAAAACAATCCATTTTCCAAAAAACAATTTGGGGTTTTATTTAAAATGGGGTTTGGCATTCCCACCAAAAGTTTATTTAAAGTTAATTCTGGGGCCCTTTAAAAATTTCAAAATTTTTTTCCCCATTATTTCCTAAAAGGAAATTTTTTTGTTATTAATTTTCATGTAAAATTTTCATCTTTAAATTTTATCCATATTCCCAAAAAACCCCTTTTTTTTTTTTTAAATTTAAAATTTGCAAAAACTTTTTTAAATTTAAACTTTTTTTCCTTTTTTTTTAAAATTTATTTTAAAGTTTATTTTTAAACCCTTTTTACAAAAGGGTTTTTAAATTTGTCAATTTCCTTTTTTTAGGGCCTTTTAAAGGTTTTTGTTTAAAAAGGAAAAATATTTTAATTTTCCTTTTGTTTTCCCTTTTTTAAAAGAAAACCTTCCTTTAAAACCCAAAAAAAATTTATTTAAAATTTTAGGAGAAATTTTTAAATTTTCCGATTTTTTAATTTTAAAAACCCGGGTAAAGAAATAAATACCTTAAAAAAGGTCCAATTTGGAATATCCCATAGACTTTTTAAATAAATTTTGAAAAAATTTATTTTAAATTTTAAAAATTTTTGTTAATTAAAGAATCCAAATATAAAATTTATAAAAATTTTTTTGATATTTTAAAAAAATTTTTGTTTTAAAATTTTATTTTAAAAATTTTTTGAAATTTAAAATTTTTTTTTAAAATAAAATTGGTTTAGTTTGTTTTTTTAAATTTCTTTTAATTTAAAATCTTTTTTCCCTAATCTTTTAATTTAATAAAAATTTTTTTTTTTAAAAAGGGAAAATCTTTTTAAAACTTTCTCCCTTTTACCAAAAACTTAAAATTTCATTAAAAAATTTTACAGGTAAACCCAATTTAAGGGTTAAAAATTGATTTATTAAATTTTTTTTTTAAATTTCCCTTTTTTTTGGGTTTCAAATTTTTCCCAAAGCCACCCCAAATTTGTGAAAAACCAATTTTTCCCATTTTTATTTAAAATTTTTAAAAATTTTATTTTCAAATTAGATTTTAAAAAATTCCCTTTTTTACCTTTTTAATTTTAAAGGTTCGGCCCTTAAATTTTATAATTTTTTTAAAAAACTTTCCCATTTTCCCTTTTAAAGGGTTTTGTTTTTAAAAACCTTTTTCATTTTTTCATTTTTTTTTTGGCCAAACCCTTAAATTTTCTGGGTTCCTTTTAATGGGTTTTTCATTTTAAAGTTTTTGGAAAAAAATTTTCCTCCTCCCCTTTGATCCTTTAAAAAAATTTTTTTAAATTGAAAAATTTACATAGACCCCTTTTGTTTCCTTTTTTTTTTTTTTAAAAACCTTTTAAATTTCCCCAAACCCCAAAAATTTTTTTAAAAAAAATAATTTTCAAATTTTAAAATTTAAAAAAATTTTAAAAACAAATTTTAAATTTTGGGGGAAAAAAAAAAAAAATTTTTTAGTAGGCTTTTTTTTGGGAAAGGGAAAAACCTTTTCCCCTTTTAAACTTTTTTTCCTCCAAAAAATTTTTTGTTTTCATCCTTTGGAAAACCCTTTTTAAAAATTTTAAAGTTTTTGTTTCCCTTTTAATTTTTCAAAAATTTTTAAAAAGGGGAAAAATTTTTTCTTTTTTTTAAAAACCATTTTAAAATACCAAATTTTTTTTTTTGAAATTTGTTTTTTATTTTTTTTAAAAAATTTCAAAAATAAAAACAAATTTTGGGGTTTTAAAAATAGATAACAAATAAAAAAAAAATTAAAGGCAAAAAATGAATTTTGTCCCCTTTTTTTGGTTTCAAATTTTCTTTTCTTTCCCCTCAAACCGGGTAAGAAAAAAAATTTTTTAATTTAAAATTTTTTTTTACATTTTTTAAAACTAAAGGGGATTTAAAAATTAAAAAATAAAACTTTTCAAAAAATAAAATTAAAAAATTTAAGGGAAAATTTTTGGGAAAATTTTAAAAAATTATGAAAATTTAAATTTTAAAAAATTTTTAAACCGGAGCCAAAGGGAAAAAGGGGAAAAGTTTTAAAAAAATTTAAAAGGAGTTAAAGGTTTGGAAAAAGGGAAAAATTAAAAAAACAAAATGTAAGGGGTTTTTTTTTAAAAAAACCCTTTTTTTAAATCCCCCTCCAATTCCCTTTTTTTCAATTTATTTAAAGACACTTGATTTTTCAAGGGTAAACCCTTTAAACAAAATTGAACCCAAATTTGGGGGAATGGGAAATTTTTAATAGGAAATTTTTTATTGGGGGAAAAAAAATGGTAAAGGGGGTTAATAAATTAATTTTTAAAAAAAAACAAAAAAATTTGTTAATTTTCCCAAAAATTTATTTTGAAATTTTAATAATTAAATTGGGTTTTAGGGTTTCCAAACCAAATTTATTTTAAATGTTTCCCAAACCAAAGGGGATAGGACCCAAAAGGGGTTTACCCAAACATTGAGGGTAAATTCCCCCTTGTTTCCATTGGAGAACAAAAAATTAAAAAAGGGGGGAATTTTTCCAAACAATTTTAAAAAAAATTTAAAACTTAAAATTTGGTTTTGAAAAAAAACCCAAACCAAAAATGGTCCAAAAAACTTTTAAAAAGGCATTTTCCCATTTTTTTTGGGGGTGAGGGTAAGTTGTCCCCTTCCCAAATTTTTTTCCCTTCAATAAACCCTAAAGGAATTAAATTTTAAAAGGGTTTTGGGAAATTTTTTTGGGGGGTTTTTTCAAATTTTACCTCAAACTTTTCAAAAATTTTAAAATAAACTTTTTTTTAAATTTTATTTTAATTTTTAAAAACTTTTAAAAGTTTAAAAAATTTTTTAAATTTTAAAAATTATCATTTTTTTTAAAAAAATTTTTTTAAAAAAATTTAATTTATTAATGAAAATTTTTTCCTAAATTTTAAATAAAATTTTTAAAATTTAACAAATTTTTAAATCTTTCCCCAAATTTAAAAATTTAAACTTCCCATAATTTTTTATTTTTAAAAATTTTTTATTTAATTTTGAAAGAAAAAAAAAACAATAATGGCCCCCTAAAATAAGCAAGAAAGGTTTTTAAAAATTTATTTTTTAAAATTTTTCTAAAAAAAATTTTAAAAAAAGGGGGTTAAAATTTAAATTTTAAAAGGGTTTTCCCCAAAAATTTTTAAAAAATATCCAAATTTAAAAAGTTAAAAAATCCTTTCCCCAATTTAAAAATCCCAATTTTAAATTTAAATAAAATTTAAAAAACCACCCCAAAATAAAAAAAAAAAGGGGGAAATAAAAGGACCCCTTTTTAAACCCCCTTTTTGAAAATCTTTGTAAAAGAAATACCCAACCCAATGCCAAAAAAAAAACCCCCACCTTTTAAAAATTTAAATAAAATTTCCCCAAAAAAGGGAAAAAAAAAAAAATAAAGGGGAAAATTTTTCCCGGGGATTTAGAAATAACGTTAATTTTTGCCCGGGTTTTAATTTTATCAAAAAATTTTCCAAAATTTGCACCTTTTAAAAAATTTTTTTCCTTTAAAGGGGGTTTTTTACCCAAAAAAAGGAAAAAAATTTTTTTTTGTTTTTAAAAATTTTTTTTAAATTTTTAAAAAACCTAAAAATTTTTTAAATTTAAATTAAACAAAAAAAAAGAAAAAATACTTAAAACTTAAAAAAATTTTGGGGTTTTCTTTTACCCAATTTGTTTTTTCTTTCAAAACAATTGGGAAAAAATTTTAAAATGTAAAGGGGTGGGAATTTTTTTTTTCGGGAATAACCATTTCCCCGGGTTCCCTTTACCCTTAAATAAAAATTTTTCCTTTTAAATTTAAAAAATTTAACCCTTTCTTTTTTTCCCCATTTTTAAAATGCCTGTTTTTCCCCGGGAAATTTTTCCTTTGGGGCCCAAAAATTGAGGGTTTGGATTTTGACGGCCTTTTTATTTAATTCCCCCTTTGGAAAAGTTCCATTAAGTTTCCCCTTTTCCCCTAAAATTTGGAAAACCCTTTAAAAAGGAAAAACAAAGGGGAAAAATTTAAAATGGGTTTAAAATTATTTTTCCCTTTAAAAACAACAAAATTTGGGGAAAATTAAGGAATTTTTTTTAAAAATTAAATTGGGGGGCATTTAAAACCCTTAAATTTTGGGGCCCCTTCCAAAAATATGCCAAATCCCAAACGGGGAAAGGGAAACTTTAAAATCTTTTTTTTAAAACCATTTGGGATTTGAAATTTAATGAAATAAGAAACCCCCCCCAAACGGTTTACCTTCCCCAAACCTTGTAAAAAACCCCAAAATTTAAAAAATAAAGGTTTTTTAAAGGGTTTAAAAACCAAGGGCCCAAAGGGGGGAATTTCCCAAATTTTAAAAAAATCTTTTACCAAAAAATTTTTAAAAATTTTTTAAAATCCCCCAAAAAATTAAACCCCAAATAAATTTTTAAAAAAAATGTATTTTTTTTTTTTTTTCCCCAAAAATTTTTTTAAATTTAAAAATTTATTTAAATTTTTTTTAAATAATTTTAAAATTAAGTTTAATAAAAAAAAAAAAAAGGGGGAAAAAAGGGATCTTTTGGTTTATAAAATTTCCCATTACACCCCAAAAAAAAACCCCAAAATTAAAAAAAAAAATTAAAAAAAAAAAAAATTTTTTTAAAAAAAAAAAATTTTCCCCCCAAAAATTTTGAAAAAACCATTCCCAAAAAAAAATGAAAAATAAATTTTATTTTAAAACCTTTAAAATGAAAAAAATTTTTAAATCAAAATTTTAAAAAGGGATGAAAAATTTTTTTTGCCCCAATAATTTTTACCTTAAAAGGGCCCAAAATTTAAAATTTAAAAAGCCCAAAACCCCTCCCAAAACCCCTTTGAAAAAAAAAAACCCCAAAAGGAATAAAATTTTCCGCCCAAAGGCCCCTTTGAAAGAAAAGCAATTTTCCCAAATCCCCAAAAGGGCAAATTTTTAAATAGTTTTCCCCAATTTGGGAAAAAAAAGGGTTTTGTCTTAAAATTTTCCAAAAAATTCTAAGTCCTTGGTTTAGTCTTTTTGGAAAATGAAAACTATCTTTAAAACCAAAAATGCAAATAAAACCTTTTAAATCCCAAAACAAAAACCTAGGTTTATAACTAAGCAAAAACAATAAATTGGACGGAAAAAGAACATAACCTTAAGACTAATTAATTTGGTGCACTTTTTGTTGAAAATAGGTTAATGTTCGCCTCAACCTATGTTGGAACTAAAAAATTTAAAATTAAAACAACTAAATATGATTAAATGCAGCCTTTTTCCGGCCCCAAAGTTTTTTTAAACCGGCACCTTATCTTTGGTCAAAATTTCCGGGAAAATTTGGCCCAAAAAAATTTTTTTAAAAAAATTTTTTCCCAAGGGGTAGGGTATTGGCGGTGGGGCCCAAAGGTTGACACTTTGGCCATTTTCAAATTGGCCTTTCCAATTTCATTAAGCCCTTAAAACAAAATAAAAAAAATTAATATAATATAAAAATATAATTTAAATATAAAATTAATTTTAAATTTATAAATATTAATTTATTTTTATCCTCTTTTTTGGATTTTTTTTTCATAACATTTTTAAACTTCCAACCTATAACCCCAAAATATAAAAGGAATTAATACACACCTCACAGTTTTTATACTCTACCTTTAATTTACAATTGAAAAAGATAAACACTTGGGTCCTATAAATTAAAGGGAATAATAAACCTCCATCCCTGGGCACCTAAAAAACTTCCAAGAGGTCTTTAAATTGTAAAAACTAGTAAACAAAGGGTTTTATGGCGATTTAGGGGCAAAACTTTATGCAAGCAAGAAGAATGGTTTTTAGAAACAATTAAACCAAAAATTGAAACAAACAAACTAAATTTGTAATGGGGGATGAAACATGTTTTTTTATATTAAAAAAAATAAAAAAAATATATTAATATATTTAAAATATAAAATAATTATAAAAAAAGGTTTTAAAATGAAAGAAATACCACCTATCCAAGGGTTACCCCCCCCAAACCCCCCACATTTAAAAAATTTTCCAAAAAAAAATTTTTTTAAAAAATTTTTTCCAAAAAATTCCCAAAATTTTTAAATACTTAAAACGATACAATCATAAGTGGGATTTAAATTTCCTAAAATCTAAGGCAAAATTTATTTTGGGAAAATTTAATTTAAAAGTTTTGGTGCATCATTATAATTCCTATTTCCAAATGAGAGCCAAATAAGTTGGCCCCCCATTTCCAAAAAAATGGGAAATTCCCCCTAACCAATCCTATGTTTATTCCACAAATTTAAAGGGGCCAGGTTTTAGGGGGTATATTCAAATCCGGGGCTTATTTTCTCCCACAATTAACCAACAATGCCCATTGGTTTCCCAAAATATTTCAAATTATGATAAAATAAGGTTATAACCAAAGACTAATATCGATTGCGAAAATTTTATAATGGTTAAACCTTTCCAAAAATTAATGGAAAAACTTTCCAATCCTAATGTTTTTCTCTTTATTATAAACCCACAAATTAAAGATGACAACAAGCACAAAATAAGGAAAATTAACCACAAATTAATTGGATTTAAAAATTTATAATGTCAGAATATTTTGCATTTCAAATTTGGACAAAAAAATTTTAAAAAAAATTTTGCCCAAAAAAAAATAAAATTTTTTTTTTAATGTGGTGGATTGACCAGTACCCCCATGCCTTCTCATTCATTGAAAAATTTTTAAAAATTATATTTTAAATAAAATTTAAAAATATTATATATAAAAATTTATTAAAAAAACATTTTTTATTTTTTTTTTTAATAATTTTCCCTAATTCCTCTGTAACTCAAAAAAAGGGTTTTAACTCCCTACACTTATTTTTATTACCAAATAATTTGACGAATTGAAAAATAAAACATTTTTATTAAAATAAAGGAATTTTAAAATCAAAAAAATTTAACCCCAACCAAGCCCAAAACATTAAAAGGTTTGCTCGAAGCAACTTTGCAAGCAACAGTTTGAACTTTTATTTAACGTAAAAGGAGTTCAATTAAGGCAAGGGCGGGGGATTTAAAAGTTTATTGATACCAAAAACCCTAGGGGAAATAGGCTGGGGAAAGGGTATTTATAAAATGGTCAAAGGGTGTGGGAATTCTAACCTTATAATTTTATGGGTAAGGGTTATCCAATCCTCTTATCATTTTTATTCCAACTCAAAGTTAGTTAAGGATCTAATTTACCTTTAAATTTTAAAGGTTTAACCCATTAAATGGTTTTTTTACAAACTAAGGGTTTATTTAAATTTAAGGGTAAAGGGTTTTTCTATATTAACTTCCTTCCATGGCCTTTAAAGCTAACCCACCTATATGCATGAAAATTTTTTTTGGTGAAAATTCCCTAACCAATTTCCAGGATTACATAAAGACGGAAATGTAAGGTTTTTCAAAGCCCGCCCTCCCAATTAAAGAACTTTCCCCAAGCCCCGAAAATTATGAAAAAGGTTTAAAACCTACCCCATTCTCAGGGAAAGGTTAAATTCTTTCCAAGGGTTTAAAAGCTCCTTCCAATCTTATGTTTTTTTGTTCCTCGAATTAAAGCGCCCCAAAGTCAAACCATTCCCAAATTAATTCCCTTAAATGTTAATCTTGTGGTAGTTTGATTTTCCAAAATTAAACCAAAATTTTAAAATTTTTAGCCCAAAAATAAAAATTTTTTGCCCCGATTAGGTTCATCTAAAAATTATCCCTGAAAAGGTTTCCGCTGTTCAAAATGTTTTTTGTGAAAATTTCCCAAAACATCCATTAGTGTCAAACTTTATTAACAAACCACAATTCTTTTCTTTAATTTCATGTTCCTTTTAAAAACGGTTTTTTTCCCTTATCCCTTTTGTAAAATCCTTTATATTAATTAAACAGGTTAAAGCTAAAACTTTTTAAAAATTCCAGGAATAAAAATAATAAAAGATTAAACCACAACAAGCAAAAATTAACACCTCCAAAACCTTTTTTTCACCCGCCTTCCTTATTTCTAAAGGGAATTTTCAAAATTCATAGATATAACACCCCATGGAAATTTCAATGTTATTTTATGTCAAATTGGCCCTTCATTCTAATTAAATTTTAGGGTTACGGGAACAAACCTTTAAAAGGATACTTCCAAAACTTAAAAGACTTATTAAGGATCACGACCTAAAAACCCGGGAAACCCTAATGTTTTTTTTCAACCAAATTGATAAATTGTAAGGTCTGGGTTCCCAAAGCTTTCCTTCTGGCCAAGTTACCACCAAAAAACTATCGGATATTTATTTTGATTGGATTGGGGCCTAATTTAAAATTAAGAAAATTTAATTTGGTTGGGTTTAAAATTTTTTTACTTTTATAAAATTTTTTTAGGGAAAATTAAAGGTTAATCTTTCCCTATTTGGGATTTGGGGTTTATTTCCCGGGTTCCTACTTTTATTTTCTAATTAAGGTTTTGTGTTCCCTATGTCTATTTATTTTCCATTATATATTTAAAATTTTTTTTAGTTATTCCCCAAATTTCCTCCTAAGTTTAAATTTCAGCCCTTATTTTCCTTTTCTTCTAAAATTTGTTTGTTCCCTTTTTAAAACTACCTTAAGTTTTGGCCTCCCAATTTCCTAATTTAAACCATTAAATTTTTCTTTGGAGTTTAAAAATTTTACAATATCTTAAAGGGAAAATAAACCTTTAAATTTTTAACCAAAGATTTATCAACTTTTAAAAAAAAATCCCAATCCAAAAAAGTTTAAATTCAAACAATTAGTAAGGACAAAAAAATTTTCAAAAACAATAAGGGGATAACTAAGAAAAAAAAAACTTGAATAAAAAGCAACCAAAACCAAACAATTTTTCCCCAAAATTTGTTAATGATTTAAAAAACTTCCTTTTTAAAAAAGTTTTAAACCCTAAGAAAATGTTTAAGAAAACCTAAAAGGGTTCTTGGGTAGGAATCAAAAAACCTTTTAAAAAATTAAAATTTTTCTTTTTATAAAAATTAATATAACCCCTCTAAAGGATTTTTGGTTTTCCCCCAAAACCCAACTTATATTATTTTGGGGTTTTTAACCTCATGGGTAAATTAGGGATTAAAAGGTTTTAAAATTATTTTTTACCCTTTATTTTTAAAATTGAATTAACTGTTTATTTGGTTGGCCCCCTTTAACCTACCTTTTTTCCCAATTTTAGGTCTATTCTTTATTTGGCATTTTATTAAAATTGACTTTTATCCTAAGGTTTCTCCAAAAATTTGGCCCTTTTCAAACCTAAATTTGGGGAACCCTTTAAGAGAAAGTATAAAAATTGGACATAAAATTAATTAAAATTACTTTAAATTTATCCCTTGTTTTAAAATATTTATTTTACTAAACTTTAAAAAAATCATCCATAAAGGAATTCACTTTAAGTGAACCCCAAAATTTTTCCCTGGGTTTAAAATCAAAAACCTATTTTTCAACCCCTCGTTTCCAAAACTTTTGGAATTTTTTGAAGAAATACATCTTTAATGTTTGGGTTTTTACGGGGCCCCTTTTTATTTTCCCCACAAACTATTTTCAAAATATCCAAATTTTTAAAACCAAATTTCTTAGGAATAGATTGCTCATTAATCATGGTGTGACGTATTCCTTGTAAGATTCAATTTTTCCATACAACTACCCTATTTTATTGTGGAGTACGAGGAGCCGAGAAATTGTGAGTAATACCATTAGCATCACAAAAAGCTCCGAATTTTCCCGATCATGATTCGTTCGGATTGACACAATAGGACTTCCTAGTTTTCTTTGAATTTTTCTACTTAAGGTTTCGAAGTGATCAAAAGTTTCAGTTTTATTCTTTAAAAATTTAGTCCATGTATACCTAGAGTAATCGTCTACTATAACCAAGGTATAGAAGTTACCTCCGTAACTTTGGATAGCTGACGGACCAAATAAATCCATATCTAAGAGTTCTAGACATTTTGATGTAAAAACCATATTTTTAGCTTTATGACTAGCATGAACTTGTTTTCCGATATTACAAGCATCACAAATATGATGTTCGTATTTAGTTTAGTTAGGTTTCTTACAAGCTCTTTGGATGATAGCGATTGAAGAAGTCGCATATTGGCGTGACCCAATCTTCGATGCCATAAGGTCGAGGTATCATCCATAGAGGTGAGACAAAGTTTATCTTTTGGTTCGTTTTCGATTTTAATAACGTAGACGCCATGTTTTCTAATACCTCTTTTTATAGTAATACCATTTTTCAAGATTTTACTACCTGTTTCGCTAAAGAGAACGTTGCACTTTTTATCACATATTTGACCTATACTTAGTAGATTAAAGTTTAGGTTTTCTATGTGACACACATCATTAATGGTTAGAGAATTGTGAGAGATTGTACCTTTTCCGATGATTTTTCTTTTACTATTGTTGAACACCACATTTCCTCCGTTAAAGAATTCGTATGTGGAGAACAACGCTTTATTACCGGTCATATGCCTTGTGCACCCGCTATCCTTGATCCATTCGTCCGGTTCCATGTCAACCTTTAAGCACACCTAAGACAACAAATAACTCAAAATTTTGGTCCCCATTTGTTCATGGGTCCATTGGTGTTATACAATTCATGCATATGAGGCATGTATGAAAATGACGTAAAATCATTCCAATGTACGTAGTTTTAGAATGGAAAACCATTTTGTGAGTTACGATTCCAGCCCATTTAATAATGGTTACTTTTAGGAAAAACATTATTTGACATTTTTATCGACTTATTTGGTTTAAAAACAACGGGGGTTTGCTTTTCAATAAATATTGACCGTTTTTTAAAAAGGGTGGTTGTTTGACATTCTTAACAGTAGCATTGGGTGTTTTCTTTTTGTTAACGACAACAAATTCGGTTCTAGAAGAGATGGTTGCGTTATTTTTAGTCTTTACTGCTATAGATGCCCGAATCCCTTCATTTTCACTACCCGGATCCCTTTTCAAAGGATCACGTCGGATCTGGCACGTCAGTAGCTGCTTTTTCAGTTGCTTTAACAAATTGTGTTTTCTTAACTTCGCTAGTTGACGCAATATGTTCCTGAATACCTAGGCCCTTTTGATTATTCCATGTTTTAACACTATCAAGGTAATTTGTGCTTAGTCTAGCAATTTTAGAATCAAGGTGATCAACCAATGTTTGAAGTTCTACACAAAGCTTGCATTCACCACTTACTTCCGTTCCTTTTTCTAGTCTCTTTAATTTTTCTTTTAGTTCAAAAACTTCTTTTTCTAAAAGTCCATTTTTACTTTTCAAAAGTTTGTTTTTGTTTATTACCTTGAGACTAATTTTGCAAAGCTTGTTATATTCTAGGTGTAATGACTCATCATCTAGATATGAACTACTATAGTATAGGGATTCGGAACATACCTCGTTGGAGTCCTTGGCCATAAGAAAAATTTCTTCCTTCTCTTCTTCACTCATTCCCCATGATCCGCTTATGAACGCCTTTTGTTCGTCACGTTTAGGACATTCACCAATGAAGTGATTTGGATCCCCCGCACTTAAAACATTTGCGCTCATCCTTCACCTTCTTATCGTCTTTGCTTTTCCAGCAAACCTTTCTTGTCATCCTAGGGTTGCTTGACATATCTTCCTTTTCTTCGAAAGAATTTCTTAAAGTCTCGTACCGCCATTGCATATTCTTCGTCTTCACTTTTCGAGGATGAGGTTTCTTCATCACTAGAGACTTTCTTGGCTTTCAAAGCAAGAGATTTATATTTCTCTTTCTTTTCCTTCGAAACCTCGGAGTCTTTGGCAAGTACGAGCTCATAGACTTTCAAGTTGCCTATAAGTTCATCGAGAGTGAGGATCGAAAAATCTTTGTATTCTTCAATGATTGTTACCTTTGGTCTCCACTTTGATGAAAGCGCCTTTAGAAATCTTCTGACATGACTACGACTCGAAAAAGACTCATCAAGTGCTTGTAGTGAAGTAATAATAGTATTAAAAATAGCAAATGCATTATCAATACTATCATCATCCAATATTGAAAATTATTCATATTGTTGAACAAATACATCAATTTTGTTATTTTTCACTTGTTGGTTTCCTTGGTGTGTTATAACCAAAGAGTTTCAAATTTTTTTAGCGGTTTTATGCATAGAGATTCTTTCAAAATCCTTTTTGGGTAAGGCATTGTATAAAACCATTTTTGCCTCACTAGTTTTTAAAAGCTTTTTCTTTTGGTCGTTGGTGAGACGATCATGAGAAATATTTTCTTCTTTACCGGTTTTATCATCTTTTATGGTTGCTTGAAAATCACCTTCAACAATAATATACTAAAGATAAATATCTTTAGATTTCACATAAGTTTCAACTCTATTTTCCCAATAAATAAAACTATTAGTTTCAAGTTGTGGAGGTCTTTGCATGGATTGCTTTATAGTTTTCAAAATCAATTTTGATCGAAAAGTTTTTAAAATACAATTTACTTTAATTTTTTTTGAAAACCTTGCTCTTGATGCCAATTGTGGAAAGATAGAAGGGGGTTGAATAGTATTACCGATTTTAATTTAGATTTCAAAGGTTTAGATTCAATCTTATGCGAAATCTTGTGGATGAATAGATAGTACCAAATAATAAATAAAGTAAGTAAAGAATGCAAATAAAGTAAGAGATAGAAAGTAGCGACACAAGTGATTTATAGTTGTTTGGCTACAAGGATACCTTCCTTGCCCTACTTCACTCCCCGAGTACCCCACTCGAGAGTTCAAGCACTATGTAAACAAGCTCCTTCAAATCGGCGGAGAAGCCTCACAAAGTCGCTTACACTTTTTCTGGTACAAAGCTAAATACCGAGTTCTTCAACGAGGTAGAACCAAACCTTTACACAACTATTACACAACAAATATGTGAAACAATGAATACAAGATAAGCTACTGAAATCTTGTAGATGGACAAATTTTGGATGAATATGAGTAACGTGATCTCGCCTTCGTGAAGGACCTAAAATAGACTTACAACAAAAGAGAGAAGAACTACAAGAATGATCAAGTGATCTGAGGTTAGAAGAGTGAGATAATATATAAGAGAGTTGTAAAAAGAAGGGTGAGAAACAATGGAGAAATGACTCACTATTTATAGACATTCTGTCTATAGGTCAGCCGGTTCAGACGGGTCCCTCACCCAAGGGATCCAGCCAGTGTAAATTGAGGGATCTGGCCTCTGGGTCAATCAAGTCCGGATTTTGGATACCAAACTGGGTTATGAGGTATGGGTTATGGGTTATAGACCATGGGCCATTGACTTTGGATCATGGATACCCATCCAACAAGATACATTGTACTTAGTCAATAGGTCATGGGTCTTGGGTCATGGGTCATGGATCAAGAATAATACCGAATATGATTTCATGCATGATGTCATGTAATGGGTCATGGGTTATGGATTAAGCTCCATGGGTATGTGTCATGGGCCATGGTTATTACCCAACCTATTACATGTTTTATTACAACACATTTTTATTAAAACATATATGTAAATAACAAATGTATATATTTTGCAAAAAAACATGTATTTTTAGAATTATACTTATTATAACTTTATATTTGTTATCAACAATACTTAACGAGATCACTAAATATAAACAAACATTTTTACAGTTTATTTGTATTAACACCCATGTTGTGGCAATTCCTTTTTTTATAGGGAGAGAGTCAGGGGGCGGTACGGAAGATTGGTTCGCTCTACAAAGCCGCCAAGGCTGAGGTTGAGGGTTCAAGTCCCTCCTTCCGCTCTCGGCTTCATCATGTAGTAGCCCTCCTGCCTGAACCCGCCAAAAAACAAAAATATAAATAGAGAAAGTTTTGAGTGCTGGGAGAGTTGCGTCAGAGACATCTGTATCTGAGGAAGAGGCTTTGTCATACGGCTCCTCATAACCATAGGCGAAGCTATGAAGTAAGGGTGTCAATTTGCGACATGACATGATAACCGACACGAAGATAAACGGGTTTGGGTTGAAGATAAACAGGTTTGAGTAAAAAAACAAGTTAACATTTCTAACATGTTTAATAAATGGTTCGTGTTTGGGTTGAGTAAGTATTAAAAGAATCAACCTGTTAACCCGTTGAAGTATATAAACCTCCAAAAATAAAGCATATAACTTGGATTTTATGTTGGATTTGTATTTAAACTTATGTTGTTATGTACTTAATATAATACTAAATTATGATTAGAACTTGGATATTATTGTATAGTTATTCATATCTTATCTCATCATTCTTCTAATCATTATATTATTATTAAATTTAAACTTTAAATAGAAAAATCATAACCTTCTTTACCTCTTTACCTATTTACTTACTTAAACATGTTAAACAAGTTACAAATAAGTTACACGTGTTATGCATGTTAGGGTTAAAGTTGAGTTTATTGATACGATTAATAAAGGGTCATGTTTGGGTTGAGGTTATACCAACACGCCAACCCACGAACTTGAATAGGTCAACCCGAACACGACTCGATTGCCACCCCTACTATGAAAGGACTAAGGTAGGTTGTGCTTAAGAATTTTCATTTTTACACTATAGACCCTTATATTACTACACAGTCTCTGTTCTGAACCTTACATTTTCGAAATAAATCATGGTTTGGCCCTTTTGAAATTTATAATTTAAACTTTGGTTCTCCTAGTAATACCGTTCAAGCTCTGCCATTGTGTATAACTCCAAACTGTTATAACTATTTATGTGTCCTAAAATGTTTTGAAAAAGATTGGAACCCTAAAACTAAATCATGGTCTCTTCTATATTTGTTAGTGATACTGAATTTTAAGCTGAGATGAGGTTTAAATGTTAATACATGTGTCATCTCCGTATCGCGTCCTTTTGATACGTGTGGAATTAAAGAAACTTTTTTTTAGAACGGTGTGGAATTAAAGGAACTATTACTGTTCTTATAGACCTCGGGTCTTAGAGCATGCACATCAATAACTTGGGTTAAAGTTTAACATCATCCACGTTAGCGCCACATCAGCTTTAACATTTCACCTTAACATCCTCAAAAAACACCCACATCAATAACATCCCCAAGTTAAACTTTAACACTCCAACAATTTACAAAAACAACACCTCATTTAGGGGCATAAATGAAAAAAAAAAGGCAAGTAACGGGCGTTAAAGGCTTAACGTGTAGGGACTAACGCTGTAATAACGCGCAGCCTCCAATGGTTTAACGCCACTAACGGCGTTATTAAGGGCAAAAATGGCGTTATGCCGTTACCAATGGGACTGCTCTTATAGTTCTCATCACAATTTGACATCCAATTTTATAGTGGAGTGTTCTTAGTCTTAGCCATGGAGTTGAATAGGTACGTGATTGGAAGTTTTTTTCAAAAAAGGCAACAATTGCTTTGGAAAGGGATTACACATGCAGCAAATTTACCTAGATTTGTTCTATGGGTTTTTGAATTATCATTGTTTGTTTTATTTGAAAACGTGAAAATTAATACAACAAACTATGAAAACTTATTGTGTTTTAAATTAGCCATTCGGAAACATACTTAGAGCAAAAGATGTAATGACGCGACCAAACTCGCCACTCCTACGTGTACATCAAACAACCCTCTTTGTTTGCTCTTAACCACGCCAGCCCCCTCTTCGTTTGCTCTTCACCGTTCAAACAAGTAGAAGAAGAAAAATGATTTTTTTTTTAATATGTATAAGTAAGAATTTTTTTTTGAACATCGGCTTTATTAAAACTAGCGAGGAGCTAGGAAGAGTTACATGGGAGGGGATAAAGCGTTACAAGGGTAATTAAACCACTCTATCCAATTAAGAGAAGATTGTTTACATCTACTAAAAATCCAATTAAATGAAGAGAGTTTAATCTCGTTGAGAAGAAGATCTTTACTTGGCCTTTTTAGCGAGAAAACGGTATTGTTTCTATATCTCCAAATGGACCAAATTGTTGTTTGAACCACAAAATCGAAGAAGTGTAAATGGTTCCCCTGGATGGGAGCGCGGTCAGCAAGATTGATGACTTCCAGAAGATTTTGCATCGACACGTTATTTACTCTCCACCACTTTAGAACTTGTTTCCAAGTATCTACGGCTATCGGACATGATATAAACACATGCTCTTCCGTTTCTATATCATTATCACACATTGGACATCTAACCGAATGTAAATCAATGCCCCTAAGATCACGGTTTGATCTAGTTGGCAACCTGCCATTAGAAACTCGCCAAGTGTTTATATTGATCTTTATAGGAAGACTTTTATTCCATCTTGTGGGATGTCCAACAACAACGTTTGAGAGGGATGTAATGTGTGAACGCATACCTTGAACCGTGAAGCTTCTTGAATTGTTAAGTGTACATTCCCAAGAGTCAGGTTGCTCAGATAGGTGTGACTGGGCGAGTAAGTTGATTAGGTTATTGAGCTCTTCCAACTCATAGCCTGTTCGGATGTCCCTTCTCCAAACCCAGTGAAAGATAAGACCAGGAGGAGAAGATAAACCGATCACTGTGTTTAGATTTGGAGTGGCAGTGTGTGAAACATGAGCAACAGTTGACGAAGGAGAATTAACAGTAGGAATTCTTTCACTTAAAAGACAATTAAGATTAGCATCAAGACGATATAACCTCGGGAATGAACATGAGAGAGACGGTCCACCCAGCCAAATGTCGTTCCAAAAACTAGTACTTTGACCATTCCCCACTTTTTTCTTGAACATCGAGGGTAAGTTGATCCCGTTGCGCTGTAAATCCTCCTTAAGCTTCATTATATAATACCATGGGCCAGATTTGTACTTTACTATAGTGCTATCAAAGAGGCCACCTAATGGCCCATGTATAGAGCGGATGACCTTGCACCACAAAGCTTGATCCTCAACACAAAATCTCCACCAAAATTTAACTAATAACACTTGGTTGGTGATATGAAGACTACCAATACCAAGACCACCATTGACACGTGGTTATATGACTTTTTCCCAAGCAATCCATGGTATTTTATACTCATCATTGTTGCCACCCCAAAAGAATTTTCTCCTAATACTTTCAAGTTTATTAATGATCTTTTTGGTGCCTTGAAGGTGGAGAAGTAGTATACTCCCAAGCTATTGAGGACGGATTTAATAAGAGTGACATGTCCACCAATAGAAAGTGACTTGGACTTCCACTTTGAGAGTCTTTTGTGGATTTTATCCACAAGAGGTTTCCAGTTATTGCATCTTGACATATTTGCACCTATAGGAAGACCAAGATAGATACAAGGTAAGTGGGAGGCAAGACACCCCATAGAGGAGGCAATGGAGTATAATTCGACATTAGAAACGACAATCCCAAAAATCTTACTTTTGTTAAAATTTACCTTAAGACCGGAAGCGAGGTGAAAACAAGTAAGGATTCTAGACAAGTTTAAGGCATTAGTAAAGGACCATTCCCCGATGATTAAGGAATCATCCGCAAATTGAAGATGAGAGATATGAAACTTGTATTTCCCTACTTTAACACCATGGAAAAGATCGCTATTTATTGCCTCAAGGATAGCAACATTAAGAGCTTCAACCGCCAAGATAAATAAGAAAGGAGATAGAGGATCACCTTGTCGAATGCCTCTCTCCATTTTGAATTCTTTAGTAGGAGAACCATTAACAAGGACCGAAGCATAGGCCGAATCAAGGCAAGACCGAATCCACCTCCTCCATTTCGAGCTAAACCCCATTTGCTCAAGAACAGAAAAGAGGAAATACCAACTCAAGGAGTCAAAAACTTTTTCAAAACCGACTTTAAGAAACATAAGCCGTTTTTTGTATTTTTTAGCCCAAGCAATAATTTCATCCACCATTAAAGGTCCGTCAATAATTTGTCGACCTTTAATAAAAGCCATTTGAACATCCTCAATAACCGAGGATACCACAGTGAGAGGCGTTTTGAAAAAATCTTGGCAATGATTTTATATTGACATCCAATGAGACTAATTGGCCTAAAGTCACCAATTGTTAAGGGGTCTTCCACCTTTGGGACAAGGGTGATGAAAGACGAGTTGCAGCCTTTCGGGATGTGAGCTGAAACTTCAAAATCTTTGACAAATGAGACGACATCATGTTCTAGAATATCCCAATGCTTCTTGAAAAATTTGAAAGTAAACCCATCCGGCCCCGGGGATTTGGCACTCCCATAGTCCGAAACCACCTCTTTAATTTCAAGAGTAGTGAAAGAGCAATCAAGAAGTTGAATATCATCTAAGGAGAGTTGTCTAAAAAGACTACTTGTAAATTGCGGTCTTAAGCAATTTTCTTCCTTGAAACGATTACTAAAGAAGTTAAGGATATGGTTTTTGACCGTCAAAGGCTCGGCGACCCAATCACCATATATATTGAGACCATTAATCCTTGACCTATTACGCTTATTGTTGATGATGCCATGAAAAAAATGTGAATTTTCATCACCCTCTAATGCCCATTTAAGCTTGGATTTTTGTCTCAGATCTTTAACCTTCTGGTGTTCAATGTTAGCCAAGAGTTTAACCCACTAGATTTTGTCCTCAATTTCTTCAGAATTTAGAGGGTGAGACTTGGCTTTATTATCAATACTATCAACTTTGTCTCTGAGATCTTGGTAGAAAGAATTTTCAGTAGATTAGAGACTCAGACGCCACTGTTTGATGGATTTTTTTTAGATGTTGGAGCTTACATTTGAAGCTTACTAATGGCGGCCCATCTACTGCAGAAGACCATGAACTTTGTACAATAGTAAGAAAGTCAGTGTGGTCGATCCATGAATTGTAAAGCTTGAATGGAGTAGGACCATAGTCAATTGTTGAATTCTTGAGTAATAAAGGAGTGTGGTCAGAAAATTCTCTTGGAAGAGCAAATACATGGGAATTCGGCCACCTTTGAATGACATGATTAGAAACGAGTACTCGGTCAATTTTGCTAAGTTTTGAACCGAGGGTATTCATTCGAGTGAACCGTTTCCCTCCCATAGGAAGATCACAAAGACCCGCAAGGGAGATAAAATCATTGAACTTGGCAGCCCCTCTTGGATCAAATATAGTTCCCATACGTTCTGATTTGGATCTAACTTCATTAAAGTCGCCTAGAAGTATAGAATATGTATTGTGAAAAGTGACGAGCTGAGAAAGATCCTTCCAAATTTTCTTCTTTTGACAGTAATCTTGTGAAGCATACACAACAATGATTAGACAAGAAGATTCAATGTTACGCCAATTACCTAAAAGAGCAAGGAAGCCGTTTCCTTCAGAAGAGTCGATCAAAGAGAAACAAGAAGTATCCCAAATGGCAAGAATACCTCCTGATTTACCAATAGAGTTCTTACACACATAATCAAAAGAACTGCTATTCCAGAAAGATTGAATTGTCAATCGATTAATATTCCCCGTCATCGTCTCTTGAATGCCTAAGTAATTCACCTTGTGTTCGGAGCACAATCTTTTTACCCAACTCTTTTTGTGGTCCTCCCCAACACCTCTAATATTGTGGGAAAGAATATTCATTGATATAAAGTTTGATCACCATTGGCAAGGATGCCTTGTAGATCACGCTCTTTACCATTCATATTGAATCCGATTTGGTTACCAGCAAGGATTGTATTATCAACTTCATTAGAAAATGAACTTGTGACAACGGGGGAGTCTGAGAGGATCCTCAAGTTACACCTGTGGAAACGTAGAGGGGGGGGGGGGGGAATACGTTACCGTTTAAAAACTTAAGATCTTTAGTATCAAATCGCTTATTAAGCTTGTTATAATATGAAAGTACCAATTATTGTTTGTGACTAATATAAAGCATGGTAAACCAAGTTGTCACACAATCATGAACATCAAACCACATCACAAACAATAGTATAGTGCAAGTATAAAAGTAAAGAGATAAAGAAAGGAAAGTGCAAACCGAACACGAGGATTTATAGTGGTTCGGTCACTGATCTCCTTTCCGCCCTACTTCACTCCCCGAGTACCCAACTCGAGAGTTACTTCACTAAATCAACAAGCTCCCTTCTCGGCAGAGAAAACCTTACAATCGTCGCTTACACTTTTTCCCGGTACAAAGCTAAATACCGGGTTCTAGTTCGAGGTAGAACCAACCTAACGCCGCTTATACAATATTTCCGACACTAAGCTAGATGTCGAGTTCTTTTCAAGGGTACAACCACTCCCACTATGTTTTATGGCCCAACATAATAAACCTTGTGTTTTATGGCACAAACACATAAACCATCTAATCTAGTTTGGTGAAAGTGTTGTTATAATGCAATGATGTTTACACTAATGATCCATGACACAAATGTCTAATGGATATAAATAACTACTTCTAAATGAACTTCCATTGATAGGAAGCCTTCATGATGAAGATCACAAGTTCCCTAAACTTCTTGTGATAGATCTTCAACTTGTGGTGAGTGGGGATGGCTAGATCTCCAAGATTTCCTTGGTTGATCAAAGAGTATGCTTACAACAAAGATGAATGTTAAGCATTATGATCATGATCATTAGGGTGTTTAATGTGTGTTACTACATTGTTAATGATTGATCTAAATGTATGCAAGAAGGTGGAGAAGATGTGCTTTGAAATGGTTAAGAAATGGGAAAACAATGGGCTTTATTTATAGCCAAAAGTGGACAGAGCGCCTGACGGACCACGGACCCCTTAAAAGGGTTCCGCCTTTATGCAATTTGGTGCCGTGGGTGCTCGACACAAAATCTAAAAATCTTTCTTCAAATCTTTCCAAGATATTACCAAATCTTACTAAGATCACATTTGATATATTGAGTATCAATCTAACCAAAATATTCAAGTGATCTTCCAAGGATTTCAAAGATGATGCATGACATGATGTAACATGTATTTCCATTTTAGATTAAAGGTTTATCAAGATAAACTTGTAAATGTATTATGTAACTAGTTAATAAAATGTCTAGTTACCTTTTGAAATACTTGTGAATGCAACATGTAAAATGAGGTTCGAAATAGAATGGTTAACCTATTAAAATACTTAGTGACTCTAAATGTATTTTAAACATTCTAAATGATTTGTTAATGGGTTTGATCATAATGCCACATAACAAACATGTACGAACCTGTGTTGTAACATACGAGGACTTGAGACATCGAGAGGTGTTGAATGTATGTTGAGACAAAGTGTGATTACAAGTAACTTGTACATTTTACGTTATGTATTACAAGTTACATGTTTGTCATCAATCAAAACAAACGAGACTGTATAGATTAAATATCGTAATATTTGCACTAACAACACCTTTGGATATTGGAAAATGAATCAGATAGCGTAGCAGACTCACAAGAGTGTTATGAGGAATCAGGAATAGGTTGGGAGGTGATAATGGGTCTATTCTTTGGTTTTCCTTGTGATTTCCTAGATTGGGTGGCACACCCTCTCACTCTGAAAATTGGGTCGATTAATCTTAATGACTTGAATCGTTTCTTTCTTGAATGATCAGGTTTAAGATTAGAAGTATTGATAGGAACAGAGGAAGAATGCCTACTGGTGGTGTTGTTTATGTTGTTTCTGCATTCTGGGCTTCTTGACCGACTAGTTCTATTGTTAAGGGCTTTAAGATTGGTTTTGGAGGGAGTATTAATGGGCCCGTGAGTGGTATCAACAATAACATTAACATTATTGTTACTTCTCACGGGCCTATTAATACCCCCATTTATAGGCCCGTGAGAAGTAACAACATTAACGTTAACATTATTGTTAGAAAATGGTGTTTGACAATTAGGATTGGTGGACTTTACCTTAGAATCATAGCAGGTGTCAGGCACATTAGACGAGGAACTATCTGTAAAAGGGATGTCTTTTAGCTTGTCCTTGACCCCATGTCTAGTGAAAGATGTAGACCCTTCCTCAAAGTAGATACCTGCATGGGCATCAGTAGCATTGTACCTACCAACATTATCCAGATTGGGTTCACATCAGATTTTGAGTTTAAATTATTTTCGGTGTCACAACCGTCACCGGAGTCAGAGTCATTGCCGGAATCATCATCACTTTCATTCTTATCTTGATTACCATCAGCCTCATCATTTGAGTCACCCGTGGAGTTATTATTTGGAGAGTAGTCTTCATCATCAGAAGAGGACTCAAAGAGGTAAGTATTAAATAATGAGTCCAAGTCCCTATCAGTTTCAAGAACCCGAACGTAACTAACTCCTTTCTGATAGGAACTAATACCGTATCATGAATAAGGTATTTTCGTTTTGTGAGAATACAATCGTTCCCGGTGGTACGATTAAACTGCCTTGCATTACATTCCTCTGGTATTATCACTTTGCCCCACTTTTCTGCTATGCATGAGAACGGTTTGGAGAGCCATAGTTGAGTTGGGAGTCCAGAGATGGAGATCCATGTGAGGCGTTCTTCAACTCGAAATTCATTGTTCCATGGTTGCAGTGACTTAAAGTATGATGTGAGTGTTGGGTTAGTAAGAGCTTTTGCAGCTAGAGTATGGTCCGGGAACTGAAGAAGAAGGAAGAGCCCACCAATATATTTATTGGAGAAGTCATCAAATCCCTCATCTTGTATACGGTTGTGCATGTTATTGGCACCTTCCACTCCAATAAGTTCAGCAATAATTAAAGTGTAAGTGGACAGATTTTGAAGATGTGGGAGTGAGAGTTAAGTGTGGAGGTTAAGGACAGGGTGTTGAGAACAATCTGGACTTCCTTTTAGTATGTTGGCATAGGAAATGCCATTCATGGTGGTGGGGGTAACTTTGGGTGTTGGTGTCTTAGTGATGGTTTGGGGGATGATTAACGGTGGTTCTCCTATCACCACCACCAGGTCTACGTTGAAACTTGGCAACGTTACACCTGATTCGGTTAATGCCAATACAAATTGTGTTGAGTAAGTTTTCAAAAGAAGCCCGGTCAGTCACACCTTTGAATCTCGCAAACCCAAATCTCTTCCCTTGTTTGTTGCGTTTTCCGGCAATAAAAACGTCTTCAACCATACCATATTTAGCAAAAACATCTTTCATAACTAAGTGATCCCAATTTGACGGAAAGTTTGTAAAGTAGTATGTGATTGTGTTAGATGAGTTTTGTGTTTGGACGTACGGGTTCTTAACGTAGGGCGGTGTGCGGTTTCCTTGACTCTTAAGATTTCGGTTATGCCTACCAATGACCCATGTCCAGCCATGGTTGTTCTCCTTCTCTACTTCTCTCTCTTCTGACCCTAGAGAGGAAAAGTCAGCCATTTTTTTCATGAAAACGTCAAATCCTACTTTATTTATTTCTTAGAGTAAGAAATAAATAAAATTGAGAGCGGGTGAGTTCCAAATGAAAAGTTTATTTTGGGTTATGAGTGAAGGAGTATTTTGAAGTGAAAGTGTTAAAGTTATGTAGTACTCGGTGGGACTCAAACGAAAAGTTGTAGTACTTCAGACTTCCGAGACTTTTTTTGTTGTTTATGGATCTTTGATTTTTTTGCTAATGGGTTTTATCATGTATTTTATATTTAGGAAAATGATTTAAGATCATTTGGGGACAAAAGATTATTTACATATAAATGGATCAAAATCCACCATCCATTTTTATCTGATCTAATGGATGAGATTAATTCCAACAATTTAAAAAACCCACTTTCATCCTCTTTTTTCAAATATTAATAACTTTCAAACCGTTAATCGTTAAGCGAAAAAAAAAATATCATTGCGACGAGCATTTAATTATCTTTCTATAGATAGCACTTTGATATACTTCGACAAAAAAAATTCGTATTTTCACGCTTTTTAAGTTTTTCGCTTTTTACGAATCGAATTTGCATTAAAAAATCATATATGATTAAACACTAATTTGAATATCATATGTGATATTAGTGTTATATTATATATGATATTAATGTTATATCATATATGATATGTAATATCACATGTGATATTCGTGTAATATCACATGTGATATTTGTGTAAAATCACATATGATATACATATCATATCACATGTGATATCACATATCATATATGATTTAACACTAATATCACATGTGATATTCAAATTAGTTTTTAATCATATGTGATTTTTTTCATGCAAATTTCAAGTAACGTAAAAAAAGATGAAAAATGTGAAAAAAAAACGAATTTTTTTTTCTTTTTTCGAAAGTATATTAAAGTGCCCGTCTATAGAAAGATAATTAAATGCTCTTCGCGACGATGTAAATATTTTCACTTAACGATTAACGGTTTAAAAGATATTTAAATTATAAAAAATATGTGAAATAATAAAATGCTTTTAATCTCAGTCATTGATTTTTTTTTAGATGAATGGTGGAGATGAGTCCTTTGGTATGTAAGAAAAGTTTGATATGTAACATAACTCTCCTCTTAGGAAAATAGGCTAAACAATGTTTCATTTAATATTAAAAAATGAACAACTAGTTTTTTTTTTAAATTCTTCAATTTCTTCCGGAAGCAGATGATTAATCATCTGCTTCTCGCGTTCCGTGAATAGCGCGCTGCCCTCCTAGGCGCGCAACACTAAGTAATCCACCTGGGGCCTTCGAAATACCAAATCCCAGCTTAAGTCCAAAAGGCCGGATTCTTGGAAATAATCCCCGGTTCTATGATTTAAGGTTAGGAGTTTCAATACCGATAGCAGCTCCCGCTGAAGCAATTGTAGCAGCAACTTTCTATAACTCGGTTAGGACCTTGCGATTGAGAACTCATTCTTTTACATCCCATCCCCTAGACAAATCAATAGGGAACGAATAGGAGAGTTGATTGCTGGTTTTTAGAATGATAATCGAAGTGAAATAACGGAAGAACCAAGCCAACTAGTAGCACCTCCCCTATCGCTGACTTCTTTGCGTGGAAAGAGCAGTTGTGAGAAGCGGAAAAACCATTAAAAAACGACGCGTCAATTGCCAATTCTTGGTCATTGAGAGACGTCCATATAAGTCATTCGTACTGCATGGCGATATTACTCTACCACTCTATAAATGGAGGCTCGATCCAATCCACTCATTCGTAGAGCTACTTACTCGATCGCCTACATTTCTGGAACACCTCTAACAGATTCTTGAATCAGTTTCTCAATCTTACCAACAATGAAAACAAATCACAAGTTAAAATAATTTCCATATAAAAAATGAAAACAAATTCACCAACTAAAAGGCCCTTAAAAACTTCTCAAAATAATTTCATTTTTTGATATTTTTATTATTTGTTTTATTTCTAATGCCCAGTTCTCAAGTTAAAATGAAAACATTGAAACTAATGCTTATTTCTCAAGTTTTTTTAAGTAAAAAAAAAGTAAAAAAATCTGAAACAAACATTCTCAGCCCAATTTTGAAAAGAAACATTATTTTAAAATCAACTAAATCACATTTATTCTTAAGTATTTTTTTTCCTTCCTTAAGTGATACCAAAGAGCACCGCTTTTTCTGTCTCTTTATTTTCTTTCTTTCCTTAAGAAATACTCAAAAACAAAGTATAAAGAAACTATCACTTATACAGTTACAATCGAACACCATGCTAAAGGAAACCACTATCAAATGCCGAGACTCAAACAACGAGCATTTTAAACAACTACATCCTAACACTATCATAAGGGAGGAGGGAGTGGTACCCTAATACCCTGGGTGCCACCTCACCTCTATCCAATAAAAACCCTCCAACTCAAAACTATCAAATTCTACCCTAACACTACCCTAAGTGGAGGGAGTGGTACCTTAGTACCCGAATTCCATTTTTTTTTTAAATACATAAAATCACATATAATATTTAAAATAAAAACATAGTATTTCATTAAAAATAAAAACATTACATAATACTTAAAAAAAGAAACATAACATAATACTTAAAAATAACTAGATTAATGTAGAGATTAGTGTATGTTTTTTTGAAAGAAATGAGTGTATGTTATTTGGTTTTAAAGAGATTTTTTTTTTTTTAGTTATTGCATGTTACCGTTTGATTGTATGCAACGGTCGAATAATTCAAAATGAATCAGGGTACTCGCTCGAGCTCGGAGCTCGAATTCCCTATTCGATCCAACTACCCGAGCTAGGCGGGGCGGTGTACCCACTCGGGTACTTGGTACTCGATGCCTTACCCGCATCCCACTCCTTCCTCTCTAAGGAAACCACACCAAACACCATCCTTAATTTACGTGCATAGATTAAGCTTATGTGTCTTTAAGATACAATTTAAGTTTTAAACAGACACTAAGGTTCAATTTATTTTTTTGAGCAAACACTAAGGTTCAAATAATAACAACATTTTTGTAGTATTGTATTATTGTATATTTGTATGTATTATCTTAGATTTAAGATCATTTGAGGACAAAAGATTATTTACATACTAAGGGATCAATTTCCACCATCTATTTTTATTTGATCTAATGGTATAGATTAATCTCAACAATTTAAAAAACCCACTTTCATCCTCTTTTTTAAAATATTAATAACTTTCAAACCGTTAATCGTTAAGCGAAAAAAAAAGTATCATTGCGACGAGCATTTAATTATCTTTCTATAGATAGGCACTTTGATATACTTTCGACAAATTTTTTTTTTTCGTATTTCTCACATTTTTTTTAAAGTTTTTTCGTATTTTTACGTTACTGAAATTTGTATTAAAATATCATATATGATTTAACACTAATTTGAATACCACATGTGATATTAGTGTTAAATCATATATGATATGTATATGATATGTGATTTATCATATATGATTTAACACTAGTATCACATATGATATTACATATCATATGTGATTTAACACTAATATCACATGTGATCTTCAAATTAGTGTTAAATCATATATGATATTTCATACAAATTTCGGTTTGAAGAAAATGAAAAAAGACGAAAAACGTGAAAAAACGATTTTTTTTTCTTTTTCGAAAGATATCAAAGTCACCGCGCCTATAGAAAGATAATTAAATGCTCGTCGCGATGGTGTAATTGTTTTTGCTTAACGATTAACGGTTTAAGAGATATTTAAATTATAAAAAATATGTGAAATAATAAAATGGTTTTAATCTAAGCCATTGATTTCTTTTTAGATGGATGGTGAAGATGAGTCCCTTTGTATGTAAGATAAGTTTGGTATGTAAAATAACTCTACTCATTATCTTATTAATAAGATTAATTAGAATGTTTATGGTTAGTTTTGTCACACATAATGTCAAGGTCAATCATTATAACATTCTGTCTTCATGAGACTATTTTGGCAGGAAGCGGATCGACATGGACAGAGACAAAGGGTTTGTTTAATTTCTAATGGGAAATTTACAAAACTGTGACATAAGATGAGACTTATTTATAATTTGAGAAATGATACATGGATTTAAATTTAGGTCAAAACTTAAACCTAAAATCAAGTGTAATCATCTTGATGATTGTAGATAGAGACTCACTTATTTTATAACCCATCAGGATGATGCCAAATGATTTTAGGTAGACAAAATTACACGGTTGGTCCCTGTGGTTTGCTCGTATTGCAAGTTTGGTCCCTAAGTCATTTTAATTACCCCACAGATACCTATTTTTGAAACGTTGCACTCTTTTAGTCCCTATTTTGGATGGCCGTTAGTGCAGTCCGTTAAGTGTTTTGCGATGTTAGTCCTTCGTTAATAAATTTTGCACCGTTAGTCCTTATTTTTTAAAATATAGTTTCACGCTTAGTCCTCCGTTAACAATAGTTATCGCCCGATTTTTACGCTTTTATCCGCTGCTCGCTTTTTATCCGCTTCCGCTTTTACGTTTTCGTCCGCTTTTTTCGCTTTTAATAGTTTTGTCCGTTTTTCTTACGTTTTTATCGGTTTCATCCGTTTTGTCCGCTTTTCTAACATTTTCTTAAATTTTGTCCATTTTCTTACATTTTGTCTCGCTTTCTTTCGTTTTGCCCGTTTTCATCCGCTTTTGTCCATTGTTCTTACGTTTTGTCCGTTTTCGACGTTTTATCGGTTTTCATCCGTTTTTGTCCGTTTTTCTTACATTTTGTCCGTTTTTATTTCGCTTTTGTACTATTTCAACATATTGAAACTTTTTCAAAAAGAAAAAATTGAAAAAAATTCCAAAAAAAATAGGAAAAAATATTTTGAAAAAAAATTGAAAAAAAAAAAAAAAAATTCAAATTTCAAAAAAATTTAAATATAAAATTTCAAATTTTTTTTGAAATTTTTATTCAATTTTTTTGAAATTTGAATTTTTTTTTTTTTTTTTTTTACAATTTTTTTTCGAAATATTTTTTTTCTAATTTTTTTTGTTGGAATTTTTTTTTTTACAATATGTCCAAATTTCAAAAAATATTGAAAAAAATGTTTTGAAACAAAAAGTATTTTGACATATTGAAAATTTTGAAAAAAAAAAATTTCAAAATTTTTTTTTAAGATTTAAAAAAAAAAATATTGAAAAATATTTTTTTTATTCAAAATTTTTTTGAAATTTTTTATTCAATTTTTATTCAAATTTGAATTTTTTTTATTTTTTTTCCAAATTCTTTTTCGAAATATTTTTTCCAATTTTTTTCTCTTTGGAAAATTTTCAATATGTTGAAATAGTACAAAACGAAAGAAAACGGACAAAACGGATGAAAACCTATAAAACGCATTTAAAACGGACAAAACGTAAGAACAACGGACAAAACGGATGAAAACGGCAAAACGAAAGAAAATGCATAAAACGTAAGAAAACGGATAAAAGTTAAGAAAATGTTAGAAAACGGACAAAACGGATGAAACCGATAAAACGGATGAAACCGATAAAACGTAAGAAAACGGCTAAAACGTAAGAAAACGGACAAAACTAAAAAAAAACGAAAGAAAACGGACGAAAACGAAAAACGGGGAAACGGATAAAAACGAACGAAACGGACAAAAACTTAAAAATAGGGCGATAACTATTATTAACGGAGGACTAACGCGGAAAACTATATTTTAAAAATAAGGACTAACGGTGCAAAATTTATTAACGAAGGACTAATAACAAGAAATACTTAACGGATCGCACTAACGACCATCCAAAATAGGGACTAAAAGAGTGCAACGCTTCAAAATAGGTATCCGTGGGGTAATTAAATGACTTAGGACCAAACTT
The DNA here is from genome assembly GCA_022545495.1 of Chrysanthemum lavandulifolium. Classification (NCBI taxonomy): domain Eukaryota; kingdom Viridiplantae; phylum Streptophyta; class Magnoliopsida; order Asterales; family Asteraceae; genus Chrysanthemum; species Chrysanthemum lavandulifolium. The sequence goes on along the minus strand of CM040239.1, from coordinate 243,706,880 downwards.
GCGAGACGAAAGCAAACCATGGAACCAACCGTAATTTTGTCTTTTAGGTATAAGTTTAGGTCCATGTATCATTTCTCTTATAATTTAACTCAATTTTGTGTCATATTATCAAAACTAAGACTACTTTTTCAATATTTCGAGATTATTTTCTCTTCGCATACAACACAATTTTTACAAAGTCTTACACCATTGTATGTCCATTTATTTCCAATTTGATGTTTTTGGTTTTTGTACGCATCGCAACTGAAATTTATTACGAAATGATTTTTAAATACCTTAACATTTAAAAATTGATTTTTTTTTTAAAAGTTTATTGTATGGAGCAAAATTGATCTCAAATGACAGGAAAATTTAATTTTAAGATTTCGATATAAATTATTTAATAAGTGTAGTTATTATTTTTTATATATTTTATAGTCTGTAAACGTTTTTAAAAGATATTTAAAAAATCGTACTTGAATTTCACAATAAATTCGTAAAAAACGCGTACGATAAAATTGAGAAGAAATTAATATAGGGAACATATACATGAGATCAAAAGACGATGGTTTTGTAATTTGCATGAAAGATAGCGTTTTGTGTAGTCAATGGCACAAGTGATAATTTGCATTTAAAGTGAAGACAATCTAGTCATTTAACAAAAAAAAGTCATATTTTTAGTAATATGCCCTAAAGTTGAGTTAAATTAAAAATAATTGTCATCTTGGGTCACAATTTTGCAAATTTCCCATTTACGAGTTTTTAGGATATAATTGAGTTTTGTCTCAAGTTCAACATCTTTTTGATTAAATAAGATGATTACCTGCACATTACAACGACACTGTATTTTAGCGTCAATTTAATTGTGCGTGTAATTATATTTTTTTTTGTACATATAGGTGTAAATGAGATCGGAAAAAATTTGTGGATTAAATAGTAATTAAGAACTTAGAGTAATAGATTGTGTTGTCTTTATAAAATAAAGGTATTGTAGTCAAACAATATTTTTCATATTTAAGCCCGGTAAAGTTTGACCATTTTATGATGCAGTAAAAAAAAGATAAAGATAGCAAATACAGAAAAATAGTTTTTTCAAGTTTCCATGTTTAGCAGTTAGGGTTCTAACAATATTTCTCTTTTTAATTCATTCGCAAATAGATACCACTAAAAAAACTTATATTCTTTTGGTTATATGCCACTTATATATCGATAGGCCAAACATGCCTTTCGTAGGTTCATGAGATTTGAGTCGATAAGCTTTAGTTCGGTCACTTATATTGCAAGGAATGAAAGGTTTTGGTGACACCAAAAGTGTCACTATATTACTTCTCGTTGACAATTTTTAAAAAGTGTGAGCAAAAAGTTAAAACTTTGAGGTTGAGTAACACTATCTTATGAACAAATTGTGTGTTGTAGAAGGCAAAGTTAACTTTTAGTGACAGAAGAAAGTGTCATTAAACCTAACATTTCAGTGATACTTTTCAACAACTGTCGGTAAAGCAAAACTTTTTAAATTTAATGATATTTTTTTGAATAAAATGTGTCTTAAAGGCAAAAAAATATATCGTTGTACAATTTTTGTGTTACTATAAATAAACGTTTACCTACTTGACTTCTATAAAGTATAAGGGAAGCATATAAAAATTTTAGTGACCGTTCTTAAATACCTGTCAATGTTTTAAAACTCGAGTTGACCAGGCCGGTTCAACCGGGAATCAGTTGGGAGATCGGGCCGGATGTGGCCTGGTTTTTGCTTATTTGAGAACCGGATTGAACCGGCGGTTTTCATTGACCCGGGTCGATCCAGTTTAATAAACCCGATCGGGTCATGACTTATTTTTTTTCTTTATTCTAAACAACAAAAACCTTTTCTTTCCTCTAAAACTAATAAAACCCTTTTGACATTTCATTTTAGCTAAACTCAAAATTTGTGTTAGGTTAAGTTTCATATTTGTATGGACAATCATATTATGATTTGAAAAGTTTATAATTAAATTAAAAAGTTAAAGTGATGGTGACTAATGTGGTTAAGTTTTGATGAAACAACAAACTAGAGTTATAAACTAATGTTTATATTATATTTATTTGATTTTAAAAGATCATTAATAAAAATATGATTCTATTAAACCATAGAGTTATCTCATTGCTATAAACTAGAACTATAAATTTGTTGTAAACTAAAACTATAAATTGATTGCTTTTGTATTTTTTATTTTTATTTTGTATTGTAGATAAATATATTTGTATATATTATCCTATATACTTAAAAGCGGGAAGTAGCCAGAATTTTGATTTTTGCAAATTTTGTCAACTATAGGCATTTTACAACTTTCGAGGCAACCGGTATCCGTTCATAACAGTCTTTAACATTAAATGCAAAGTTTCGCAAAAACTTGGCAAAAACAACACGAATCGAGGTTTAAGTGTCGAATGAGACTTGAAGTCCTTCCAACAATCCCAACTACATCCTCTACTAATTTTGAACACCCCAACATTGATACTAAAACCGTAAAGGTTTGTGTGCAAACCATGCATTTAATGCAATCTTTTAAACTTGAAACAAGAGCAAAAGGCCTTGAATTCTTCCCTCTCTATTGTGGTCAGACTGGCCTAGCTCATGTTTGTCAAACTTAGTCCTTTAAATGCAATCTTTATGGTGTTGGCAAGATGGAACTTGTGTTGACTCGAAGGTTCAATTGATTTTCTTGATCTCAGTTAGTCCTTTAGCATTAATTGCTATCATTGCAACCAGCAAAATTAGTCCCTAAGGTTTAAGAGGTGTCATATAAAGGACAATAGTAAGTCCTTTCAAGTTTCTTCAATCCGGCAGTGCGCTTTAATAGTTATTAACCCTTTTTATTTTTATTTTGTATTCGTAAATATATTACTACTAAAACCCAATAAAGTCATCTCATTTTTGTCGTTCAATTAAATGTAATATCGAAATTGCATAAATACCTACAATATCAAAGATGTTTTGAAAAGTATAGATATGTATAGAATTGGTTTGACCCAACGGTTGAACCGGTGATCCGGTGAACTGATGGCTCGATCGGGTCAATTAAAAAATCAAGTTTTAAAACATTGATACCGAAAGTTTTATTTATTTATTTATTTAGTATTCATTATTGTTTAAAGATACTTTACTAACTTTTAACAATTTTGTTTTTCTGTGTAATAGACATTTTCTAGATGTCATTTTCACTTAAACTTTTAAGTGCAGGTGAAACATATAATTACAGTGACACTTTCCGGTTACTTTTATTACACTTTTGTACTTTAAGTGTAGGTGAAACATATAATTTCAGTTACACTTTTTTATTTTTATTTTTAGTAAGGTTTGTTTGGTAGGAGTTTTTTGAGTAGTTGTTTGCTTTTTGTTACAAAAATAATTTTTTTTTTAAATAAGTAGTTCCGTTTGAATACATTAACTTCAAGCTTTTATTTCAAACAAATATCTCATAAATAAAAAGCTGATTCATGAAGTTTTTTAAACATATGGGGCTACTAAAACTTTAAATTACTGATATACTCTCCAAACATTTGTTTACAATTATAGATGTATCATTTTATGTCATTTTACATCTTATAGATTCATGAGGAATTGTTAGCCTTTTGTTACAAAAGTAATCCCTTTTAAAATAAGTAGTTCCGTTCGGATACATTAACTTCAAGATTTTATTTCAAACAAATAGCTTATAAATGAAAAGCTGATTCATGAAGATTTTATTTCAAACAAATAGCTTATAACTTCAAGATATACTCTCTAACATTTGTTTATAATTATAGATATGTTCTTTTATGTTACTTTACATCTTATAATTACATTTATCAGCTAACTTACCAAACACTTTTATTATAAAAAAAAATACAACTTATAACTCAAGTTAACAATTTTACAGTTTACAGCTTAAAATATACTAACTTACATCTAGTTTTGCCAAACATACTCTATATATCCCTCAACAACAATTCCCTTCTAGTCTATTAGTTACATGGTGGAATGCTTTCACGAATGATTTGAATGAGTCAAACTGTCCAAGTAGATTGAATATATAAACTACGTACTTACAAGTTACAATTGTCCAATCACTTGTTTTACAAAATCATATTTTGTCACTATTGGCTAAAACAATTGTCCACCACCACTTGTTTTAATAGTTTTCAAGTTCAAATCGATATCATCTATCTCGAAGACTGCTTGACTTATGTTATAATACGTTAAAGTGAGGAGACTCCAAACGTGTATGCATCAATAACTTATTAATTCTAGTATCACTCACTTTGACATTATAGTGATATTTTTCCTTCTTTGTCACATTCAACAATTCCAACCTAAGACTACATAACTCTAATTATCCAAAATGCATGTAACTATATGGTATAATATCTCATTTTTTATAGACCATTATACTTTGAAAAGAAGTCTTATAGAAATAAACACTATGTATACTTGTATACAAAGTTGATGTCACAAGTTTGCCGGTTAGAATGTGGAATTCATAAACATTCGTACGTAACTGTTTTGCTATATTTTACCGGGTAGAAACCTTTTATTCACCCAAAAAAAAAAAAAAAAAAAAAAAAAAAATTGTTTTGCTAGTTATACTATTTACTGGGGATCCTCCATAACCTCTTACCCGCAGTAAATAATATATGACCAAATCGTTAGATCGTGTAAATCTCATCCTACAACCTTACAAAGTGAACGTTGTGATTTTCTTGCAATTGCGAGGTTGTAGTCTTGTAGACTACCAATAGTCCAATAACTTTCACAACTGTTTTGAGCTGGTTTTGAAGATATAGGATTAACCGGCCTACTTATACATGGCGTTTGAGCACATTATATGTGTGTTACAAATGGTAATCTAAGCAAGGCCTCTCGGTATCAAGCGACAATACAGATTCGCTTATAATTCATAAGTTTTTAACTTGACTAAAGAAACTCTAAATACTACAAAATTTGTTCTATATTCTATAACGAAAACTATTCATACTTGGTGTAACTGCAACTAATACATGGTTATAGCATATATGTGCAATGGTACAACATACAAACGAAATGATTACATTGAGGATGCTTTAGCAAAGCTTGAGAATCGTGAAGACTCGTCCTGGACCAGAATCTGAGGGTTCCCTTGCTCCACCTGCACCATGCAACAAAAGTCATATATCATAAAAGAATTGCAGAAATAATACTATGCTGGCTAAAACTTATAAGTGTAAAGTTGAGTGACTTTTTTTATTGATTCAGTTGCCAATCAGAGGTGACGAGATTAGTTATAATCCACAATTAGACACCCAGACCATTGATTAGTTATATATATAAGTATTGATAAGATCTAATGAAGTCCAGAATTAAACATGTTACATTAAAATGTTGTAAGGATATCACGGGAAATGTAGATATTAACGATATTGTAATTCTAACTGTAATAACATCATTTTCGAATTATAACTAACACATTATATTTGTATAAATGTAAAAAAGTCAGCCTGACTAAGACATTTCAACCTGGCCGTTTTTGACCCGCTAACCAATTTGCTTGTTTGACACGTTCACACGTCCAATAACTTTGGAATAATATTTATGGGATTAGCAAGTCAATTTGATTGAACATACCAAGACTCCTTGATCAAGAACCAGTACATTGTCCATATGTAGAATTGTGGAGATGCGATGAGCAATTGTGATCACCGTCAACCCTTTGCATTCACTTGATATCGCGTCCTTCAGTTTTGCAGCAGTTTGAGTGTCTACATTTGCTGTGCATTCATCCAAACATAACACCTGCATGATTTAACACCATAAAAGACTTAAGACGAGGATCAATCTACAAAAGACAAATGGATGTTTGATGTTTCTAAGATCTTACCATAGTGGACTTAAGAAAGGCACGTGCAAGACAAAGAAGTTGTCGTTGGCCGACTGAAAATGAATTTCCAGACTCTTTCATTTGCATACCTAGTCCCCCTGCAGCTTGGACTTCCTCCTCAATATGACATTTCTCTAGAGCTTTCCAGATTTTTAAGTCGTCGCTTACGTTTAAGGGGTCTAGGTTATCCCTGGATAATTTTATCAGCTATTGGGTTAATATGTAGTAAAACAAAGACATACTTATTCATTTGTCATGTTTTAGTCATTGTACTTTTTTGCACATTCCGAATCATTAAAAGACGCTTTCGTGTCTTGTTTGGAACATTTTGTAACCCGTATGGTTTTAAATTTTTCCTATAAAACTTAACATTATGCATAAATCTAACATTTTCATATATTTAACTTTTTTATACAAAAAATCACATTTATAAATGACAATTTTTGAGTTTTTTTAGCTGCAGTATGATTCTAACAGAACATAACTTTTAATGGCTTAGATAGACATTAGCAAGTGATGTGCTGAAATGTGTCCTATTTTACCTTAAAGATCCTTTAAAAAGGAACGGAGTCTGGGGAACAACAGCAAAACGTGCCCTAAGATCTCTTAGAGAAATGTCTGCTATGTTTATGCCATCAACTATGATATGACCTCCACATATCGGGTTGAGGCGGAATAAAGCATTCAAGATGCTAGACTTCCCTGCACCTGTCCTTCCGACAATTCCTACCTGTTAAAAAACAACAGTAATCTCATGGTTAAAGGTAGTGAATTTAATTCATTCACTTATTAATGAGCCGTATATTTTAATCCCAAACGAAAAAGTACCCAAAAGGAAAAAAAGGTAAACCCCTTTTAAAATCCCGATTTACCAAAAATTTAAAATTTTAAAAAAAATAAAAAAGGGAAATTTTTAAGGGGAGGGTCCTCGTTAAATTTCCCGCCCTCCCTTTAAATTTAAAAACCCCTTTTTTAAAAAAAATTTTTACCCAATTGGGTTCCCCAAAACCAAAATTTAAAAGAAAATAAAAAAAGGGACACCAACGAGGGTTTTTTTCAGGGTTTCCCCTTTCCCCTTTTATCCCCAAAAAATTGGTTTTCCAAACCAAATAAAAAATTTTGGGAAAATTTTAAACAATTTTTCCCAAACCCAAAACGGGGTTTTTAAAAACTCCGCTTAAAAATAAATTTCCCTTTTGTATTCAAATTTTTATTAACCCCCTTTTTTTATGGAAAACAAAAAATTTTGGTTTATTAAAACAATTTTAAAATTAACCATTTTGAAATTTTAAATAAAAAGTTTAAATTTTGAAAAAGAAAGGAAAAAACAAAAAAATTTTTGGGACCCCCCCCAAATTCCCCTAAATTTGGGGTTTTCCACCAAAATAAAATTTCTTTAAAAACCTTTTACAAAATTTTAAAAAATTTAAAACAAAATAATGTCTTAGTTTTAAAGGAACCAAATGATTAAATTATTTCCAAAAAAATTTAAAGTAAAATTTTAAAAAGGGTAAACCAAAAAAGTTTATCCCCAAAAACCCTTTTTTAAAACCCAAAAAAAACCAAAATCTTTCTTAAATTTTAAAAAGTTTTTAAACAAATCCAAGACCTTTAAAATAATTGGAAAAAAATATTTAAAACTTTTCAAAATTGAAATTTTAAATTTTTTAAGAAAATTTTAAACCCAAAAAAGGAAATTAATAAATGATTATTTAAAAATTTTTGGTTTGAAAAGAAAATGGTTCCCAAAAAATGTTTAAAATTTAAATGATTTTAGGGTTTTTTTTTTAAATTGGGAAATTTACCAAAGGGAAATAAGGGTTTTTGGGAAATGGTTTGAAATTGGTTTTTAAAAGGGAAAACCTTTTTTTTTTTAAAAAGCCAAAAAATAAATTTTTGAAATTAAGGGGGTTTAAAAAAAACCGTTTTGAAAATCAAAAATTTTTTTTTTTTTTTTTAAGGTACTTTAAAATTTTGGGAAATCTTTAAAAATTTTTCAAGGGGAAAAATTAAAGGGAAAGGGTGCTACCCGGGTGAAATGTTTTCCCTTTAAAATTTAGACAAGTTTGAAAAATGGGGTTTTTATTAAAAATTATTTTAAAAAACCCTTTCCTGGGAAATCAAATTTAACATTAAAATTTTTAAGTGGTTAATTTTAAACTTTTGGGGACTTAAAAATTAAAAATTTTAAACTTCTTGAAAGTTAATTTTGATAAATAAAAAAAGTGGGAATTTTTTTAACAAATTTTGGGGGTTAAATTTGATTTAATTTTTCGGTTTACAAACTCCCATTTTCTTAATTTTCAATTTTAGTTTTTCCCCAACAAAACCATTTTTGGGATTTTAAAATAAAGGGGAAAAATGTTTTTCCCCCCAAAAAAAATTTTATGGAAAATAAAATTTTTTAAAATTTTGTTTAATTTATTTTAAATTTCCTATTCCTTTTTTTATTTTTGTGGAAAATTTTAAAGGGCGGGTTTAAACAATGAAATTTCCTTTTTTTCAAAAAGTTATGGTGGGGGAAACTTTGGGTTGTGGGTTTTGTTGGGTTTGGGGTTTTGCCCAAAAGGGTTTATTGGGGGGAAAAAGAAAATTTTTTGGAAGTTTAAAACCGGGTTTTAAATCTCCAAAAATTCCCCTTTTTTTTTAATTTTAAAAGGGTAAATAAATTAATTTTAAAAAATTTTTTAAAATGTTTTGAAAATTAAATTTGGTGGGGTTTTAATTTGTTTTGGTGCCCTTTTTCGGGGGTTCCGGTTTCCTTACCCTTTTTTTGGACCCTTCCCATGGGAAACCCTTTGTTTTCCCCCCCCACCCGAACCCAAACCATTTTTCCCTTTTGGGTTTCAAAATCATTTTAAATTTAAAAAAATTTTTTGGGTACCCCAAAAATTTGGGAAATTTTTAAATATTTATTTTTTAAAAATTTAAACCTTTTGGTAATTTTATTTTAATGGGGGTTTTTTTTTTTAAAAAAGGGGAAAAAATTTTTCAAAAAGTAAAACCACCTATTTTTTTTAAATAAAAAAAAAAAATTTACCCAAAAAATTTTTTTTAAATATGGTTTAGGAAAATTTATTCACCCCAAATTTTTTTGCCCACTTTTTTTGAAAAAGGATTTGTTTTTTTTTGGGTTTTTCAATTTTAAAAAAAGTTTTAAGAATTCATTGGGGGTTATTTTTAAAAAATTTTAAATATTTATGTTTGGGAAATTAAACTTTAAAACCCAATTTTTTTCCCCAAAAAACAACAATTTTAAAATTTATTTGAAAGATTTAAATTTTTAAATCTTTATTTAAAAAAATTATTTGGGGAAAAAAAAGAAAAAAAAATTTTTTTTAAAAATATTTTTTTAAAAGAAAATTTTTAAATAAAATTTTTTAAGGTTTAAATTAAAATTTTTTGGAAAAATTTTTAAAATTTAAAATTTTTAGTTTTAATTTTTGGTTTTTAAAAGTTTATTTTGTTTCTGGAAAAAACAATTTTTAAAATTAAAAAACAATTTTTTTTAAAATTTAATCCCAAAAATTTTAAATAAGTTTTCCAAAATTCCAAACCAAATTCCCCAAAAAAATTTTTTTGTTTTAAATAAAACCCCTTTTAAATTTTTTTTTAAAAAAACCCAATTTAAAAATTTTAAATTTGTAAAAGAAAATTTTAAATTTTCAAACTAAGGTTTTTTTTTTTTTTCAAAGAAAAGCCCAAACCCCCACCAAAATTTTCCCTTTTCCCCCCTTTTCCAAACTTGGAAAAATCAAAATTTTTTTCATCGATCCTACCCAAATTTACTTTAAAAAAAATTAAAAAATTTTTTCCCAAAAGAAAATTTTTTTTTAAAAAAATTTTTTAAAATAAAATTAAAAAAAAAAAACTTTGGACCTCAAAACGGTTTTTGGAAACCCAGGGGTTTTAAAAAGACCTTTTTTTTAAAAATTAAAAACCCTTTAAATTTTGGAAAATTTTTAAATCAAACCCAAAAAATTTTTTCCCAAAATACCAAAAACCCCTTTTTCCATTTTTTTTCCGAAATTTAAAAAAAAAATTTAAAACAAATTTAAAAAAAAATTTTATTTTTAAAAAAATTAAAAAAAATTTAAAATTTTAAAAATTTCTTGAAAATTTTTTATCCAATAAAAAACCCAAAAAAAATTTTTTGTTAAAAAATCCTTTTTTTTTTTTTTTTTAAAAAACAAACTTAAAAATTTATTTAATAAAACCAAAAAATAAAAAGGGTTTTTTTTTATTTTTTTTTTAAAAATTTTTTAAAATTATTAAAAATTTTATTTATACTTAAAATTCAAAATGAATTTTTTAAATCACCAAAAACATTTAAAATACATTTTCCTTTAAAAAGATTTCCCCTTTCCCCCAAAATTTAATTTATAATAAAATTAAATTTTTAAATAAATAAGTTAAAAAACTAATTTTTTTTTTTAAAAAAATAAATTAAAAAAATTTTTTTAAAAAAATTTAAATTAATTTTTAAAAAAAACATAAAAAAAACTTTAAAATTTTTTTTTAAAAAATTATTTAAAATTTAAAAAAATTTTTTTTTAATTTTTTTTAATGAAAAAATTTAATAAATTTTCTGGAGAAAAATTTTTTTTATTTAATAACCCCTTTTGGTTTAAAATTTTTTAAATTAAAATGAAATTTTTAAAAAAAAAAATTTTTAAGGTTTTTGTTTTAACTTTTTTTCCCCCAAATTTAAATTTTTCCCCCTTTTAAAAAAAATTTATAAAGGGTTAAAAAAAAAAAATTTAAAAAAGGGATTTTTCCCAAATAAAATTTCCCTTTTTTTTGGGTTTATTTTCTCTAAAATTTACCCAAAAAATTTTTAAAATTTAAATTTAAAAAATTTTTTTAAAAAATTTTTCTAAAATTTTATTTTTTAAAATGGAAAAGGGAAATTTTTTTTTAATTTTAATTAAAATAACCAAAAAAAATAGTTTAATTTTTAATTTTTAAAAATTAAGAACAAAAGAAAACATTAAAAACCCAAAAAACAATTTTTATTTTAAAAATTTCCTTTAAATAAAAGGGAAAAAAAACTTTTTTCTTAAAAGGGAATTTGTCCAATTTTAAAAAGTCAAATTATTGTTTTTTTCAAATTTTAAAGATTTTAATTTAAAATTTAAAATTTTAAAAAAATTTTTTTAAAATTTAATTTTTTAAAAATTTAAAAATTTACCAATTTATTTAAAAAAATTTTTAAAATTTTTTTTTTTTTTATTTTTTTTGTTTTTTTTTGCCCCGGGGTTTTTTAAAAAATTTTGTTTTTTCTTTAAATTTTTGGGTTTTTTAAAAAATTTTTAAATTTTCCAAAAACCCCCCAAATTTTTGGCCATTTTTTTTTCCTTTAAACCCAAATTTTTATTTTTAAATTTTTCCTTTTTTTTTTAATTTACCCAAAAAAAGGTTTTTTGTTTTTTTTTTTTTAAAAAAAATTTAAAAAAAATTTTTTAAAAAAATTTTATTCAATTTTTAAAATTTGGGAAAAATTTTTTAAATTCCAAAAAATTTTTTTTTTTTTTAATCCCTCCTTTTAAAAATTTTGAAAAATTTTTTAATTTTTTTTAAAAAAAATTTTCCCTTTTTTTTTATTTAAAATTTTTTTTTTCAATTTTGGGTTTTTAAAATTTTTTTTCAATTTTTTTTTAAAAAATTAAAATTTTTTTTAAAAAAATTTTTTAAAATTTTTTTTTTAAATTTTTTAAAAAATTTTAAAAAAAAAAATTTTAAAAAAAAATCAAAATTTTAAAAAAAAAAAAAAAATTTTTTGAAAAAAGTTAAAAAATTTTGAAAGGAAAAAAAAAAAAATTTTTTTTAAAAAATATTGAAAAAAACAAAAAGGAAAAAATTTAAAATTTTTTTTAAACTTTCGAAAATTTTTTTTTTCAAAATTTTCAAAATAACCCAAAAAAGGGAAAAAAAAATTAAAATAAATTTCCCAAAAAAATTTCCGGGGAAAAAAAAAATCTAAAACCAAAAATTAAGTTTTTGCAAAAGTAAAATTTTAAAAACAATTTTCATATTTTAAAAAACCTAAAATTTAAAAATCCCAAAAAAAAAAAAAAAAGGAAAATTTAAAAGGGGAAAAAAAATTTTATTAGGATAAAATTAAATTAAAAATTTTAATTTGGGAAAAATTAATTAAAAAAAAAACTTTAAAATTTAATTAAAAGGGTTTAAAAAAAATTAAATTTCGGAAAAATTTTAAATTTTAAAAATAAAAACCCGGGTAAATTTGGGAAAAAATTTTTTCCAAATTCAAAAAAAGGGAATTTTGCTTTTTGATTTAAAACAATTTAAATTTAAAAAATTTTTCATTTAAAAAAATTTTAAAACCCTTTTTTATTAAATTTTTTTAAAACAAATTTTTACAAAGTTTTGAATTAATTTATTTAATTTATTTTTTTTTAAAACCACCAACCAAATTTTTTATAAATTTAATTTTTTAAAATTTTTTAAAAAAAATGGAAAAAGGGAAAAAATAAAAAAAATTTTTTTTTTTTTTTTTAAAAAAATATTTTAAAAATTTTCCAAATTAAAAAGATAAAAAATCAAATTTTTTTATTAAACATTAAATTTAAAAAATTTTAAATTAAAAAAATAAAAAAAATTTTTGGTTTTAGAAAATTTTTTTTGATGAAAATTTCCTTTCAAAAATTTTAAATAAGTTTAAAAAAAAATTTTCACTTTCAAATTTCTTTTTGAAATTGTTTTTAAATTAAATTTTTAAATTTAACAATTTAAAAAATTTTTTTGGGAAAATTTTTGCGGTTTATTACAAAAAGGGTGTTTTAAAATTTAAGGGAAAAATTTTTAAAAAAATTTTAAAAAAAGGAAAAATTTTTTTTTTTAAAAAATTATAAAAAACCCCCTTTTAAAAAAAGAAAATTTTTGAGTAAAAAGGAAAATTAAAATTTTACCCAAAGGAACGTTTAAAATTTTTTTTTTTGGGTTCCTTTTTAATTTTTGTTAGCATTTTTTTATTAAAAAACCTTTTTAAATAAATTTCATTTTGGGTTTCTTTTGAGGTTTAAGTTTTTTTAAAAAATTTCATTAATTTTTTTTTTAAAAAAAATAAATTTAAATTTTTGTAACAAAATTTTAAACTTTTTTTTTTTTTTTTTAAAAAACTTCCCTTTTTAATTTTTCCCTTTTTTTTAAAAAATTTTTTTTGTTTTTTATTTTTTTTTTTTGTTTTTAAATTTTTTAAATTTCCATTTTTTAAAAATTTTTTTTTCGTTTTGCCCAATCCCCCCATGGGGGGTTTCCCTTTTTTTTTTAAACCCCCGGGTTTTTTTGGTTTTTAAACCCGCCCTTTTTTTTTTAAACTAAAAAAAATTTTTAAAAAAGAAAAATTTTAAAAAATTTTTTAAAAAATTTTGGAAAAATTTATTTTTTAAAAAATTAAAAAAAAAAAAAAATTTTTTTTTAAAAACAAAAAAAATTTTTTATTTTTTTTAAATTTTAAAATTTTATTTTTTTTAAAAAATTTTACTTTTTTTTAAATAAAATTTTTAAATTTTTGTTTAAAAAATTTTTTTTAAATTTTTTAAATTTTTTAAAAAATTTTTGGGTTTTTTAAAAAAAATTGTTTTAAAAAAAAAAAAAATTTTAAAAAGATTTTAAAAATTATTTAAAAATTTTTTTTAAAAAATTTTGTTTTTTAAAATTTTTTAATTTTTTATTAATTTTTAAATTTTTCCAAACCCTTTTCAAAATTTTTTTTTTTGGGAAAATTTTAAAATTTTAAATTTGTAAAAGGGGAAAGAAAAACCCAAAATGAAAAATTTTTTAAAAAATTTTAAAAGGGGTTTTTTAAAAAATACCCATAAAAAAAACCAAAGTTTTTGGGCAAAAACTTTTTAAAAAACCCCCAAAAAATTAAGAAAATTTTTTTTAAAAAAAAAAGGATTCCCGTTTTAAAAAAGTAAAATTTTAAAAAATTTTAAAAACCAAAAAAAAAAACCAAAATTTAAAAAAAACCAAAAAATTTATTTTTTAAAAAAAAAAAACCCAAATTTTAAAAAAAAAAACAAACAAAATTTAATGGGCAAAAATTTAAAAAAGGAACCTTTTTAAAACAATTTTTAAAATTAAATTTAGGGAATTTTTATTTTTTAAAGAAGGTTTTTTAAAAAAATTTCTTAAATTTTTTAAAAAAATTTGCCCAAAAAATTTAACCCTTTTTAAAAATATCTTAAAAAAGCTTAAAAATTTTTAAAAAAAAAAACTTTTTCAATTATTTTTTTTAAATGAATTTTCCTTTTTAATTTAAAATTCAAAAGGTTTCTTTAAAATCCCAAAATTTAAACTTTTTTTCAAATTTTTTTAAAAAAAAAAAAAAACACAAATTTTTAAAAAAATTAAACCCAAATTTTTGGGAAATTTTTCCTTTTTATTTTTTTTTTTTAAAACCTTTTTAAAAAAAAAAAAAAAACGAAATTTTATTTTTAAATAAAATTTAAAAATTTAAAATTAAATTTTTAAAAAATTTTTTTTTTTGGGGGCCCAAAATATAATTTAAATTTTAATTTTTAAATTATAAAAATTATTTTAAAAAGGGTTTAAATTTAAATTTTTTATTATTAAAAAATTCAAAGTTTTAAATTTTAAAAATTTTTAATTTTAAAAATTTACTTTTAAATAAAAAAGGGGAAAAAATGGGAAAAATTAAAATATACTTTGAATTTAAAAGGAAATTTTTTCCCTTTTGTTTTTTAAAATAAAAAAATAAATTTAAAATTAAAAAAATCTGAAATTTAAAAAAGGGTATATTTTTTAAAAAGAAATTATTAAAAAAAAAATTTACATGTCTTGAATACAACAATAATCTCCATGATGTTTTTAGGCCTAAACCCCTTTCATTTATAGCTTTATGATATTATCAACTTGAGCTAAGCGCACTTAAAAGTGATCTTATCAGCTTTTCCAAATTCAAATAACCCAATAAGCCGGAAAAACTAGCTAATCCAAACGCCCCCTAGAAAAGCCTATCCACTTGTGATTTACCAGCAACAAATTTTCATCAATTTAGAAATTGTGGGACCCACTTTTTAGCCACAAAACCGACATACCTTGGCAATATTGGTTAAAAATAAAAGTCATAAAAGAAATAATGTAAGAACAAGACTAAATCAATGGATACCTTTTGGTTGAGAATGATTCTTAAGGTAAAATTGTTTGGTTCAAATCGTCTTCTAGAATGAGAGTGAAAGTGAAAAGCTTCAGCCTAGTTCAAGCCCTAGAAATGTACTACTGTATTAAAGATGGTGTTTGGGATATGCTTACTTTTCTCGACCTAAAACCCAGTGATAACTTAGTTTACTCATAATTTACAGCAATGAAACAATATCGAAACTTTTGAGCCTTTTTGTAGATGAGAAAAAGTTTGAGGGACTTAATTGGTATGCTAACAAAACTTGGTTAAGGTAGGATATAATATAGTGTATTTAATAAAGTTTGTAATTTGGGATTTATTTCAATACTCACCAAAGACATCTTCAGCGATGGGCAGAGCCGTCTTCAGTGAGATAAGGTTAGTGTAACAGCGACTCGTGTTAAAACCACTTGAAACGCCGATGGGTTGGGGGACTTATATGAACTTTAAATATATCATAATTGCTAAAGTAGGGTTCTCCGCCGCGACGGGTTGACGAGTTAATACTCTCGATGGTCAATGGCCGGGCCTGATTGATAAGTATAACTTTTATACAAAAGTTGTGTACTATCTATTAAGTGCCACCTACTACCGATTATGCCTAGCCCCAAAAGCCACTTAGATCTCAATTTCATATGATAGACGTTGAACGGGTTACTATAGAGATCAGAGAGCATGGAGAGAAAAAGAAAGTCGTAGCATGTAAGTTATGCATCACACAAAAGCCATTGCAAACATAAAGCATTTAAGTGTTAAGCATAGCCATGGTCACTAATTAGCCTAGCTACATTATTGCTAGTTTGCTACGACATAAGAAATTTATTTATATGCAAATATAAACACATATCTATGCAGATTGCTTCATTTTCAACAATTTTTTGCCAAAAAAAAAAAAAAAAATCTATGCAGATTGCTTTATGCTATATCACTGACCTCAAAATATCAACTCCATCAATTGCATGAGAAGATGGAATACACGAACACAAACTAAAAAGATGCAGTGGTAAATATCTCATGACAATACATGTTTGTATGACGCAAGTATGCACGGAAAAATCGATACGGGTCAAGTAGTGAGGTCTGGATCGCCAAACAAGAGGGAACACTTGAGACCATACTATATTAATTCGTTATAAAATCTTACTTTCAGTTTTTCAATACAATTATCTTTTTTACAATAGAACATCATATTCGGCGTAATCTAGTGGTATAGTTCGAGTGCTAAAATAACAGTCAACAATATGATAGATTATGTTTTTTTGTAACCATGGTTGGCCTGTTGGCCGACTAATCCACGGGGTTTGAACCCACCGCCACACAGACTCAAACCGGGTAAAGCCCTCCCTTTTCAAGAGGTTGGCGTGGCCATAACGTTATAGGTTTTACATGTCGTGAAAACGACTATAACCTCTGATGACGTATGTGTCTGGAAGACACGTGTGCGGACAACATGTGAAAGTGATTAGGTGATGTGGCAAGAGCCACGTGTCTGAGACAAGCTCTCTTTTACCCAATACTTCCTTTTATCCAATGGTTCTTGGCAAGGACAGAGCGTGAGCCGCCTCACCAGGAAATCGTGGGATATTGTCCCTCACGTGGTCGGCGCACGTGCCCCCTAGGTTAGGCATAGATCGGCTCACCATTTTTTATGTTGTAACGTACAGTAATTGGGGTAGTATAAATACACCAACCTTGGTCTCACCTATACTTACTTTCACGCTGAAGCTTGGCCTTGGAATCAAACCCAAGGCGAGGCTAACGCGTTTCTCTCATTTGTGTCAGGTGCATTGAGGACGTCACTTGCCACGTCCAAAGGAGTTCGGGGAGCAGTTATTTTGCTTCTACAACCTCCATAATATTTTTAGACCTAAACCCTTTCATTTGTAGCTTTTATAGTATTCCTATGGCTTACTTAATGAAACTATCTTGGCCTAAATCCCGTCCATTTCCATAAGTACCTTCACGCGTCCTAGTGTGCTTAAATATTTCCCTGATTAATAGCTATTGTCCCGTGAATCTATAATAATAAAAACATACTTTTATGGGTTCTCCCAAATTCAAATAAGCCCATAAAATAGCATATTCATTTGTGATTTTACCTAACCAAAAACAAGTTGTGTGGATTTGGAAATTGTGGGTCCCACTTTCTAAGCCGCAAAACCGACATATAAGTAAACAAGAAAAAAAGGCATTACGGAAATAATGGATGGGTACCTTTTGGGTGAGAATGATGATTGTTAAGGTGAAATGGGGGTATCTGCAGTCAGCATCGTCGTCTCCAACACTCTGTGTCTGTTTGTGTGTGTCAATCCAAAAGCTTCAGACTAGTTCAAGCCCTACAATTGATATTTCCTTATTTTTCTTTCAGCTCTTGGGAGGAGCTTTTGTGAAAGGGGAACTCAAAATTTATACAATAAACCCACACAATCAGGGGCAATTAGAGAGAGAAACTTAAATAAAATACACCAATTTATTGTGTGTTTTTTTTTTTTTTTAAATTGAGTGGGTCTAGCATTTTTTTGTCACTGTTAAATTAATCGGTATATATACTTTTCTAAATAAGTAACACACGTTGAATAGTTTTAAATAATTACTCCTTCCCTCCCGAAAATTATACCACGTAGAAAAACAAAGTTTAATAAAATTGGGTATATTAATTTTCAACCACTTAAAAGAATATTCCTCACTATATTCTCAGTTTTCTTAAAAGAAAGTTGACAATTAATTTGGACAACCTAAAAAGGAATGCGACTATAAATATAGACCAGGAGTAAGTAGTAACACATGTTGAATAGGTTAAACCGGTTTCGAGTTAACTAATTTAACCCTTTTTATATATAAAAATTGGCACATTACACGAGTTAAACGGGTTTGTTAGTCGATCCGTTTAACCCATTTAACCCGTAAAATCAAATATAAATAACTTTTAATTTAAGAAAAAAAATCTTAAACGGGTTGTTTAGGTGTACTCGGTTAATTTATTCCAAACCCGAACCTGACCTGTTTAATAAACGGGTTAGATGGCTCGACCCAAACCCGACCAAAAATCTATTTAAACTCAACCCGAATCTGTTAATTTTCGTGTCAGTTTCAGATCGGGTTTCATGTCAGGTCAGAAATTGCCACCCCGGAGTTTACACATAACTGACTATTAGATCACTTCAAAAAAACCTAAAAGATAAACCATAACCTCTCGTGTTCAACAAGCTTCCAACCGAAACCCAACCCCTCAGAAGTTGGCTTATGACATTAAGCTTGAGCTTCCCAAATATTTAATTAGTCGAACTTCTCTTATAAGAAAGCTCACCAAGATATCGAGTAAGCTTCTAAGAGAATTATGTTGTCGAATAAAGTCGAGCACTTATCAAAGTTTCACTTCAACTTGACTCGGATTTCACGCATACTCATAAGTGTGTGATATAATTTATTTTGATGAAGAATAATGTAACACTATAAAGAAATAGTTTTAGAACATTTCAATTTATTTTTATCTTTAAATTAAATCTACTTAAAATACAAATATTTTTTTTTATATAATTACACATTTCTATTTCGAAATGAGTAATTTATAGCATTTGGAAATTGTTTATCTTAATAGGTTAAAAAGCAAAACGCTTTAAATAGTGCAGATACTTGACACTACTTATCTACTACTACGAACTAAGCAGATAATGTAGGGTTTGTTGGTCATTCGTACAGTTGTCACACAGAACTGTGCATATCATAACCCTAGATACAGATCGACTAAATAGTGATATAACCTAAACCTAACACGTATAAAGGGGGTTAAGAAAAACTTACTTGGTTATCATGTTGTTTGTAAGCTTTCTTGACCTTATTTGCTGCACGAAACACCTTCTTGACCACCTTGCTGGTACACAATCAGTTTTAGGGTTTCTCGAAGAAAACCACATCTAGGTTTGAGTCAGGTATCCACCGGTACTGCACAGGTAGAACATGACTCGAACCTATAGCAAGTTAGGCGAGTACGAAATTGGGTAAATACCGAGATCGGCCAAGGTTCGATTTTGGGTTATGTATCAATTGACCAAAGGGTTAAAACCCCCTGGTTTCTCGGTGGGTCGATCGAACGAGAAAGAGGGAATTGGAAGAGTTATGGGAATCCTTTAAGGTGCATTGTATTTATAGGGCGCTTAAGAGAACTCTGAAATACTTGGTGAACAAGTATTGGAATTTGTTTAGGAAACAAATTCCACCTGCTTTTGGGTAGGCGGTCGACGAACCAAACAAACAACCCTTTGGGGTATGTTTTGTTTCTTGTCATTAATTACCCTCTAATATTTATCTCAGATAAATATTAGATTTCGGGTAATAACCGTTTATCCCTTAAATGAAAATATCGTCGTATTTTCATTTCCTCTCAAACCTCATTTCATTTCGTAAACTTGTTTCTCATTTACGCTTTCATTGTTCTGTTTAGTTTGCACTAGTGTGACCCTTCGACACTTTTGTGAAGGCAAGTGTGATAGTCATTGTGTTGTTTGCACAGAAACCATTCAGACTCCCACTTGTGCAAATACAACAACATTAGGAATCTTCTTTCACGGTACCAAGAGGTCCCGAGCAATACATTGTAATACCTCACTCATAGAAACCGACTCAATACCCTCATAGTAATTTACCTCGTTAGCTACGCCCAACTAAGTCCAATTTAAAACTTCAGGTTTGAATTGTCTTAAACTTCTGGTTGAACCCACAGTATATGACTGTATCCCTTCGCACTTTACAAATATTTTTGAAAGTATCATACATGGATGTATATTATGAAATACTTCCTCCTATCTTGCGTTCGTGAGTGATTTGACTCTCACAGTGTCTGTGACAACTCGTAAATTCCTCGATGCTTCGTAATTGGAGAAACATCAATTAGAGCGACCTTTTTAACTAATTTGAGATACGAGTCGTATTATATATCGTTTTTATTGGAAATAATATTCTAAGAACATTGGCGTAATTTCCGTGTCATGAATCCCTCGTTTGCTAGTCCAAACGAGCCCCGAACCTAATATATCAAAAGTTTTGCAAAGTTACAACAAGGGTCCCTTTTGGAAACTATATGGCCGCCCCTATGGTTTGGCTTGTACAAGTTTAGTCCCTTGTGGTAGTATAAATACTCCCACTCCTCCCACTCTCCTCATTTTGACATCTTACTTTCTCTCACTACAAAAACACACACACCAAACTCTCCTCTCTCTCTCTATCTCTCTCTCTCTAATTTTCCGGCAACCAAACTAGGGTTTCGGCGCCATCACCGGAATCCGGCCAAATTCCGGCCACCTCTTCTACTTACACCACCCATCCCATCTTGTAGATCGGGACCTCGTGGTTCTATTTTCATAACCCACGCATCACCAAACGACCTTCGCGCCCTAATCTTGATTATTAGAATCGGACATTAGGGTTTTTTATTGTTAACGAGTTTCTAAGGATCCAAGCTTGGTGGGTTACGAGTTGTACTCGTAAAAAGACACCACCAACCCTCGATTTCTCCTCTTTTCTTCCGGTAAAAGCTTCCTCGTTTCATTTGTGTTTATTTTCTATTTTACCAAAAGCACATATATATATATATATATATATATATATATATATATATATATATATATATATATATATATATATATATATATATAGGGATCGGTGCGGATTAGATTTGAAGTAGAGATGGTGCGGATAATATCACAAGAACATTCAAAAAAATAATTCAAAAAATCAAAAATTAAAAAGAAAGATGACAATAATTTATTAAGAATCACGAAAAAATTCGGAAAAAAATCATTTTCATGGTTAAAAGGTATAATGATATTATGAATTTTGTTAATATCACCGTAATTATCAAGCTTTCTTAATATCACTACTAAATAAGCTAGCGAAGAGTTTCACTAAGGCTAGCAAGAGTTTCACTAAGGCTAGCGAGTTTCACTAAGGCTATCGATGAGTATCTAAACTAGCGATGATATTAAGTTTTTTCTAATATCAAAATAACTTTTAAGTAAAATTATTAATATTACGCTTACTTTTTACATGTTTTCTTAATATCAAAGTTAATTTTTAATATCACCGTAACTTTTCTTAATATCGTAATAAAAAGGCGTTGATATTAAGTAAAATTGTTAATATCACAAGAGAACTCATAATATCGTTAATATCACGGTGGGACTCATAATCAAAAAACAAAAGTGCTCGAAAAATGCGGAAAATATAAAAATGAAAGAAGATAACAATAGTAACGATCCCTCAAAAGGAAAAAAAATAAAAATCGTTTACATGGTCAATTGCTACAGTGAAGTTAAGCGCAGATCTTGACTTTTTACAAAAGTCAAGATCGATCTGAATGGGCGGTCCAGATCTATCCGCACATACGCACTAAAAATAAAAATCCGCTTTTGATCCTCACTCTATATATATATATATATATATATATATATATATATATATATATATATATATATATATATATTAAAGTGTGTTTTTTCGTGGATTTGATTTGTTAAAACATGTTAATAGTATGGTTAAGAAATGGATTAAAAACAGTTGGTTAACATCGTGGGGTTGAATGGATTAAAAATGAGTTTTACTTTGATTTTTGTGTAGAAGGGAAAGTGTTAACAAAGTGTTGTGGTATCCTGAAATCATGGGACGTGAAATGGTCTAGGGTCAAACCCATTTGGGTTGATTTCGGTTTTGAAATGGGACAGACCCGTATGGGTCGAGTTTGATCTATATATATATATATATATATATATATATATATATATATATATATATATATATATATAGACTTGGGTTATTATGAAAAGATGTTTAAAATGAAAAGAATGGGAAGCCACCACAATGCGCCATGTGTCCCATCTTCACCCTCCCTTTTTTACTCTCAAGGGCATTGTGGTAATTTCACCACAAAATAAAAGGTATATAAGGTTTTTCTTCTCTGCTTTTCACGTTTCTTTCATCTCAACTTCTTCGCTCCTCTCAAACGACGATCTCCACCACCGTCCTTCTCCTCTCGAAACCACCGTGATCTGCACCACCGTCCTTCTCCTCTCATCACGACCGTCCTTCAACAATAACGAGTTCATCTTCACCGTGATCTTCACCGTGATCAACAATGAATACCGTTTGTTCATCTTCAAGCAATAACGAGTGTTCTTCTTCAATCAATAACGAGTGTTCATCATCATCATCAATGAATATTGATAGTAAGATTTTAATTTTTATATTTTTTCTTTTTATTATTTTTAATTTAATTTTGATATACTTTTTCTTATTATGTTTATGATTTTTAACTGATTATACTAGTAGTAGTTTCTGTTGATAAATTTGTATTTTGATTGATGCACAGCTGGTGTTTGATGTTTAGTTATAATTATGTTGCAGTTGAAATATAACTATGCTGCAGTAGACATATGAGTATACGAATTATTAACTTAAGAGTTTGATTTTTAGTTACATATAGGTATATGATGCACTAGTTGTTAGACTAAGAAGAATAATTATCTAATTATGATGTATTATTATGATGCGAGAGTTTTAAGAATATGATGATTAGATATATAAGTATGATTTAGTAGTTTGTGTTGTAGATTATAATATTATGATGTAGTAGTTTTAAGAGTAGTTATAAGTTTATGATGCAAGACATTAGGTCTATGATTCATTAGTTTTAAGACTCGATGAATACTACTTTAGATTTATAAGATTATGATGCATTAGTTTTAAGATTAGTTATAAGTTTATGATGCATTACATATTGTATTATGATGCATTACATATTGTATTACTAATTTTTAGACTATGAAGAATAGATATGTAAGTATGATCTAGTAGATTATAAGATTATGATTTTGTAGTTTTAGATTAGTTATAAGTTTATGATGCATTACATATTGTATTATGATGCAGTAGTTTTAAGAATTAGATGAATAGATATATAAGTATGATGTAGTAGTTTTAAGATTAGTTATAAGTTTATGATGCAGTATATTAGGTCTATGATGCATTAGTTTTAAGACTGATGAATACTACTTAAGAATTGAAACATACTTGCTCAATCTATGATTAATGAAAGCTTAATGTATTATTAATGGTTAATTATTGTTATATTTAGTTACAAATGATAGACTTTAGAAGCTATGAATAAGGTACTTGAAAGATGTAGTGCCATTCTTTTCATTTTAAAATTATAACTGTGGATATGTACCAATAATTGAGGGGTGATTATTCTAATCTTAAAGATGCGAGATGGTTATTGATGTTAATGTAGATGGAAGTAGGAATGAGGAAGGATTCACGATGGCTACTAGTAACAAAACACCGCTAGTCATTGCACATTTGAATTGGTTTAGTATGGTATGCACACACATATGATAGTCATAGGATTATATAGGATTAGTGTAGGGATATGGTCATGGTTTTAAGATTTGTTATAAGTTTATGATGCAAGACATATTATATTATGATGCAAGACATATTAGATTATGATGCAATATTTTTAGTATATGCGAGTAGTAGTTTTAAGATTAGTTATAAGTTTATGATGCAAGACATATTATATTATGATGCAAGACATATTAGATTATGATGCAATTGATTAGTACACTGCAAAGATATTTATATGAGTAGGATTACTAGTGTTTTAGGAGTATTCTCGCTTTTATATGTGTATGCTTGATTGTGTTTGATGTTTAGTATAAATATGAATATGATTATTAGACTTTTAGTAGATGGTCTAATAGATTCATGTCTATATGAATCATTAACTCAAAATGTTTGATGCAAGATATTTAGGATTATGTATTTTGATTACTATATAATTATGATTTAGTAATTTTTGCGAGAGATTTTAATATTATGATGCATTAGTTTTACACATATCTTAACTTAAACTCATATGCCACAAAGAAGTCTCTCACGCATTAATACATTAATACATTTGGATAGATAGCACATAAACACACATTAAAACAGCTTTCGACAACTAAAAACTAATATGATACTAAAACATAAATGACCATCATCATAAACTACTTTTTAGTTCCGAGCTCTCTCCTTGCTTTTCTTATTTGCTTTGAGTCGTTGAAACAGATTTTCAAGACTACTAATCCTATTTTCCAAATTATAAATATCTTCAAATAATGTAGGATTATTCACTTGTTGCTCCACTTCGTTTTATCATCTTCCTCGGTTTGTTGCACCACCTCGCTTTGTCGCATCACCTCACTTTGAAACTCTTCCTCCACCTCATTTTGTCAGACTATCTCGACCTTGCCGCACCATTTCACCTTGTCGCACCACCTCGCTTTCACCTCCTCCTCATTCTCTAGATCTTCCTCATCTTCATCTTCTTCCTCCTCTTCCCATCAAGTCCATAAATCTCATCCCAAGAGAAGTCTTGGCGACGCAGCCAAGTAAGGATATTTGTCCTCATCCACACACTCACTTGCCTATATGAACCATATTCGACATTGGTTCTTCGCCAAAAGCATCTAACATCACGTCAAAAGCAAATAGTTGTTTAAGACAAACTCATACTCTTCTTCATCATTTTGAAAGTTTCCATTTGGTGCTTGCCATTGTTATTGAGTGAGAATAAGAGAGAATAAAGTGAGTGTGTGTGATAATTACAGAGCGTAAAATAGGAAAATTTTATGTAGTAGGATATGGAGTAGAGTACATTATATAAGTAGTAACAAGAATCTTATCTTTTACATTGTGTTGTACTTGAGTGAGAATAAAATATTGTCTCAAAGAATCTTGTCAAAAGTAAAATGTATTAGCGATACCAAGACTTATCCTTTACAACGTGTAAAGATTCTTATATTATCTTTTACATCACAAAAAGTAAAATGTGATTTATAATTTGTATGTTCGGACATTTAAATGGCAATGTTTTATAATTTAGATGTTTCGAGACATTTAAGTGTTTAGGGACCGAGTGATTGGACCGAAATCGCTTAAAAGTGTTGTGAGACATAAGTTTGTAACTAGTGAAGCTAATAGATATTTATTTGATTGCTAATGCTAACGAAACGATAGTGTCGCTTTTAAAAATAATAGTATCGCTAGCGATGCACTATTTTATATATGTGATGCACTTTTTTCACATTCTTTTGTTAAACATACAGTGCGGATGTTGAAACTGCTCAATTAGAGATCATGTTGGTTTTATGTTTGTGGAAAAGATGGAAGTAGAACTTGGTATCCCGATTGCCTTGAAAACCTATAGAAGGATGTCGGTTTATTTCAATAGATCAGCCTATAATTTTTATGTGGCGTATGGTAAAAGGGCGGTTTGATCAGTAGAAGAGGTGGCGATTACAAGGCAAAAGGTTTTTCGGATGCAACGTTGAAGTATTTCTATTGTTCTAGACAAGGGTTAAATGAAGATTCTAATGGTAAATCGGTGATTACATATCGATAATGATATAAGTGGACAAAGTGAAATCGGTGATGATTCGTATAGGTTTGGTGATGTTAAGAAAAGCAAACTAGGAAGAGGACTTCATTTAGGTGTGGTTGTTCAGCATCACTCACAATTAATAAAAAAGGAAACATTTATGAAGTTACGAAGTTTGAAGATGGACATAACCACCCGCTAGTAGCTGAAAAAGATATGATTTTTTTGAAAAATTCAAGGAAGATGGGTTATACAAAGCAACATTTTCTTTACCAAGTTTCAAATGCAAATTTTGGTCCTGCTGTTGGGTTTAGATTGATGAAACAAGTCTATGGTGGCTTTGACAGAGTTGGAACAACAGTTATTGATTGTAAGAATCAGAAGAAGAAAATTAGTGTTTTTATTGGGGATCGAGATGCTCAAATGGCTGTTGAGAAGTTGTTGAGTCGAAAACTTCATTCTCCTGGTTTCTATGTTAATTATTATAAAGGTGATGCGTATATTCTTTAGTTCATTAAATTTTTAATATATGTTTGCATCATAGTTATTTTTTTATGTGCATCATAGTGTCAATATTTGGTGCATCACATTATTAAATTTTTAATATCTGTTGCATCATAGTTATATTGTAGGTGCATCACTTTTATAATTATTGGTGTATTGTATTGTCAATATATGGTGCATCACATTATTAAGTTCACATTTATTATAGTTTAATTTTTTTTTTTTTTTAGTGATGATGATAAGTTGGTTGGGCTTTTTTGGTGATGAAGAAGCTATTAAAGACTATGCTTCTTTTGGTGATATAGTTTCTTTTGATGCGACATTTCGATCAAACAAGTATAATCTTTTGCTTATGATAAATAATAGTTTAAATATATTTCTATTTTAAAGAGATTTTGATTAAATAAGTATAATTTTTTATAGGTATGAGATGGTATTTGTTCCTTTTCTCGGTATCAACCATCATAACCGTTGCCTTACATTTGCCTCGGGTTTGCTTGCTGATGAGAGTGCTGGTGCTTACATATGGTTACTTGAACAATTCAAAGAAGCTTTTGGGAAAGAACCAGAAGTTGTTATTACTGATCAAGATCCATCAATGAAAATTGCTATTGAAGAGTGCTTCCCAAATACGAGGCATCGTTTGTGTATGTGGCATATAATGCAAAATTGACTACAAAGGTATTTTTTTATATCCATTTTATGATGCGCTTGATTTAAAATTCTAATGCGCTTAATTTTGTATATTCCATTCCAATTTAACTTAAGATGCACTATTTTTTAAACTGATGCGCTTGAATTTTGTATTAACATTTTTTTTTTTTTTTTTTATAGGTTGGTACCGCACTTTGTAATAGGATGATTTTAAACAACGAATTTGTGATATTGTGTGATGCACCAAATATTGCCTAAGAATTTGAGACAGTGGGATAGGATGATTAATGATTTTGAACTATCGATAACAAATGGTTAGGTGATATGTTTAATATGAGGAAAGATGGATACCGCGTATTTACGTGATGTGCATATGGCGGGACTTATGCGTACTACTTCAAGATCGAAAAGTGAGAACCATTTTTGGTAAATGGACCAGCCCTCACCTTACTCTAGTTGAGTTCTTAAGTCATTACGATCTCGCTATTGAGTATCAAAGGTACATTGAGCGTAAGAATGACCATGATTCAAGATATAAAACTCCAAAATTCAAAACAGAGCATCCTATGGAGAAAGAAGCATGTAAGCTATATACTAGGACACTGTTCTTTGACGTGCAGGATGAGATTCTTGGTTCTTATAAGTATTGTATTGGATTGAGTGTTGTTCAAGCTGATAATATGGAGAAATATGAAATCCGTGATACTGAGTTTCAGAATAGAAAGAGTGGTGACAATGATTTTGCTGTTTATCAGGTATGTAACTGTGATGCACTAAAATTAACATTGTGATGCACTATAAACAGTAATATTATATACTGTAATGCACTTTTAATTAACATTGTGATGCACTATTTTTATACATTTTAATGCACTAGTATTTTTATATAAATTTATCTACTAGTGCATCACATCATCATATCTATTGCATTATGTACTATTGCATTATCACACCATCATTATCTTAATTTATTGTATCATATTGTAAATATTTCTTTATTTGTTTTCATTTATTTTTTTGTAGGTTGATTTCTGTAAGTCTGAGATGATTGTTCAATGTTCTTGTAATCGGTATGAGTCGTATGGGCTTTTATGTCGTCATGCATTCTATGTTCTAAGGATGAACAATGTCAAGGAGTTTCCTCGAAATTACTTAAAAAGAGGTGGTTAAAGAATACCAAGCCTTCAAGATCCGCTATTCCAAGAATAATTGGTGCATCGATTTAGTACGGAATGAAGTTCTAGATATGTATGAGATTTTGAATCTATCGTTGATCGTTTGGTACATGATTTGAGTAAGATGCATATATACAAAGACAAGTTGCAAGAGTTATTCAATCAAGTCAGAATTGATATTCCAACAGCCCAAAGTGTGATGGGAAAGTCATGATGAGTTCTATGTTAGGTGTGAAAGAACACGAAAAAAGACAATGAACAATCCAGCAAGAGTAAAACTAAAGGAACTGTTGTTTTCAAGGTTTAAGCCTATAGCTGAAGTATCTGCTGAAGAACTATCAAAGAGAAGGACGTGTGGGGTATGCGGACAAAAGGAAGGCCATAATTCTAGGACTTGTACAAGGCAAATGGTAGAAACTACCCCATCAAAGAAAAAAAAGACACAAGAACAGCCAAGAAGAGAAGGTTTGAGACAATCTAAACGTAAAAATTGATTATTCTTTTCTATATTCAAAGCACACGTAAAACATGAGTATTCTTTTTTCTTACCTTTTTTTTTTAAAAAATAAAGCACTTGATGAATTGTAAAGAAAGATAGGTATAGCATACAGTTTTAATTGAAGATTATATTAGTTACAGTATTTTTTTGTTGTTTATCATTTTGCAGTAAATTTTACTTTGTGATGCAATAGGTTTAACACAATGATGCAATAGGTTTTACATTTGTGATGCACTATGCATACATATTATAATGCATAATTTTTCTAATGTCGCTTGATTCACATATGAAGGTGGATACTTCAATCATCTTAAACTTACAAACATCACCAACAAGTAGATAATTCATGTTTAATATATACTTTGTTTGTCGATGTTTTGTTTAAATTGATTCATGAGTTTTAAAAAGCATCCGATAGTGTCCACCTTCCATTTCGGGGAAACATTTCAAGTAGATATTTAAAGTCGGTGCAATAGCGAAATAACAATGAGAATATGAACTTTGATGCGAGAAAGATAAAAATTGATGCGATAAGTATTAAATATAAACTTGATGTTACCACCGTATTGTTGATCGTTACGAGGGATATGAACTTGATGTTACCATTGTATGTTGATATTACGACTTAGTAGTACCAAAGAATCGTTTTCCTACTGCTCCGCCGTCGGCTACAAATCGCGGTAGTCATCATTTTTATATGTAAGAAACAACCAATAGCAGTGTCACTGTCCAGTGCAAATCTGCTAATGTAGGATGTAAACTAATGTACATTCCTTGTAATCACATTATTTATATAAATATTTTCATGATTTCAAACTGTTATGTACATTCTATATGACATTTGCATTATTGGCCCATTTCATGGACACTATCACAGATACATACAGGCTGTCGTTATTTTCAAGCACAACATTTAGTTCGAGAACAGTACTATCTATTGTGCTGAAATAACGATATGACAAAAGTACTTTTATCAGAAACAAGTCGAAAACCAATGACAAATTTTTCGCAAATATAAATGTCATGTGAATACACATTCGCCTAATATACAAACAAGTAATGGTGCCGCGATCATAAGCCAACCTTAAATCACCAAACGCGGCAACAAACCATGTGTAATACTCAACACAAATCGCCTAACACACAAGATTCAAACAAAACAAATAACCATAACAACAATTTAAACATACATAAAACCAACACTTATATTAACATACTACACGTCAGAGACCGAAAGTACATAAACACTAACATCCAACAACTACAATTACATACTTGATCCACAACCTACACCAAAGAAAACTACCAAACACATACTTTATTCTAGATAACCAACTAAGACAAACAACTACATGAACATGCCCAGCTTTTTCCAAAAAAAAAGCATAAAAACCCATTCGACATCTAATCACTGTCATCATCATAATAATCCATGATACTGATGTGCCTCTCCTTCTCTTCCATAGCCTCCCTAGCCTCTGCCAATGCTTTTTCCAAGTTGTCAAGCATCTCGCGCTGCCTTTGTTGAGTCTCATAAATGCAATCAATGATGTCATTAGCAAGATCGTGAGATGCACCAAAAGTTTCAAGCTCAAGCACTATTTCCTCATCCTTCTCGATCTTCATTTGTAAATTGTTGCAGTCCTGTTCAAGCTTTTGAATATAGCATTCTTGTTCAGTCGTTTCTTGAGTGAAAAAAAACTTGAAACATTTTTGGAGCTCATCAGATCCGGACAGCCGCTTGAGCTCATTCAAGTTTGGACGATTGGACATGGCTTATCAGGAATGGTAATATGTGAAATGAGCGGCTAAGAGAAGATGTAAAACCTAGAAAACCTAAGCTGCTATTTATAACCACTCACAAAACCCTAATCCTTTGAACTAAATTGCTACAGTTGTGACCAGTAACCATACAAACAGTAGTAACCAGTTATATTTCCATGCATAAAATAATACTCCCTATGTCCTATTTTTGGTATGTCTCAAATTTATTTGTCCCCTTCTATAAATGTGTAATCAATATAAATAAAGTTTACCATATATTTTTATTGTCCATGTTTCTATAAACACTTATTAAAGTAGATTTTAAAGTCGGTGCGAAAAAGTTAAATATTGATGCGATAAGTATTAAATATAATTTCAAGTATAATTCTTGCATCACCGTGTTATTCTATCGCATCATTATTTTTTTACTACTATATCATTTACTTGATAAATGTAATCAAATTCAAATAATAGACAAAATCAATAACAAAGACCGATCATTATAAGTAAAAGTACTTAGTTTTCAACATCCATTAACTAAAAGTAAAAGTACCATACAACTACTGATCCTTTTTGATTAATCTAAATAGAAATTTCACATTAGCCTTCAATTGTCTTTTCCAGAGTTTCTTTAAACTTTTTCATCAAATTTTGATCCTTTTTTACATCAATATGACTTAAGATCTTAAATGTTTTTCCTTGATTCTTTGCAAATGCTTCAGCTGCTTTCATTACTTCCTTCTTTTGAGATTTAGATCTTTGAGTAATATCTTTGCCAAGTACTTTCTTGCCAAGCATTTTCATTGTCCTCTTTGAGCTTGACTTCCTGCTTAGTTCATCCAAAATACTTCTTGACCAATATAGGTTTCCATATGCCTCATGACAAAGATACCACAGTCGACACTATTGTTGATTGTCTTCCATTTTATATCCACTAACCTTCGGTCCGCCAATAAAATCTCTTCAATTTTTGGGTGGTTTTTCCTTTCTAGGTAATTGATAAATGAATCAATCTGTGAAAATAATACGATACAGTTAATTTAATTTTAGTTTCTTAAATGCTCAATATATATAAATATGATGCAGTAAAAATTTTGAAATTTAGTAGTTTATAACACTTTGATGCAGTAGGAAAACATTCTTTGTATTTATAGTTATACTTACCACAGCATTTGCATAATCCCCATATCTATCTGATATATTTTCTATACCGTCGTCGATGTTGTCAAGGATGTCTATATCACCATTCTTCAGATTAAAGCAGATGAGATAGTAATGATTTGATCCATTTTCAATCATCTTTATACAAGGAAAGAAAACCTGTTGTCATTTTAATGCATTAACATCATTGAAATTCATGTTAAGAATAAAATCACTGAAACTTGAAATAATAAATCTATTTTTTATCTTACCAAATTAACATCATTGAAATCCTTCACTCTTGCAGATTCTAAAACACTTTTAACATTTTCATCAAAAACTTTATTTCTTTTCTCCACATCCTTTCCATCTTCAACCACATGATGAGGCTGTTTTCATAAACATGAAATGTTTTATAAGCATTAAAAAGTGTGAACTAAATTTAGCTATATTATTTAGATAAATTTCTCACCAGAATCGTTGTACTACAATAAACATTTCTGCTTCCGTAAAGTTTGTCTCGAATTGCTCTTCATCGTTTAGCACAATGCTCCATACATCAATTATACTTGAAGCAACTCTCATTTCGGGATAAAGGCTCAAGAAAACGCACATTTTAATTCTAATCCTTTTCCATGGAAAACAATCTCACCGCACGCTTATGATTCAAGAACATTTTAGTATTTAATGCAAGAATATATAATTATTGATGCAAGATAATCTAAACAATGATGAAGTAACATATATACATTGATGCAAGAAATATAGGTATTGATGCAGTTAATAATATAAACAGTGATGCAGTAACACATGAATATATATGCAGTAATTATCAAATATCTGTATAATTAAATTTACCCGTCAGGACACTTGTCACTCCATATGTATTCAACAAGCTTCATATTTGCTTCAGTCCATTTTTTGAAAATCACGACTTTTCTATCATAGAATGGTGATACCATAGCACTAGAGGGCTTACTTATACGCTTTTCATTAATTATTTCAACCTCTTTAGCTTCTTCCATAGCTTTTGCGCCTCTTTTTTGGCCTCTTTTAGGTTTTTCTGAATCCACTTTCACTGATTTAGGCTCTGGCTTTTTTGTTGGAGCCTTTCTAACTTTACCCATTGCCCTTTTTGCCTGTTCTTTGTTTGTTTCTGCGTTTTTACTCACTTCTTTTGATTTTGTTGCAGCATCTGATGTATCACATTTCCTTGTATTTGATTTTGTTGCAGCAACAGTTTTTTCCTTTCGATTTTTCTGAATGGGAATGTATTTTATTGGCGCAACAGATCTCACAGGGACCGCATCAAGCACATTAACAGTTGATTCCTTTGCTGCATCAGCAGATAACCCTTTTGGTGCATCTGTGATATCGCTAGAACACAATAATGGCAGTTTCATCACTTTGTTAATCATCTCACATTCGTTCAAGATAGCTTCGCCTGCAAATGGAACAATAGCATTTTCAAATGGAACAACATCATTAAGTTTCTCTCCATCGCTAGTTTTTTCTCCAGCGAATCTTCTCAAAGCCATCTTTTTTGTTGTTTCCTTCAATTCATCATTCTTTTCATTTTCAGTTCTTTCTTTGTTCCCATCATTATCATTATTTCCACCATCTAAATTTTTCTGTCACCCATTTTATCATTCGATCATTTTCATCATCTCGATCATTATGATTATCCCCACCATTTCCATCATTATCCTCATCAATGTCATCTTTCTCATCTTCTCCATCATCACCATCTTTATACTCATCGTTCTCATCTTTATCATCATTTTTATCTCCATTTTATCCCCATCTTCCTTATCTTTATAACCATCGTGCTCATTTTTTTTACCACCTTCATCAACATTATCCCCATCCTCCTTATCTTTATCACCATGTTCCTCATCAACAATTTCCTCATCAACATTTTTATCATAATTTTTTTCTCCATCTTTATCCGCATCTTCCTCATCTTTATCACCTTCAACAACATTATCGTTCTCAACTTTATCGTCCACATTTTTTTTACCACCTTCATCAACATTATCCCCATCTTTATCCCCGTCCTCCTTATCTTTATCACCATGTCCTCATCAACAATTTCTTTATCAAAGCTATCTTCTTTATATGAATTAGCAAACAAATCCTCTCTTATTTGAATCAATTTCTTCATCTCCTCGTCCTTAGGGTTTAATCTCCGTTATCCTCAACTTGTAATCGTGATGCAACATCAATCGATTACATAATATAAAACTGTCTCTTATATCCTGCTTCATTTCCTATATATTTTAAAAGAAACAAAGTTAGCTAAATGCATTATAGTTTTTTTAATTCAATTATATTGCACCAAAGTGTATTAATGTAATGCATGTTAATTTATTACTAGTGCATCAAAATTCAGAAATTACTGCATCATATTTCTTAAAGTTTAAATGAATTATATCTGTGTTCAAAATCTAGTGCATCACATGGTACAATGCTTTTTAATTAATAATACCTCAAAAGATTTTGCTTGGAATTCTCTATTTGCTTCATCTATATCAATTGTTCCATATAGTCCTGTTAATAAATCAACATAGAATTCAATTAGAAATAAACAACTTTTACAAAATTAAATAAATTTTATTTAATATACATTTCACTCTTATTCTGCTTTTTAATCAATTTCTTTTTTTCGAGCCCTTTCTATCTTTGGTTCAATCACCTCCACACCTTCGCAATTGGTAGACAACCAAAACCCAATTTAAGCTCTTCTTTTGTCTTTGATACAACAGTCTTGAACTCCATGTTTTGAAAGTCGGAATGTTTTCTCAACTTTTATGGTCTCGGATGTTGTTGAATTAACGATATGATCCGCAAAAATAAATGAGTATTAAAATATGATAGAAAGTGTATTTTTTGTTTAATATGTATTGCGACACGCTTTAACATTTAGTGCATGATAGTGTCAAATTTAGTGCATCAATGTTTTATGTCTACTGCATCATAGAGTCATAATCTGTCAATCAGAGTTTTTATATTTTACTGCATCCTAGTGTCATAATCAGTGGCTAATACTTTTTTATTACTAGTGCAATTAATGATAAAAAACTTACAGCCAGCAAAAGTAATGGTCCACTGTAATATGAAGTTGGTTTAAACCCGGTACACTCCTTCACCATACACTCTAAAACATATGAGCACCAATCCATCTTTGAAACATTATCAGTGTTAGAGAGAATTGGTATAATTCTCTCATTTACCTGCCCATCTTTGTTTCCTTGACCAAAAACAGAGAAGAAGAGGACAAGGAAACAAACTTGAAATTCCCAACCAACTTCTTTTATAGCACTCAAATGTTCCTCCAACCTTTGTATATAAATTTTGTTGTTCACAACAATACTATCCAACATTTCTCTCCATTTTGCAGTAGTCTCTTCTAATAGATTTTTCTCTTCAAGTGCTTCAACTTTTATCTCCCCCATTGGAATTCCAAGCATATCCCTGATCAGTTCTCGAGTAATTTTGATCTTTCTTCCATTTTTCATTTTTATCGAGCAAGTTTCTGTATCGAAATTTCTAACAACCCACATTCCTAATTGTGACGGTATTGAATCAAAATGGAAATTTTTATAAAATTACCAAACCCCAGATTTTCTAATTCCTTAACCTGAGGAGTCCTCAATGTCTCAAGAACTTTTTGTAGATTTCTAGGTGACATTCTGTTCTTGATAGATATGGGTTCGTTCTTTCTAACCACTTCTTTTATATCTTCATCCTCCTTCTTAACCTTCTTTTTCTTTTTAGCTGGAGTTGTATCAGAATCTGAATCCAAATCTGCAGCGGATCTTTTACCCTTAAATTTCCTTTTACTTGTGCTGATTTCTGTTGCGGATCTTTTCCCTTTAAATGCAGCACCTTTAGTTTTCTTCCTCTGATGTTCTGAAACAAGGCTGGTAAATAATTCATTCCATTTTGCTGCAGCAGCCTTTTTTAAAGCAGGATCAATTAATGTGGTCTCTTCTTCATCTGTTTCTTGCTCATCTGTTTCAATATGATCAATTGTAACTCAGTTCAACTTTTAGTACATCACAGAAACCATCAAGCATACAAAATCTCTTTTCTACATCACATAGGCAAGCTACATTTATACTACTTTACGCACACATGCTGCAAATTAAAGCTACTGCATCTCAATTCAACCACTAGTACATCACATAAAAACACATAGGCAAATTAAAGCCTATTGCATCTCACTTCAATCACTATAGGCTACAATTATTATATCTTACACACACGCCGTTAATTAAAGCCTATTGCATCTCACTTCAATCACTATAACATCTCAGTACAAACACTAGTACATTACAAAAACAGTCAAGCATTCAAAATTTCTTTCTCACTTCACATGTGCTTCATTTATCGTGTATTACGCAGACATTCTTCAAAATTAAAAGCTATGCATCGGTCTAACTACATTTAACCAAAATTAAAAGTTATAGCAGATTAAAATCTATTGCATCACATTTCAATTCCTAGTGCATCACATAAGGTACATTTAACCAAAATTATGCTCATATTTCAATTCCTAGACACATAAGAACTCCTATTGCATTATATTATTTAAACCAAATTGTTATAAGTCATTAATTCATTAATCCTCGCGCATTTCAAGATACAAAACCCAATGCATCTTTCATACGACAATGCAAACAACCTTAACTCATGCACCGCAAATTAAAAACTAGTACATAGACTACATCAACCTTAACTCATACTCATACGCGCAAATTAAAAGCTATTGCATCTCGGTTCAACTGCTAGTGCATCATATAAAAATCAAACATAAAACTCATTCTAGCACATGTCACGCACCACATCTATCCTAACTAATACTCATACGCGCAAATTAAAAGCTATTGCATCTCGGTTCAACTGCTAGTGCATCATATAAAAATCAAACATAAAACTCATTCTAGCACATGTCATAAACTACATCTATCCTAACTAATACTCATACACCGCAAATTAAAAGCTATTGCATCTCGGTTCAATCACTCATCGCATCGGATAAAAATCAAACATAAAACTCATTCTAGCACATGTCACGCACCACATCTTTCCTAACTCAAACTCATACGCCGCAAATTAAAAGCAATTGCATCTCGGTTCAACTGCTAGTGCATCATATAAAAATCAAACATAAAACTCATTCTAGCACATGACATAGACTACATCAACCTTAACTCATACTCATACGCGCAAATTAAAAGCTATTGCATCTCGGTTCAACTGCTAGTGCATCGATATAAAAATCAAACATAAAACTCATTCTAGCACATGTCATGCACCACATCTATCCTAACTAATACTCATACACCGCAAATTAAAAGCTATTGCATCTCGGTTCAACTGCTAGTGCATCATATAAAAATCAAACATAAAACTCATTCTAGCACATGACATAAACTACATCAACCTTAACTCATACTCATACGCGCAAATTAAAATCTATTGCATCTCGGTTCAATCTCATCGCATCGGATAAAAACCCAATAGTTCGACAATGCAAACAAACACGTTTTTGATACATAACATCAAACAAACAAACTACCTTCAACCTTATTCATCCTTATACATCATAAACACTATATCTCATAAATTTAAAACTTAATTGATTTTTCCGCTTCAACTTGTTTTTATCTTTTTTTCTTTTTCAACAAAGCGATCGTCTTTTTCTCGCTCTTTTTATTTTCTAAATTTATAAAAAATAAACTATTTTAGAAATTTAAAAACATTTTTTGATGAAGAAAATCATGATTATCGATTAAAATACACTTACTTGGTGGTGAATTATCTGTTGCTTTCTTTTTCCTCATTGAAAATGCAGTAATTTTTGATAATTGTTTTTAGGGTTTTGAGTTTTTGAGAGTACGAGAGAACGATAGAGAGAGAGAGAAAAAGTGGTTGGCGTGTTTTTTGTTAAATTTGATTGAACGAGTTTTCTTATTAGTGTTTTTTTTGATGTTATAAGATAGTGCATCTTTGCCCCTCAAGTTTTCAATGTTTTACAAAATTCACTAGTATTCATAATTATCTTTTTTGCGATAGGCAAACTTTTAATAACACAAATTTCATTGTGATGCATCACTTTTTAAACTGTGCTGCACTTGATATAAGCATTAAACAGCATTATTTAAATTTAATAAATATCAAAGAACGACTTTCTTCATTAAGAAGTATTATAATTGATATTTAAAATTTAGTGATCCAAACTATTACAATCAAGAATTTAAAACATCCAATAGTATTTTATCAAAATTACTTAATAATCTAACATCTTTAATACACGTTCATTCATTGTTTTGAACATCTCTTGAGAAACTTTGACATTATCGTCCATTATGATTTTAAAGGCCTTTGGTTGTTTCTTCACATATTCTTCTGCTTCTTTCAAAACTTTTGGCTTTTCTTCATTAAAATCCATAAGAATTATCTTCGTCAAGTACTTTATGCAACAACTTTAGTTGTACTTTTGTCCAACGCTTTCTTTCTTTAACTCGTTCAAAAATTGCCACGGCCGACATATGTTTCCATATGTCTCATCACAAATATGCCACATCCGAACTATTGAATGTCGTTCTCCAATGCATATTTATAATTGTAGGTACAAACTATCAAGAAATCGACATATCTAGGGTGGTCTACTCTTCCCGTAGTTAACAAATGCGAATATCTGTAAGAAATATAAAAAATATAAAGTCAATGATGCACTAAATTTATAACGTTGATGCGTTGATTTTCAATAAGTTGCGATAACTTTATAACTTTTGTTGCACTAAGCATAATACAATAATATTTTTTATAGTCGTGATGCGTAAATGTTATGTAATGATTTTTACACGGTAACTTTTGTTTCAACTCGATTGAATAAGAAAAAGAATTGTATTATACTTACCACGTTGTTTGCATAAGCACCATATCTTACGTCTAAATCTTCAAGATCATTATCTATGTTGTCAATGATATCTATTTCCACGCCTTCAAATTAAAGCAAATCGATAGAAATGATGTGATTCTTTCGATATCTTTATCATAGGAAGAAAACACGTAGATATTTTAAGCGCATCAACATTTTTTAAACTCATAATTAATAGAATGTCTCAGATCAAATTAATAAGAATACTTACCAAATCAACATCACTTAAACTCTTGTGAGGCGATTGTCTCAAAACAAAGATGCATGTTTTCATCCATTAGTTTTGATATCTTCTCTTTGGCGGTTTACTTTCAATCGGTGATGAGGTTGTTTTAATCAATAAATTATTATGACACACAAGTATGGGATGTAATAAAAGTCTATGATGCACTAAAATTTATAAGCGAGATGCATTAACTTTATAATTGAGATCCAAGAACTTTATCCAAAGACTTGTATATGTGATGCAAGACATTTAAGTTTCTTAAAAGATAAACCCTTCAACAGAAATGGCTAAAGTTACAGCTTTACAATTTCTTATATAGTGTATTTAAATCACTCACCAACATTACGGAATGACAATATACATTTGCACCTCGTGAAATCTTGTCTCAGACGCTCTTCGTGGTTTAGTACAAGGCTCCATATGTCAAGTATA
This sequence comes from Chrysanthemum lavandulifolium, assembly GCA_022545495.1. NCBI lineage: Eukaryota > Viridiplantae > Streptophyta > Magnoliopsida > Asterales > Asteraceae > Chrysanthemum > Chrysanthemum lavandulifolium. The sequence goes on along the minus strand of CM040239.1, from coordinate 243,668,099 downwards.
TTTGCAGCAACTTGGACATCAGGATAAAAGCTTTCGAAAAATGTCCACTCCATTTCCATGTCTTTTTTCTTAAAAACAATTTCACTGTGATTCAAGTAAAAAATAAAGTAATTCAGCATTCAACAAATTATTCAGCATTCAACAAATTATTCAGCATTCAACAAATTGAGATGCAGAACATTAATTATAGTATGCAGTAATAACAATAAGGTGATGCAGTACTAAATAAACTGTGATGCAGTACGAGTTGTGAAATTTTTTATACCTTCCATCATTACTTGTGCTCCATATGTATTCAAGTACTCTTTTTTCTTCTTCAGAAAATGGTTTGTACAAGATAACTTTCCTTTCATAAAATGGAGAAACTAAAGCACCGTAGGGTTAACTTCACGTTTCTCCTTTGAATTCCAATTGCGGGAGGAACGGTCATTATTGGAGATGCATCAACAAAATCTTCATTCTCAATAACTTCGTGTTTTTCCGTTTACGTGCGATGGTTTTTAACTTTGGTGATTTAGAATTCCTTCCTTCAATTTTGAATTTTTCACCAAGTTGCTTTTTTGCACATTTGACTTTTATCTTTTCCACTTTTGGTTTCTCGACTTGTTTCTTTTCAACTTGTTTCTTTTGGCTTCGCTTTTTAGCTCTGCCTTTTCCACATTTGGCTTTTCGCTTGTTTCTTTTCGCACGTGGCTTTTTAGCTTTTGGTCTTTCTTCCTTTGACTTTTCTTCTTGTTGTTTTTAGCTTCTCTTTTTTAGCCTTGTGGCTTTTAACATCTTCGCTTTTATTAGTTGACGATCTACCTTGTGCTTCATCGCTTTGTCTTTATAAAACTTTAGCTTCACGCTTTCAAAGATTCCTTCACTGTTTTTCACTAACCTTAATTTGGTACCATTAGATGTTTCTGTAGTGCCTTCTTTCTCAGATTTCAAGAGATATCGAATCTCACTTGGTAAATCTTCTTGTCTCTCTTTTTGAATAGGTGCAGCTGATTTGATAGTATGTTCTTCACACACTCTAGATCTGTTTCTGTCCAACTTCAACTTTATACTATGAAAAGATTTTGGGATTCCTTGATTTTGTTTTTCAATAATTTTTCGCATCTCACCGACAAATCCTTGTGTTTGCAGATTTTCTTGGGTACACATAAATGGGCCATCTTTTTGCAGATTTTCATGGGTACACAATGGTGGTGGCTGCAGAAGAGAATCTACTAGATCCATTCTAAATCTTTTCATTGAAGGATTTTTCATTTTTGGAATTTCCATTGAAGCTTCTTCAGAAAGGATTTCATTCAAAATTCCATCAATCTTATTTGAAACTAAATCATACTCGCAATCTTCTACAAATCCATCATCTGTTTCAAAAGATGATGCAGCAAAGATTATGATAAATAGAATGCAGTAACCAAGTACATTTGATGCAGTAACCAAGTAAATGTGATGCAGTAACCAGGTATATGATAAATAAATAGGTTTGATGTAGTAACCAAGAATATGTAAAAGTTTAAATTTTCATAAAATTTTATTCAGTACAAATTTTGATGCACTTTTTTTAATTTTTTTTTACTGTGATGCAGTAAATAAATAACCATGATTCAAAAAATATTATAATAGTACTGCATCATATCTAAAATTCACTGCATCACAGTATAAAGTTTAAAGCCTAATAGTTTATTTTATCCTAAAACTTTAAACAGAATTCATATATCCAAAATTAGAATTCTGGTTTTTTTTCCAGAATTCTAATAGTTAAATTAGAATTAGTTAAGTTATTACACATATCCAAATTTAGATAAGTTATTACACATTACTACATATTTTTATAATTGTCTTTGATGAAGTGAAATTATTTCACTTCTTGGGTTTCGATTTCAATACTTTTATCTATGATCCCACCTTCATCGACCCCTTGTTTTCTTGACCTTCATCACACCCAATCTTTGCTTCACTTTCATCTGACCCAAGCAATGCTTGAACTTCATCATACCCAAGCAATGCTTGACTGCTCTCTTGTGATGTCTGAGATGAATCCAGAAAAGATGAATCATACACCACAATAGCAAGATTTTTGTCAGATTCTGTTTGATTTCCATCGACCTTCTGTTTGTCTCCTTCTTTTTGAAGATTGCGGTTTCAACATCGTATGCATTCTTAACTCCATCCATAACATTCTCAGATTGAACAAGATTTTCAGCATCTCCTGTAACGTTTTCTTCTTCATCATTATCTTCTGTATCATTCTTAACTCCATCGATAACATTCTCGATTGAACAAGATTTTCAAGATTTCGTAACGCTTTTCTTCTTCATCATTATCTTCGTATCATCTTGAACATCATTACCTCTATCAAGATCTTCTCGGAATCATTATAAACGATGCATCAAGATACTTGTTGATAAGTGTATTTCTCCATAAGAATTTTGTTGATATTCTTATCTTCCGGATATTTTCCAATGCTAACATCGACTTATCATTGGTACGCATCATTAAATCTTTGCTCTCTCCCAAATATCTTGTAAGCGATCATCATTTCTGCATGTTAAATTTTTTAGTTTAATGCATCACAATATATTAATTTATCGCATCAAGATTTATAGATATAATGCATCACAATGATACATGCATCACAATATATTAATCTACTACATCAATTTGTTTTAAATGTATTGCATCATAATATATTCAAAATACCTCTATCGATTTTGTCTTGAAATCTTCAAGTTCGCATCTCGGTTCATTTTCTATCATTCTCCTCTGTTATTATTTTAAAAAGAATAAACAATAATTAGTACTATATTATTTTATGTTTTAATGCACCTGATTTAACAATAATATTTACAAATTTATTTTTTATAATTTATACCTGTTTCAATCGTCTTGTTTTTCTTTTTTTTCAAATTCTTCTTTTGTTTTTTCTTTGGAGTTTCAATAAATTGCATTCCTTCAACAATTGGAAGTTGACCAAATCCTCCTGCAACTTCTTCTTTCTCCCTTTGTTTCAACAACTTTGAACTCCAAGCTAGGAAGCCTGGTACTGTTCTATCCACCCTTGTAGTCTCAGAAACAGTTGAATTGACGTAGATAAGCTTCAAAATAAAAGAAAGAAAAAAAAAACATATATTAGATTTAGAAAAAGATATATTGCAGTAAAGAAAAACTATGATGCAGTAGTTATAAAAGCTTTAAATAAATTCTTGTTACTGAATCAGCAAAAGTAATAATGAATATTCTGATGCATCACAATATATTAAAACTAATTGCAAGTATAAGTCATTGCATCACTATATTATTATACTGCATCACATTATATTTCTACTGCATCACATTATTATACAAGAACAATTAAAGGGAGATGCAAGAAATGAATTTTTATAACTTACCGTCAAAAGAAGAATTGGTCCTGAGAAAAATAATCTCGGTTTAAAATTCTTAAATGAATCTTGCAGACATTCAAGACAGTAAGAGCACCAATCCAAACTTCTAATATTATCAACGTCTTCAACGGATGGTAGAAACCTTTGATTTACTGATCCATCTTTGTTACCATATCCAAATATAGTGAAGAAAATTACCAAGAAAGCTACTTTGAATGCCCAACCATCATCTGTACTTTCACAAATATATGTTTCTAACCTGCTTATTGGGATTTTCTTTTTATGTGAAGGTCCATCAGGATCATATACTTCTAAAGGTAGTGTTTGCCTCCATTTTACTGTTGTTGCATCTGCTTGTTGTTGTTTCGGAAGAGCATCAACCTTTGTATTCCCATTGGAATTCCAAGAATTTCATGAATTAGATCCTGGTGATCTTAATCTTTCTTTCATCACTCAAAACCAAACAACAACTTTCGAATCAAAATTTTACATAACCACATTGCTAATACTCACGGTGTTTGTTCAAATTTGAATTCTCCACAATAATGTCCAAACCCCATCTCTTCTAAAGTCAGAACCGACTAGTTGTACAACTTCCAATAACATTCTGCAAAACTTTTGGAGACCCTCTTATTTGCAGATTTGCGGTGTTCATACTTTTACCATCTTCTCCTTTTTCGATTCTACAATTTCCGATTCACATTTTTACGTTTCTTTCAAACAGTATTTTAACATTGATCTTCTTTTTGGAGTACGTTTTCTTGATTCTTTTATCAATGACTACAATGCTTTTATCGATAATGATTCAAGACTTTTCCTTTAATCTTCTTTTTCGTTTATTTGATTCCTCTTCTATATCAAACATTTCCTTAATTTCCTCTCTTGTTCTTTTACCTTTGATTTTACTACTTACTTGACTTGTTCATTTGTTTGATCTTCATTAGTTCTACTGTAAAATTAAAGCTACGGCATCAAATCATGAAAACATATTTAAAATAAAATAACTTCATTCAATAACTTCATTAGAACTACTGCATCACTTTACAAATTCTACTGCATCACTTCATCATTATATCTTTATAATTGTATGCGAATAACTTAAACTAAACTCATACCCCACATTAAAATTACAATTGCATTAAACCAATTTCATTAATAGCACAAAAAAGACTTTTCCAATTGCATCAATAACACATCATCATAAATTTTCATCTTAATCTCTACTATATAAACACATACTATTTTACAGACATGCGTACAAACATTTTACAGACATCAAAAGCTACGCTTACCCTTAATGACTAGATCACATTCCCCAACAAGTGAAGTTAAAATACATCCCTTCCGGACTACCCCGTGACGTTTCTTTTCGTACTTTTTAGATTTTTTCTCTTATTACATCCACGAATTCCAGTTTAGTATCAAGTACAACTCCTTCATTAACTAATCTCAAAATAACATCATTCACTTTTAAATCATAAACTACTTAATCTCTTATTTTTAAATCACTTCATTTTGCATTCATAAATTCATTCTAGTAGATTTAAAACAAGGGTTAATGAAACATATTCATTTCAAATTCATTTTCGCACGAGACGTAGACTACATCTAACATAACTCATGCTCATACGTTGCAAATTAAAAGTTACAAGATCTCGAATTAAAAACTAGTACATGATATTAACAATCATTAAAAATCGATCAAATCCAAAAACCACTAAAACATATATAAATAACAATTTTAGCAATCATACACAAAAAAATTATATTTTAATACAAATTAACATTTTAGCAACTAATAACCAAATGATACATGAGTTTGGATTAGTGATACACCGATACACATTACACTAATAAATATTTCAAAACTCGATACACATACAAAACCCGATACACATTAAACTTCTAATCAAAGTTTATCACCTAGGTTTCGTAATTTTAAAAGAAATCTATCGAAACTTTAACAATTTTAGTTGTAGTAAATAAAAAATTATTTTTATTGTAAGGAGAGTATCTCTTGTCAAATTTTAGTTCGATCTCATTTTAACAACTTTAAGTGTGATCTTGTTTGATCTAGATTCTATATATATATATATATATATATATATATATATATATATATATATATATATATATATATATATATATAGGTGGTGTTATTGTGGTGTACACCTTAAAATGAAAACAATAGGCACCAATGTGAACCATTGGATTAGTTATTATAGATGATTTAATTTCAATTAAATAATCAACTCATTGTGGCATTCTTGTGAATAAGGGCCTGTTTGGCAGCGGCTTTCTGAGGAGATATTAGCTTTTTGTTACAAAAATAATCTTTTTAAAATAAGTAGCTCCGTTTGGATACATTAACTTCAAGCTTTTATTTCAAACAAATAGCTCCTAAATGAAAAGCTGATTCATGAAGCTTTTTAAACATCTTGGAGCTATTAAAACTTTAAATTACTGATATACCCTCCAAACATTTGTTTAAAATTATAAATATGTCCTTTTATGTCATTTTACATCTTATAATTACATTTAACAGCTAATTTACCAAACACTTTTATTGAAAAAAGATACAGCTTGTAGCTCATGTTAACGGCTTTGCGCTTACAAATTCTACCTTAGCTATTAACTACTAAAGACATACGACTTCTGACTAATTTTACGAAACATACCCTAAGTGAAAAACAATGGCATTTTCTATGCATCTCATTAATTGCAGTGCAACACAACCCAGTAACCCACAACCTTCTTCGGTTTTGTAAACAAAAATAAAATTCGCTTTTTTCTTTTTTTTTTTCTTTTTTTTTTCTTTTTGCTTTTTAGATATTCTTTCCACGTATTTAATTATTTTCTATACTAATTCACCATGCACTCATTTATATTTCGCTATAGTAATTCGTAACTTTTTTGCTAATATAAAATTAAACTTGAGGGGTTAGAATTGTAAAAAGTCATATGAGTTATAAACTTTTATAGGTTTTAGAAAAAGTAACAACTCATTTAAATTTGGAGGGCTGAATTTGTCAAAGAGTGGAACTTGTAAAAATCACTAAAAATTTCAAAAAAAGCTTCCACCCAGATTCGAACCTGGGTGGTTTGTGTGACTTTTGAACGACCTAGCCAAAGGAGCCAAGGGCTCTTCTTGTTTTTATTTGCGTGCTATTTATATTTAAGGGATTATTCGTGTTAAAGTTGTGTTATACTTTTACTCAAGATGCAATCGAATTCGTTTAACATGCATATATTTTGTATTTCCTTCTTCCATTTCGTTTGCCATAAGCTTTCAAATAAGAATACAAGTTTGGTTTAACCATTCTCGTTTGTAATTATCGAGTGAGAACAAAGGTTTGAGATTGTTTTCCTTTTAACGAAGCATATATATAAATGTTTATAAATGAGTTTGCAAACAAAACTTGTTTAACAACAAATGATATCGTCACGAGATGAGTTCGAGTTACTTACGAGGATGAGAGGGACTAACTAGAACCAAAGAAACCGACACACTAGTTAGCTCCCAACGTAACCCAAAATGAACTTCTAAACTTATGAAAATGGAACCCAAACCTTTTTTCCTTTTCTTCCTTGACCCGCCTCCAAAGTGAGCGATTTATGTTTAGATGGAAGAATGTTTTGAGTGAGTTTAAGTGTGAGAGCTTGTGAATTCAACAAAAGGACCCTAGGAGTTTATATAAAGGAAGATGGTATTGTTCACCCATAAGGTTCCAAGAAAAGAAAAGAGATAGAGTTTGTTTTGAGCTTGAGCGTGTATGGTGAAGGTAGAGAGAGAGCGACTTTGAGGTGAAGAGTAGCAAATGGGCGTGAGTTTTTCTCGTTTTCACGTGGGATCACGTAAATACATGCACATGTGGTAGCATAATATTAGTAAAGTTGGTTGGCTTGCCTTTTTTGCTTGTACTGTGACTGCACAAGGGAAAGGAAAACAACTTGTTTCTCCTTTTGTTTACACATACACACACAAGACATGATGACCAAAGAGTTATTTATATTTTGTTGGGTCTCGACATTCCTCACAGAAAGTTAGGAACAAGAAACATTTGACATATTTTTGCTTACCACGTTTTTGAGTTAAAAATAAAGAAATAGGGTGCTTGGGTTATTGTCAAATACAGGAGGAAGAAACATAGGGGAATGCATGCCAAATTGCATGTACTCATGTTTGACCAAGGAATTTATATTTGTGTTTTGCTTGTGACTAGTGAAAATAAGGAAAAGAGAGGGTGGCGGGTTTGATTCTCATTGTGTTCGATCGGGCAGGAACAAGAAAGGAAAACATGGGAAATTATTGTTAATTTATGCTAGTAGGATGAGTAGAAAAAAAATATATTATATAGGGTGGTGTTTGTTCGAGTTGCAGCGGAACCAAAAGAAAAGCAAAGGTGCAAGTCAAATATGTGATTTGCATGATTTTGTGATTCTACTTTGCATTTGAGAAAAGTGTGTTGGTATTGCATTTGAGTGACAGTGGGCAAAAGAAAGAAGGAAGGAATAAGCATGGAGGAGTACATTGATCACATGGGTTAGCTTGTTTTGTGCTTTTGGCTTCTGATCATATAGGAACAAAAGAAAAAGAAATATTGACTCTTGACTTGTCTCTTACATGCACATGCATATATTAAGACCAAAGGTTGACGTTTTGCTTTTGTGTTGGGGCCTCGTTGAGATCACAGAAACATGAAACACAATTTATAAATATTACTTTTACAATTACAAGTATTGTTACCAATTAATATTAAGGGTGCCCTTGGGTTAAGGATTTGAACATGGATTCGGTTGGGCTAGGCCCAAAGGAAAGATTAAAGAGTGGTCTTGGGTTGGTTGTTCAAACGAGCTCAAAATGAAAATAGGAGTTAGGTCGGGTCACTTAAAGGCTGGTGAAATGTAAAAGTTTATTATTTATATGTTTTATAAAATTTCAAAAGTAAAATACATTGTCGAGGTCAAGTAATTTTCATAAAAGAAAAGTAACCCGTAATTTGTCGTGTTTATAGATCGAAAAGAAAGAAAAATATATATAGTCGCTAAAAATCGGTAGGGAAATTTACAGTGGTTACACCCCCGTAAAAAAAATTCCGCCAAAAAAAATTTTTTTCCACCAAAATTTATTAATGCATCAAAGTTATAAAGTTACTGCATCACAATCATAATTTTGATGCAGTAAATTATAATCTTAATGCACTAAAATCATGATTATGATGCGGTAACTTTATAACTGTGATGCAGTAGCTTATAACCTTAATGCACTAATAAATTTTGGTGCATCTTTGTTATAAGTTACTGCATCATAGTTAATCATTAAGTGCATCAACTATGATGCACTAAAATCAAAGTTATAACCTTAATGTACTAAAATCATGATTGTGATGTAGTAATTTATAACATTAATGCACTAAAAACATAATTGTGATGTACTAACTTATAACCTTAATGCACTAATAAGTTTTGGTGCATCTTTATTATAAATTACTGCATCATAGTTAATAGTTAAGTACATCAACTATGATGCACTAAAATCAAGGTTATAACCTTAATGCACTAAAATCATGGTTTGTGATGCAATAACTTTATAAACGTGATGCAAATTTATAACCTTAATGCATTAAAATCATGATTGTGATGCAAGAAAAAATTTAGCGAGAAAAAAGTTTTTTGCCCCAAAAAATTTTATGAAATTTTTTTTCCGCGGGGGCATGGTGATGTGGAAAGGTGATGTGGCAAGGTGACACATGTCACCTCCACATGCCTTCTCATTCTTTTCATTTTAAGAAACTTTTCATAATAACCCAATATATATATATATATATATAGTAGGGATCCAGATGAAGTCAATTAAAATAAGTGGTGAAGGACCAAAATCACGCATTTGAGATGCAACGACTTGCATTAGATGGATTTCTATTCATATAGATGCAACATCTTGAGTTTCAAAGTTAATTTGATGTATAGATAGTGCAAATTGATTTTCATGATTTGATGCGTCGCAGAGGAACAAAAACAAGAGAAATCGTGAAATGCATCTAATATACATATATGCATTTGATTAAAGCTAGAAAACACACTATGGTGTGTTATAATGCATCTAAGATTATAGGGATGCATCTAATTTAGGTTGGTGCATCTCGGATTTGCGGTTATAGTTCTTCTTATTTTAAGTAATCTTCTTATTTGATCCTAACTATATATATATATATATATATATATATATATATATATATATATATATATATATATATATATATATATAGATTTGCGCTCATGTGGTGAACACTTTAAAAATGAAACACAATAGGCACCAATAGAAATGTGACAAGTGGATTTATTTAGAAAAGTAAAGAAAAACTAAATTAAATGTCTCATTTAACTATAAGGGCAATTGAGTAATTGTTTACCCCACTAATTATTCTTATCCCTATCATAATCTCCTCATCCAAAAAAACATAACACGATCCGGGTTTCTTCTCTGACCACGACAAACTCCCGCCACAGATTCACCGCAATCTGCATTGCAACCTCTGGTTTTATTGCTGACATACACTCGACACGTTTACGATTAACGCCGATCGGCTCTAACGATTTCGACGAGCAGATTAGATGATTCAAGTGATCGGTTCCTACCACTCATTCTAACATATTTATCAAGAATTTGGATTTGGGTATGTGTTAGATGTTTTAAATAATAAATCTGTTGTAATATTTTTGCTTCTTTTTTTTTATCGAGGCTGGTGTGAGTTTACTTACACATGATATATAGATCATATTGTGTTAGAAAGGCTTGACCAAATTCCAAAATATTTTAATTGGACGAGATCAAAAACATCTTTACTTTTTTGTTTTAAAAAGTTTTGATTTTTTTTATTTTACTTTAAATTATACCAGGGTATGTTTTTTAACTGTTTAATTAGTGAGTTAGTTGTGAGTTTATTTGTGTGATGTAAAGATCAATATCAACTTTTGGTGTCTTGTTTAATAAAAGCTTGATCTTTATTTGTCAATCCTAATTTAATATGTTTTGATAGGTGAGTAACGTGACTTTCTGCATCAAATACGTGCTAACGTCGTCTTCGTATTTGAAAGATTTGTTTATTTTGCTTTATTTGATATTTGACGAAACAAGATGAGCTTTAATTGTATTCAGCGTTTCAAAGGAAACATCTTCAGATCGGTTCCTTAGCATCACCGCTGGTGTATCTAGATCTTAAAACAGTAAGAGTAAATTACACCGTCGTCTTGTGGTTTGCGTTGACCGCAGGGTTTAGTCCTTTGACCAAAAAATTGCACCGACGTCCCTTAAGTGTGAAACGTTATGCACCGTCGTCCCTCCGTCCATCCGGGCCCACCAATTCAAGATAACGTCAGTTAAGTCACTTAACCTTATGGGCATATCCGTCATTTCTTGTCTCCCCTTCTTCCCGCCCAAATTATAACCCTATATACTTATCTATCTACCCCACCCACCCACATAAACCTAAATCCCATTCGGTTCCACCACCATTTTCAAAACAAAGGGTTTTCTCAAATCAAATCAAAATCATGGTTAGATGTCCTCGTTGCCAAACACTTGCAGTTATGAAAACATCATGGACAAATAGAAACCCAGGTCGAAGGTTTTATGCCTGTTCCCAAATTGTATGTGTTAATGGTTTTAGTTTGTAATTGAACAATATCAGTATTTGTTGTTTAATTTTGTTTTACAGGATTTGTTGTTTAATTTTGTTTTACAGGATTGTAACAGATTTGTTGATTGGGTGGACCCAGAAATGTGCCATCGTTCAATGGTAGTTATACCTGGTTTATTAAGGTCTTTGAACAACCATCAAGAAATCCTACAAAATATGGAGCAAGAAAGATCAACATTGAAGAAGTATGTTATGGTTTCATGTATTTTGTTGTTTGTGTCTGTTATGTATAACATATTGACCTAGCAGTGTAGTATTTGGGTGTTAAGAGATAGATGTATTTTGGGTGTTTAATGTTAGATGTATTTTGTGTCTGTTATGTAGCACCATTGTAATGAAAACAAGCTTTGTAGCATTATTGCAATTTACTGTTCTACATATTGCAGTCACTTTTATGAATTTTACTATTTCATTTTCTCACTTTTATGCATATGCAGTCACTTTTATCAATGCAACACTATTTCTACATTGATGCAGTCAATGAATCAATGGCACTTTGTCGCATTCTTGCAATTTAATGTTATACAATTTACTTGCATTCTTGGTCCGCTTTCTACATTACCACACCTCTATATAAGGCACATATGGATAATACAAAACCATATCAAACATCTTCCTAACCTATTCATAATTGTCGCAAAGATGAGTTCAGAAACAAGGGTTCCAACAAGAGAAAAGGTTATATACATCTTCATGTTCCTTTTCCATCTCTTATATGTTAAACATACTTATGTTTTATTGTTTTTTTTTTTTTTTTTTTTTTTTTTCATTTTTTGTTTTCGTATAATCAGATTTCCAAGATACATCTCAAAGTACCGATGACAAAAGTTCGTGTAACACATGGATGTGGTATTTTCCATTGCGATGTAGTACCACCTGATGAGATAGAGTTTTATGGACCAAAGGTGGGCTCAAGCTCTTTTGCTGTTGAACCAAGTTCAAATGCAAAGGATGATGATAAGCCACTAACCCAAAAACAAATTCAAAAGCTTCTATTTGATGCAAGGACTAAAGTGCTAGGATTGCCTGCAAAGGCCACTCATGAAGAATTTGGTGTCAAACCTTATGTTGCACTAACTGAAATTGCAGCACCAAAAGGGAAGGGGAAGGGAAAGAAAAGGATGGGTTAGAAGCAGTGGTGTTTCATGGTTTATGGTCTTATCTTAGAAGCACCGGTCTTTCATGTCTTTCATGGTTGCGAGTATGTAGTACCACCTAAAATAAGTTAGTGCGTTGCTTTTATGGTATTTCATGTGTACTTGAACCTATTTTATGGTCTTTTACTTTATGTATGTTTTTATGTATCTTTTATGGTTTCATTTACTTTATGTATGTTTTTTATGGTCTTTCATGTTTACAGTTACCAAATTACCAAAAGAATCTGTACATACCAAATTAAAGTCAAACAAAATTACATACCAAATTAAAGTCAAACAAATTAAAGTCTAAAGCAACCATACCATTAATCAATCAAGTTTCAAGGCATATAATGCCATAAACATCCAAAACAACTTAATTGACATTGTGCATAAGACATACTAGAAACACATACATAACTGACATTATCATAACATACACTATCAAACACATACATGACAGATACTTCAACCTAACACAACCACCTTCTTCCTTGGTGCTCTATTCTTTGATGCACCATCTTCTGTTGCTGGTGCCTTCCCCTTATCTTGACTATCTGCTCTTGTCTTTGATTGTGAACCTGCAGGAGTATCAGAATCCAAATCCACCCCTTTGCTTGCATTTTTTCTCTTTTTTGACTTTGGCATTCTTGGTCCAGTACAGGTTCTTTGGTTGTGACCTCTTGACCCACATTTGTCACAAGTTACAGTCTTGTGCCCTCTTGAAAGCTTACCATCATTAACTATCTTAAAATCCTTTCGCCTTTGACCTTTTCTTTCTTTCCTTGGTCTTCCAACTTGTGGATTATGTTTTGGTGGCAATGAGACTAGTTGGAACAAAGGCACTTGGGCCAATGGATGGGACCTCGATTGGTTTTATATGAAAAGAATATACTTTCTTCCAAGTCTCTAACCTATAGCATGGATGTACCCATTCCTCTGGTAATACAACCTCTTGATGATTAAGTGACATGTTCCAATTTGTTGCAACAGCATGTTTGCAAGGGATGCCTGTCAATTCCCATCTTCTACAAGTGCAGGTTCTAGCAACAACATTTACCACACACTGGTCATTCCATGGACCACTTACCTGGTATAACTCACCTCCATTCCAGCTAACAGTATACTTGTTAGCTTGAGCTGCATTTTCCTTCAAAATCCTTGTAGCAGTTGGTGTGAGTGGTCCATCACACCTTGCAATAACTTTGTTAACATTGACAATCCTGGCAAGTTCTATTATTAGGTATTGCAATCTAAGTACTTACATGGAATGACAATTGAATAGCAGATGGAATGTATAATACCTTCTCATGAGATACTCCCTGGCAAACTCCAATGTGGAAATAATAGGCTTGTCTCTACCCCCTACTAGCTTCGCATTCAAGACTTCACACATGTTGTTCAATAAAACATCTGACTTGGCTCTCTCTGTTTAAGGAGTTTGTTGTTTAGATAATATTAGATCAACAAATACTATGAAATCAGTTAAAGTAAGAATACTATATACCTGAGAAATGTGATCTTGCCCAGTGTTGTGGAGGAATGAGATTCAACCAGTCATAAGCCTCTTTCTTGAAAGCTTTCAACTCTTCCATTGCAACTTGAAACTCGGGATCGTTGTTGCGCTTGTCGCTTCCATAGCATATCCTTGTATGCAGTACCATTCCACTTCAACTTCATATTCTCATGAATATGTTTCACACAATATCTGTGCTCTGCACATGGAAACAATTTTGCAATTGCTGGTATAATACCCTGCAGTTGGAAACAATTAATTAGTTAAGTAAGTTAAGGAATTAATTAATTAGATTGAAATCAAATTAACTAGTTAAGTTAGTACCTTTTGCCTGTCACTTATGAAAGTGAAGTTGGAATTCCTGTACAGATCTAGGTCATCTCCAAGTTGATTGAGAAACCATGTCCATGACTCTGTGTTTTCTGTCTCAACAAGTCCATATGCCAATGGATAGATCCCATTGTTTGGATCAATACTCACAATTTGGATCAAAGTTGTCCCGGTATGGACCCTTCATGAATGCTCCATCTAATCCAAGGATTTCCTCATCCCACTCCGAATCCAACTTTCAAAGGCCCCAAACATATATAGATTCTCTTAAAAACTCTTGTTGGGACTTGATGATCTGCTTCAGCTTGAACATGGATCTTGACAGTTGTGTTTGGATTAGCTTGTTGCAATTCCAACACATAATCTCTTAGCATCTTATACTGATGTGTGTAATCACCCCTTAATCTCCTTTCAGCTTCTTGCTTAGCTCTAAATGCCTTACTTTCTGAAATAGTTAGTTCATGTTTTTTTGATAGTTGCTCTTGAACAGCTCTAACATGTATATTAGGGTTTGTTTTCAACTGCTCAACTAATTCCTTTGAGAACCAATTGTAGGTGGCATAAAGGTTATCTCTTTCCTGTAGACATTTATGGACTGACTTGTATGTTTTTACCTCCCAAGATTCAGTCTTTTTGACCTTGGAAACTAAGAGAACCCATGGACATTTATTATCATCCAACGCTTTTTGTCTATTAGGTTTACCCCATTAATGATTACCTTCTTCCTTGGGCCTTTTTCACCCTCGGTTGGGCCTTTTTCTTGACTTGGCCCAATAGATCGAGTTGGCCACCATCATTGACTTCACCACCGGTAGAGAAGGGATAACACCTTTGCATACCGCCTCACTCTCTCATTGTCATTCTTTTCCATTCTTATTTTCTCCTAGTCTCAATTGAATGCTCTTTAATGTACTCCTTCACCTTTTCTCTGCTTGCAAATTTTGACCCACATAGAAATATGTCTTGTAAATTTTCTGACTAGCATGTGCTTGTTTTCTTAACTGCTTCAACTTCTTTTTCCTTAACCTACTACCTTCACTGTCACTACCTGATCCACTCTCAAAATAGTCATTTTCTAATTCATTGACATCATCTCCATCTGCTTCATCTTCAATCTCAACCGCTTCCTTTCTACACCCAACAAACTCCACGGTCTCATCAATTGTGTAGTTAAAGTCCCTCATGTCAACATCCACCTCATCTCGCATTATTATTGTCATCTACTATGAAATCACTTTCTTGGCTATCATCATCTCCTCGACTATCACCCTCTGCTTCACTCTCACTTTCACCTCAACTTCACTTTCAACAGCCTCACTAGGATTACCCATTCCAACCTCGTGGATTTGTTTGAACATTCATTGTTGGTGATATAATGTCCAAGTCGAAGAAATGGGTCAAAGTTAGGATCTTGTGACTCTACATATGGGTCATAAGAAGAGTAAAATCATTTACAAACCGACTAGGGACTTGAGAAGACTCATCATTAGCAACTACAACACTTTGCCTTGGGGTTTACCACCGCTTTGACCTATATCTTTACCTACACACCCTTCATTGAGATCCAAACTACTTTCTTAGGCACTGGGTAATCCCCGCTTTGATGTTATTGGTTCATTTAACTCTTCTATTACAAGTTTTTATGCTTTGGTTGTATGTAAATGTCGGGATTGGTCTTTTCATGCTCAACATATACATCAACTAGCTTAAGACCTTCCATCACATACTTGCCTAATAACTAAACATCTTTGTCACATGCTAAAGGCTCTAGTCCATTGTCTAAATCATAGTCGTTTCAAGAAATGGTAAAACATCAACCTATGACCATCATGACCTAAGTCTTCTAACATGGAATCAATTTCATGGATTGAAAATTGATCACCGCTCATCAAATCCACAAAAGTAATCTTACCATTCTTGTAAATCTCATGGGTGCATTCGTGAAAAACCACCATGATTGAGCTTGATGGAAAACAGTAGAGTTTTATCGCAAATAATTAAAGCAATCAATCGACAAGGGTTTTAGACATTAAAACACCAAACAAAGTATTGCAAACCCAAAAATGCATACTCTAATGATTAAAACATACGTCACTTAACACCATTATCAAAAAATAACTATAAACAATCACTTACGATACATGCAATATGGGTCTCGATCAACAACATCATTTGCTCTAATTTCATACAATGGGACCACCATCCGATTCTTTGCAAGTATCGCACAAATTTTACTTGGGTTTTTCACAAATGATTTGGGGAAGAAGATGATTAGATCGTGGGAATTGGTGCAAAAGATTTTAGTTTGGGGGACTGACAAGGTAGATGGGTTTTCATAAATGAAAGTACTTGGGAAATGACCAAAATAACCCTTTAAAAACCTCCGTTAACCCACGTTATCTTGAATTGGTGGGCCCAGATGGACGGAGGGACGAACGGTGCATAACGTTTCACACTTAAGGACGTACGGTGCAATTTTTTTGGTCAAAGGACTAAACCCTTCGGTCAACGCAAACCACAAGGACGAACGGTGTAATTTACTCTTCCAAACAGTGCAGGTCAGCGATGCTTATAAAAATTCCCATGATGTATCATTTATTTACAATATTGCCATTATCAATTAATTGTTCTAATTAAATGCAAATCTTATCAATAATAATTGATCCAACGGTCCACAATCGTGTTTCATTATTTTCTACTTTAAAGTGTACATCAATAACGCCACCATATATATATATATATATATATATATATATATATATATATATATATATATATATATATATATATATATATATATATATATATATATATATATATATTTATGTTCAAGTAGTGAACACTTTAAAATGTTGTACAATAGAAACCAATAAGAGATTTACAAGTGTAATTTTTATTTAAAAGTAAATGTAAACTAATTAATAATTGTTCAAGGGTATTATGGGTTTTTCTTTGTACCAAATTTACAGCATAAACATAAATCATCTTACTTTTCCTATCAATAAGTGCACATTTATTTCTCTCTCATCCCATCAATAGCATAAACAAATTCAAGATCCGGAAAAAATCAAACACCAATAAATTGATTCATCAACTCCAAAAACAATAATAAAATCGTTCATATAACACCAATAAATTGATTGTTGTCCTCTTCATCATCATTGACCAGTTTTTGAAAACTAACATTGATTGATTTGTTCCTGCTGCCTCTTCATTAGCATAGCATCCGCCGAATTTGGTTCGGGAACCCCAATTGCCGCCGAGATCCGAGTCAACATAATACATGTTATTTTAAGGGGATACATATTGGTTCAAGGTTATACATGCTCTTGAAAATTCCGGCGAGGCTTCGAGTTCAACACATGTTCTTGATTGAATTTTTTGATTTGTTGTGTGATACGAATTCATAGTAGCGCCTAGTTTTTAGTTAAATGGTGGTATCTTTATTTTCTAAAGTGCTGGGTTATTCATTTGATGTTTTTTTGGGGGTTAGAAGATATATATATATAGTTGATGTATTAATCGATTTAAGTCTGTATCATAGATAGATGCAAGGATGCTTTTTATTTACATCAGTTGTGGGAAAGAGCTTCGATGGTGGTCTACTAGTGCTTAATTTTTTATTGTTATTTTTTTTGCCATTTTGTTTTGGATTGTTATGTGAGTGGCTTTTTTGTTCTTGAGAAACTTATGCATCCATTGTTTATTTGAGTTACTCCGTAGTTATTGATTCAAAAGCAGTCACCATTATGCATCACAATTTTGTACAAGTTTCTATTTTGTATACGGAGTAATTGTTTAGCAAATTTCTATGCTTGTGTCAGTATTGTAATGCAATTGTTATGTTGTAATAAATCACTATCAACCTTCAAAAGGCCAAAGTGCGCTAGTGGAATTTTGGATAATATTTGGAAGTTTGTTTGTACTAAAAATGTGTCAAAAGACTTTGTTGTCACCAAAAATATGTCATAAAAATTTGTGTGTCACTACGAATGTATTACAAAATTTAGTGTGTTACTACATATGTGCAAAAAAGTTAATGGGTCACTATATGAGTATTAAGGAATTTAGCGTGTCACGACAAATGTGTCAAAAAATATTGGTGTCGCTAATTATGTATCAAGAAATTTAGTGTGTCACTAGAAATGTATTTTGACACTAAGAGCACTCCCATCCATAACACCATAACACCAATAACACCGCTCCACGCCGCCACATCGACTTTAACATTTAACATTAACATCCCCAAAACACTCTCATCCATAACATCCAATAACACCATAACACCAATAATATTTCATATTTTCAATTTCAACCCCTAAACTAAAACAAACACTTCATTTATTAAACTAAAACAAACATTTCATTAAAACTAAAACATATTACAATACGAGATTAAAAAAAAAAAAAAAAAAAAAAAAAAAAAACTTCAAATACCGATGAAAATAAACTACTAAAACTTAAAAAATGAATCATCCGAGTCCCAACCATCGAATCGGTTGACTGGAGAATAAACTCCCATTAAAGTATCGACTCTCCATTATGTCGAAATAGTTGTTTTGGAGGTAGTGAGCTTCCGTGCTTCTTGCTCACGACGGCGACCTCTTCACGTGCATGCTTTCCATAATCTCCCCTTACGGTTTCTTCATCTCGTTCCAGATTCTCGGAGGAAGCCTCACTTAACCCGCTGGATGAGTTTGAAAATCCACCCGGGTTTCGCGTGTGGAGTAGGAACAGATGGGAGGTACAAGATGTTTTCAAAACCCACCGGAAAGACATTTTCCGGTGGTGTAGAGTAAACATCATGTTACGGTAGAGTTGGAAAAGGCGGTTTCCGGCAAGTGATTTGGATTCGAAAGCTAGTTTCCCAACTTTGAGGAGGGAATCTTTGAGAAAAATCTTTGCGAGACATTTTTTTGTGAGTTGTGTGTGTAAGTTGTGTGTTAACAACTCGGTAGAGTTGTATATAGCGATTTTGATTTTGAAATTGAATAATCCGCTCATATTTGATTTTTAAATTTCAAATTTGAATTTAATTTATCCCGCCTGAAATCGACCAAAGATAATTTAAATTTGAATTTGAATAGGTTGAGGGTGTAAGTGAAAATTTATTTGAAATTGTGTAGAGGTGAAATGATTTTTTTTTTTTTTTTTAAACGCTGCTAGCCCCTGTGACGAGGACCAACACGTGATAATGTTGCACTTCAAGGGTAATAACGCATAACGCCGTTATTGGGGGGATTAACGCCGTTTTGGCGTTTAGGATGTAAGTGCTCTAAGTGTGTCAAAAGACTTTGGTTGACGCTAAAATTGTGTCATAAAAATTTATGTGTCATTACGAATGTATCATAAAATTAATGTGATTTTTTTTAATGTGCCACTATATAAGTATAAAAATATTTAAAAGTAAACTATTGTCCATCACATTGTATCACTAATTTTATATTAGCAAAAAAGTTACGAATTACAATAGCGAAATATAAATGAGTGCATGGTGAATTAGTATAGAAAATAATTAAATACGTGGAAAGAATATCTAAAAAGCAAAAGAAAAAAAAAGAAAAAGCGAATTTTATTTTGTTTACAAACCCAAGAGGTTGTGGGTTCTTGGGTTGTGTTGCTACCGCAATTAATGAGATGCATAGAAAATGCCATTGTTTTTCACTTAGGGTATGTTTCAAAATTAGTATGGTATTTTATGGTATTAGTTAATCGTAAGTTGAATCAGAACCGTAAAATGGCTAATAACGAGCTACAAAAGTTGTATCTTTTTCAATAAAAGTGTTTGGTAAATTAATTTGTTAAATGTAATTATAAGATGTAAAATGACATAAAAGGACATATTTATAATTTTAAACAAATGTTTGGAGGGTATATCAAGAATTTAAAGTTTTAATAGCTCAAGATGTTTAAAAACATGAATCGCCTTTTCATTTAGAGCTATTTGTTCGAAATAAAACTTGAAGTTAATGTATCAAACGGAGATACTTATTTTAAAAGAGATTATTTTTTGTAAAAGTAATAATATCTCTCAAAAGGCACGCCAAACAGGCCCTTATTCATAAGAATGCCACAATGAGTTGATTATTTAATTGAAATTAAATCTCATCTATAATAACTAATCCAATGGTTCACATTGGTGCTATTGTTTTCATTTTAAGATTAACACCACAATAACACTACTATATATATATATATATATATATATATATATATATATATATATATATATATATATATATATATATATATATATATATATATATATATATATATATATATATATATATATAGAATCTAGATCAAATAAGATCACACTTAAAGTTGTTAAAATGAGATCGAACCAAAATTTGACAGAGATACCTCCTTACAATAAAAATAATTTTTATTTACTACAACTAAAATCATTAAAGTTTCGATGATTTCTTTTAAAATTTACTGAAACCTAGGTGATAAACTTTGATTAAGTTTAATGTGTATCGCGTTTTTGATGCGTGATCGGTTTTGAAATATTTATTAGTGTAATGTGTATCGTGTGTATCACTAATCCAAACTCATATATCATTTGGTTATTAGTTGCTAAAATGTTAATTTGTATTAAAATATAATTTTTTTGTGTATGATTGCTAAAATTGTTATTTATAAATGTTTTAGTGGTTTTTTGGATTTGATCCAATTTTTCAACTTTGCTGACCACATTAACTCCTCACAATATATCCTCCCATATATATATATATATATATATATATATATATATATATATATATATATATATATATATATATATATATATATATATATATATATATATATATATATATATATATATATATATATATATTAGGATCGAATAAGAAGATTACTTAAAATAAGAAAATATAACTCGCAGAACAGGATCTTGACCAACCAAATTAGATGATCCCTTATAATTAGATCGACATAACACAATTATGTACAGCTGGCTTTTAGCTTTAATCAAATCGTATATGATATTAATCGTTTCACGATTTCTCTTGTTTTTGTTCCTCCACATCGCATCAAATCACGAAAATCAATTTGCACTATCTATACATCAAATTAACTTTCGAACTCAAGACGTTGCGATCTATATGAATAGAATCCATCTAACGCAAGTCGTTGCATCTCAAATGCGCGATTTCGGGTCACTTCACCACTTTATTTTAATTGAAACTTACCGGATCCTACTATGTGATATATATATGTCGCTTCGACGCAGAATTTATTTTGTCGTAACTTTCTGAACCATTTGAGCCAATGAGAATTTAAGATATTAAATCTTTTATTTAATTCAAAGGGCATAATAGTAAAACACATTTTACTTTTTATTGGATTTTGTTTAATAAAAATATGTCTTTTAACCCTATATTTTCGAAATTAAAAATATTTTTTGGTTTTATAATTTTTGTTTTCAGCATGCATGTTTTCGGGGAAAAAATAGGTACATATATGTTTTTTTAACATTGTAATTTTACATACCTTTTTGCGTACTATCGCTTACACATCAAACTTCAAAATAGTAATTGCACATATGTTTTTGGTTACATTTTAATCTTTGAAATTTATAACCAAAAACATAAACATATACATGTAACCTCTAAATTTATAACAAACCAAAACATAAATAGTATAATAAAATTTGATATAAAACGAATACAATTCGATACAAATGAATCATGTTAAATATGATGTATCGCCATCGAAAAACGTGCCAAGACTTCTTGGAAACATACGTGCACGCTTGACTTTCTCATCAAATCGTTAGAACATCCGGGCCATCTTCGGAACATATGTGCAAGCTGGGTTTCGTCGTCAATTCATTGGAAACGTACGTGCACGCCTTCGCAAAACATACGAAGCATTCCTTCAAGAACATACGTGCAAAGCTACGTTTTTAAGTGATTATTGTAGAGCGTATGCACGCTCCAAAAGGATATGTACACGCATCATACTTTTAGATAATATATCAAATTTGTTAGAACATACATTATCTTTTCAAACAATATGCTGTTGCTGCTTTTCTCGTCAACTTCCTATAACATGTACGCACCCTTTTCAAAACATATGTGCACGCTGCTTCCTGGTCTTGCATTAACTGAATATTGAAATTAAAATACATGATTATTATAATAAGGAAATCACATCATCATATATTATAACCACAAAAATAAATATATTAGCTTTAAAATTGTTTAATAAAATTTATTTCTAAACCACATGTGTAACCTTTACATCTTTCCAAATCTCAAAATCAGCATATTCATAATGCATCCTCGTCATATCCTAATCCTAACTAGTTGACTTCATGTTTAATTGATGATAAATAAAATACTGTATCCTAATTTCAGTGTTACGACAACCAGGAAACTTTTGAATGTAAAACACTACTACAAATTAGAAAGTAATTAATATGACCTGTACACATCTTTCCGAATGAACCACTTCCCATGACTCTATCACAAACTGAAATATGTTATATAACTTTATAAATTAAAAGCCGAAGTACCACATCAGTAACCACCAGATGATGAATAGTGAGGTTGAAGTGAAATGGATATTAAATAATTGATTGCAAAACCAAACCGATAACAAACAAAAACGATTTCAACAACAAGAAACGAATTGAAAATGAAGAATCAAATATTGATTACGATATGCTCAATAAAAACGTACCTGAATCTTGTGATGGCGGCTCTATGATGTTCATGGTGATAAGGTTTAGGGTTGAGAGGAAGAGAGGATTTGAGGGTTATTGTTTTTTCCCTGATTATAGATCCGGAGAAGAATACAGGGGTGGTTGTATTTTGGGTGGATTTTTACTGAATGAGATGCGGCAGTTTTGTTTTGGGGTTCTAGGTTTTTGCACTTTTTAGGGATGAATACAAAATACCTAAATTACCCTTTCAGCATTTTGTTTAATTGAAAAAGTAACCTTTATCTTTTGTTTAATTGCAGCTTTTGCACTTTTAATTTTAACCTTGATCAAGTTCATCCAATGGCCGGGATTCATTTTAAGAGTTCAGAAAGCTCGCATAAAAATTGATTTTCGTTGAACGCTACACTATATATATATATATATATATATATATATATATATATATATATATATATATATATATATATATATATATATATATATATATATATATATATATATATATATATATATATATATTTAAGTATAATATGAAAGTTTTAAACGAAAAGAATGAGAAAGCGTGCTGGAGCGATACGCACACCTTCGCCACATCACCTTTCCACATCACCATGCCCCCCCGGAAAAAAAATTTCCGTCAAAATTTTTTGGGGCAAAAAACTTTTTTCCGCCAAAATTTTTACTCGCATCACAATCATGATTTTAATGCATTAAGTTATAAATTCGTGATCACGCTTATAAAGCTTATCAGCATCACAACCACGATTTTAGTCATTAAGGTTATAACCTCGATTTTAGTGCATCATAGTTGATGTACTTAACTATTAACTATGATGCAAGAATTTATAATAAAGATGCACCAAAACTTATTAGTGCATTATGGTTATAAGTTAGTACATCACAATTATGTTTTTAAGTGCATTAATGTTATAAATTACTACATCACAATCATGATTTTAGTACATTAAGGTTATAACTTGATTTTAGTGCATCATAGTTGATGCATTAACGATTATTATGACGCAAGAATTGATAACAAAGATGCACCAAAATTTATTAGTGCATTAAGGTTATAAGCTACTGCATCATAGTTATAAAGTTACCGCATCATAATCATGATTTTAGTGCATTAAGATTATAATTTACTGCATCAAAATTATGATTGTGCAGTAACTTTATAACTTTGATGCATTAATAAATTTTGGTGAAAAAATTTTTTTAGGGAATTTTTTTACGGGGTGTAACCACTGTAAATTTCCCACCGATTTTTCGCGACTATATATTTTTTTCTTTCTTTTCGATCTATAAACACGACAAGTTACGGTTACTTTTCTTTTATGAAAATTACTCGACCTCGACAATGTATTTTTACTTTTGAAATTTTATAAAACATATAAATAATAAACTTTTACATTTTACCCGCCTTTAAGCCCAACCCATTCAACTCCTATTTTCATTTTGAGCTCGTTTGAACAACCAACCCAAGACCACTCTTTAATCTTCCTTTGGGCCTAGCCCAACCGAATCCATGTTCAAATCCTTAACCCAAGGCACCCTTTAATATTAATTGGTAACAATACTTGTAATTGTAAAAGTAATATTTATAAATTGTGTTTCATGTTTCGATCTCAACGAGGCCCCAACACAAAAGCAAAACGTCAACCTTTGGTCTTAATATATGCATGTGCATGTAAGAGACAAGTCAAGAGTCAATATTTCTTTTTCTTTTGTTCCTATATGATCAGAAGCCAAAAGCACAAAACAAGCTAACCCATGTGATCAATGTACTCCTCCATGCTTATTCCTTCCTTCTTTCTTTTGCCCACTGTCACTCAAATGCAATACCAACACACTTTTCTCAAATGCAAAGTAGAATCACAAAATCATGCAAATCACATATTTGACTTGCACCTTTGCTTTTCTTTGGTTCCGTCAAGAACTCGAACAAACACCACCCTATATAATATATTTTTTTCTACTCATCCTACTAGCATAAATTAACAATAATTTCCCATGTTTTCCTTTCTTGTTCCTCGCCAATGAACACAATGTAATTAAACCCACGCCACCCTCTTTCCTTATTTTCGCTAGTCACAAGCAAAACACAAATATAAATTCCTTGGTCAAACACGAGTACATGCAAGTTGGCATGCTCCCTATGTTTCTTCCTCCAGATTCGACAATAACCCAAGCACCCTATTTCTTTATTTTTAACTCAAAACGTGGTAAGCAAAAAATATGTCAAATGTTTCTTGTTCCTAACTTTCGTGAGGAATGTCGAGACCCAACAAAATATAAATAACTCTTTCGTCATCATGTCTTGTATGTATGTGTAAACAAAGGAGAAATGTTGTTTTCCTTTCCTTGTGCACCACGAGTACAAGCAAAAAAAGGCAACCCAACCAACTTTACTAATATTATGCTACCACATGTGCATGTATTTCGTGATCCCACGTGAAAACCGGACAAACTCACGCCCTGCCACTCTTTCACCTCCAAAGTCGCCTTCTCTCTACCTTCACCATACACGCCCAAGCTCAAACAAACTCTATCTCTTTTCTTTTCTTGGAACCTTATGGTGAACAATACCATCTTCCTTTATATAAACTCCTAGGATCCTTTTGTTGAATTCACAAGCTCTCACACTTAAACTCACTCAAAACATTCTTCCATCTAAACATAAATCGCTCACTTTGGAGACGGGTCAAGGAAGAAAAGGAAAAGAAAGGTTTCGGGTTCCATTTTCATAAGTTTGAAGTTCATTTGGGTTACGCTGGGAGCTAACTAGTGTGTCGGGTTTCTTTGGTTCTAGTTCGTCCCTCTCATCCTCGTAAGTAACTCGAACTCATCTCGTGACGTATCATTTGTTGTTAAACAAGTTTTGTTTGCAAACTCATTTATAAACATTTATATATATGCTTCGTTAAAAAGGAAAACAATCTCGAAACCTTTGTTCTCACTCGATAATTACAAACGAGAATGGTTAAACCAAACTTGTATTTCTTATTTGAAAGCTTATGGCAAACAGAAATGGAAGAAGGAAATACAAAAATATATGCATGCTAAACGAATTTAGTGCATACTGAGTAAAATTATAACACAACTTTAACACGGTAATAATCCCCTTAAATATAAATAGCCTGCAAATAAAAACAAGAAGAGCCCTTGGCTCCTTTGGCTAGGTCGCTCAAAAGCACAAACCACCCGAGTTCGAATCTGGGTGGAAGCTTTTGAAATTTTTAGTGATTTTTACAAGTTCCACTCTTTGACAAATTCACCTCCAAATTTAAATGAGTTGTTACTTTTTCTAAAACCTATAAAAGTTTATAACTCATATGACTTTTACAATTCTAACCCTCAAGTTTAATACTTGACATTTTTTTGTATACTTTACATTATAACAACTATTTTGGACCCCAAACTTATACATTTTATAACTAATAATAAATATGACAATACAATTTATTCTTGACACATCTTGTTCGTAATTTCATCAAATTGACATATTTAGTTTTAATCATCGAAACCCGACTAAAAGACAAGGAATATTTAAAACAAAAGTAATAAAATATTTTTCACTAACTCTACATATATATACATAAAAACACATTCATTTATATATGTACATATCATATCACTCAATGTTGTATTTATTTACATTTTACCGACAACGCATGATTTTTCACAAACGAATTAAACGTAAACTCTGCCACACAAGCAACATTAAACACAACCACTAGTAAACACTTAAACTTATTCACACACTTCGAGTCGTGAATACACAAAACCGCAACCGAGTCTTGCCATCTCATTCTTAGGTTCCGGTAGGAGCCATGCTATATCACACTCGATCTTTTTGTGCTTATTCACCGAATCGCTAAGGTGAGTTTATAGCCCACTTTACTCTTATTTACTTGCTTTATAAAACTATGGGGTGAGAAACATGCAAAACTCTTTTCGGACTAAACCGAAAACACTATTACGTGAAACAACCTTGAATCCCAACTATGCTACCGTTAGTTCCCTTTGGGAGGCGCGATTGTTATGAATAGATCATTGGGATGACACCCCATTCGAGTTTGACCGGATAGGCAAACGCCGAACGTATATCATATCGTATTGATTGAGTGTACCGGAAATACACTTGGCTGGCTTTTATTTATCATGCTTCTAGATGCATGCACACCGTCAGTAGTTTCGTCGCATGAACTTGGTACTAGTGTAATTGCCTTTTGCATATAGTATCATTCACGGAGATGCTATATGTGCAACTGTGGTCCAACTTGATTTCTTAAACTTAAACCTATGAACTCACCAACCTTTGTGTTGACATTTTAGCATGTTTTCTCGGGTTTACTTATTAGGCGTGGCATTGGCAAAGGCATTCATTGAAGACGGCATCCGAAGTGTTTTCAAACATTCTAATACAACTTTTAATGGGACAACATATATTTTATGGGCTTTAGTTCCGCACTTTGAAACAATGATGTAAAACTATTTCTTAAATTAATATATCTTTTGAAAATGGAATAAAATTTCCATTCTTTATTACCTTGTGTTGTGTATATTGATTTAGTAGCACCCCATGACCGACGCTCACTGTGTGAAATTTTGGGGTGTTACTGATTGGTATTCGAGCCCAGTTATAGAGAATTAGGTATTTTCAAAACCTAAACTATAACCAAATTTTCTTAAGAACACTTCAATACCGCCACACCGCCAATATCTCGCCATGCCTTGTTAACTGTTACGATGTAGTCGTGCTATGTGTTACTACTGTATTTTAGGTTCAGATATGCTCTCATTTGAATTAAATTAATTATTTCTCAAAGTCATTAAGTTTCTTAATTAACTCACATTTAAACTTTAAAATCGTTCTTGTTTGATTGGGTCGTGAAGTTTAAATGAGAATAATGTTGATGTAACAAAGCCGAATGAAATTAAGAATAATTAACTTAAGGAGAGTGTAGAGTAGACTACGAATGCTTATGCTTGATGCCTCATGTTAGGCGCTTAACATGCCCACTATTACAATATCGCACTATGCCATAATCGCTTCTGCGTTATTTCGTATGTAACATACAACTCGTCATCGTGATCGACCTTTACGTTATTTACGTATGTAACGTACAACTCGTCAATGTATCGACCTTTACGTTATTTCGAATGTAACGCATAACTTGTCATTGTGTCGACCTTTACGTTATTTCCGTATGTAACGTGCAACTTGTCACGGCTTCTACGTTATTTACGTATGTAACGCATTAACTCCAAATCACCGCATCAAACTCGACGTTATTTCTTAATGTAAACTCGTCAATGCTTCTATGTTATTTCTTTATGTAACATACAACTACTTGATTCTCGCACACGTATTTAAACCACCTCTGTCACTGGTCACGATCTCTTATTTCGCTATTATGCTCTATCCTTTGTAACCTCATACGACTCTGTTCTTTCTGTTTTGAACTCCACTATCGTACTCTTTTATAAAACCGCGTTGTATTCCGTTTAATGAATCATTTATCTGTTGTTCACTTATCGCCTCACGTCACCGAATCTCTCTTGAACGACTAGCTTCTTTTTCACGTCACATTTTAAAAGTATATACTCACATCTCGTCACCGCATCGACCTCGACAATTCTCGCATCTTGAACCACGAGGACGTGGTTTCTTCTAAGGGGTAGGTACTGTAACCACTCGTAAATTTCCCTACCGATTTTTCGCAACTATATTTTTTTTTCTTTCTTTCTTTTCGATCTATAAACACGACAAGTTACGGGTTACTTTTATTTTTATGAAAATTAGTTCGACCTCGACAATGTATTTTTACTTTTGAAAATTTTATAAAACATATAAATAATAAACTTTTACATTTTACCGGGCCTTTAAGCCCAACCCGACCCAACTCCTATTTTCATTTGTGAGCTCTCGTTTGAACAACCAACCCAAGACCACTCTTTAATCTTTCCTTTGGGCCTAGCCCAACCGAATCCATGTTCAAATCCTTAACCCAAGGGCACCCTTAATATTAATTGGTAACAATACTTGTAATTGTAAAAGTAATATTTATAAATTGTGTATCATGTTTCTGTGATCTCAACGAGGCCCCAACACAAAAGCAAAACGTCAACCTTTGGTCTTAATATATGCATGTGCATGTAAGAGACAAGTCAAGAGTCAATGTTTCTTTTTCTTTTGTTCCTATATGATCAGAAGCCAAAAGCACAAAACAAGCTAACCCATGTGATCAATGTACTCCTCCATGCTTATTCCTTCCTTCTTTCTTTTGCCCACTGTCACTCAAATGCAATACCAACATAATTTTCTCAAATGCAAAGTAGAATCACAAAATCATGCAAATCACATATTTGACTTGCACCTTTGCTTTTCTTTTGGTTCCGCTGCAACTCGAACAAACACCACCCTATATAATATATTTTTTTTCTACTCATCCTACTAGCATAAATTAACAATAATTTCCCATGTTTTCCTTTCTTGTTCCCTGCCAGTCGAACACAACAGAATCAAACCCACGCCACCCTCTCTTTTCCTTATTTTCGGCTAGTCACAAGCAAAACACAAATATAAATTCCTTGGTCAAACATGAGTACATGCAAGTTGGCATGCGTTCCCCTATGTTTCTTCCTCCTGTATTTGACAATAACCCAAGCACCCTATTTCTTTATTTTTAACTCAAAAACGTGGTAAGCAAAAATATGTCAAATGTTTCTTGTTCCTAACTTTCTTTGAGGAATGTCGAGACCCAACAAAAATATAAATAACTCTTTGGTCATCATGTCTTGTGTGTGTATGTGTAAACAAAAGGAGAAACAAGTTGTTTTCCTTTCCCTTGTGCAGTCACGAGTACAAGCAAAAAAAAGGCAACCCAACCAACTTTACTAATATTATGCTACCACATGTGCATGTATTTCTGTGATCCCACGTGAAAACCAGACAAACTCACGCCCCCTGCTACTCTTCACCTCCAAAGTCGCTTCTCTCTCTCTCTACCTTCACCATACACGCTCCAAGCTCAAAACAAACTCTATCTCTTTTCTTTTCTTGGAACCTTATGGGTGAATAATACCATCTTCCTTTATATAAACTCCTAGGATCCTTTTGTTGAATTCACAAGCTCTCACACTTAAACTCACTCAAAACATTCTTCCATCTAAACATAAATCGCTCACTTTGGAGACGGGTCAAGGAAGAAAAGGAAAAAGAAAGGTTTCGGGTTCCATTTTCATAAGTTTAGAAGTTCATTTTGGGTTACGTTGGGAGCTAACTAGTGTGTCGGGTTTCTTTGGTTCTAGTTCGTCCCTCTCATCCTCGTAAGTAACTCGAACTCATCTCGTGACGTATCATTTGTTGTTAAACAAGTTTTGTTTGCAAACTCATTTATAAACATTTATATATATGCTTCGTTAAAAAGGAAAACAATCTCGAAACCTTTGTTCTCACTCGATAATTACAAACGAGAATGGTTAAACCAAACTTGTATTTCTTATTTGAAAGCTTATGGCAAACAGAAATGGAAGAAGGAAATAAAAATATATGCATGCTAAACGAATTCAGTGCATACTGAGTAAAAGTATAACACAACTTTAACACAGTAATAATCCCCTTAAATATAAATAGCCTGCAAATAAAAACAAGAAGAGCCCTTGGCTCCTTTGGCTAGGTCGTTCAAAAGTCACACAAACCACCCAGGTTCGAATCTGGGTGGAAGCTTTTTTTGAAATTTTTAGTGATTTTTACAAGTTCCACTCTTTGACAAATTCGACCCTCCAAATTTAAATGAGTTGTTACTTTTCTAAAACCTATAAAAGTTTATAACTCATATGACTTTTACAATTCTAACCCTCAAGTTTAATACTTGACATTTTTTTTTGTATACTTTTACATTATAACAACTATTTTTGGACCCCAAACTTATACATTTTATAACTAATAATAAATATGACAAAACAATTTATTCTTGACACATCTTGTTCGCAATTTCATCAAATTAACATATTTAGTTTTAATACTGAAACCCGACTAAAAGACAAGGGAATATTTAAAACAAAAGTAATAAAAATATTTTTCACTAACTCTACATATATATACATAAAAACACATTCATTTATATATGTACATATCATATCACTCAATGTTGTATTTATTTACATTTTACCGACAACGCATGATTTTTCACAAACGAATTAAACGTAAACTCTGCCACACAAGCAACATTAAACACAACCACTAGTAAACACTTAAACTTATTCACACACTTCGAGTCGTGAATACACAAAACTGCAAACTGAGTCTTGCCATCTCATTCTTAGGTTCCGGGTAGGAGCCACTATATCACACTCGATCTCTTTGTGCTTATTCACCGAACTGCTAAGGTGAGTTTATAGCCCCACTTTTACTCTTATTTACTTTCTTTATAAACCTACGGGGTGAGACATGCAAAACTCTTTTCGGACCGAACCGAAAACACTATTACGTGAAACAACCTTGAATCTCAACTATGCTACCGTTAGTTCCCTTTGGGAGGCGCGATTTTATGAATAGATCTATGGGGATGACACCCCGTTCGAGTTTGACCGGATAGGCAAATGTCGAACGATATCATATCGTATTGATTGAGTGTCTTGGAAATTTACTTCTTGGGCTTTTATTTATCATGCTTCTAGATGCATGCACACCGTCGTAGTTTCGATTCGCATGAACTTGGTACTAAGCGTAATTGCCTTTTTGCATATAGTATCATTCACGGAGATGCTATATATGCAACTGTGGTCCAACTTGATTTCTTAAACTTAAACCTATGAACTCACCAACCTTTGTGTTGACATTTTAACATGTTTTTCTCAGGTTTACTTATTGGCGTGGGCATTGGCAAAGGCATTCATTGAATACTGGCATCCGAAGTGTTTTCAAACATTCTAAAACAACTTTTAATGGGACAACATATATTTTTATGGGCTTTACTTACGCACTTTGAAACAATGATGTAAAACTATTTCTTAAATTAATATATCTTTTGAAAATGGAATAAAATTTCCATTCTTTATTACCTTGTGTTGTGTATATTGATTTAGTAGCACCCCATGACCCGAACGCTTCATTTGTGAAATTTTGGGGTGTTACTGAGGTGTGTTACACATGACGTGGCATGGTGATGTGGTAAGGTGACACATGTCACCTCCATGCCTTCTCATTCTTTTCATATATATATATATATATATATATATAAAACATGAGACATGACACATAAGTAATGCCATATAATGGCTAGTAAGCATCCTTAAAATGCCACATGTCACAATGCCCAATAAGCGACCTTAAATGCCATGTCATAATTCCACCTAAGAATACTTTGGATGATCTTAAATTCGCATGCCATTAAAACTGGAGTTTAAGCCATGTTATTGCAATCAAAGTCACCTAAGCATTCATTAGAGGACTTAAAATGCGAAATTAATTAGTTAAAAAATGACAGTGGAGGGGTTCAAACTTGGGGTGTATGTAATATTAAGAAACATGATAACCACTAGACCAATACCTTTCTTGAAATATAACTTGCAAGTTTAAATCTATAAACTTATGAAACATATAGAACTTATGATACATATCTTTTCCTTAAATATAGTTCCACCCCACTAATCACGTATAGAAAAAAGGTACCTCTTTTCCCCTCAAAACCCTAATGATGAAACTTTGTTACTGTGTATGAAATGTAATTCATTTCTGTCAACTTTGCAATCATTCTCGATCTATATATCAGTTATGGAATGGAGAATATTCTGAAGGTCTGCATAAATTAGAGCTTGAAACTTGGTAAGTATTTATTCTCGTTCTGTGTATTAATAAAAGATAATAGGGTTTTTGTTGAAACTATGCAAGAAGGAATTAGACCTTCAAGGATACAAGGTATCATAATTTTTATTCGTACATGCATTATTTTATAATAGTTCATCAATTGCTTCTCAGTATACAAATTGCTGATTAAATGATCATGTAACAGGTGTCGTCATTGGAACATGCCCTCATTTCTACCGAAAGATTGCTTCCACAAGTTTTTTTTTCTTCTATAAATCAAATAGGTGTGTACACTTCTTTACCATGTTTCATATTCATTTAAATCTAAATTATATAGTTCATTTTTAAGGTAAAGTTTAATCGTAAATTTTTGAATGTAGAGGAACTGATCATAAGAAAGAAAGAGAGTATGAAGAGAATGGTGGTTGTAAGCAGGTGTGAAGAGGGTTTGTTTTGATAAGAATTGTAGAGATAGGTTGGTTTCGGGGATTGTTAAGCTTGCAAACTTTGTTTTTGTTACACTAGGATCGAGAGGTATTTTCTTTTCTTTACTTGGTACTTGTTTATAGGATGTTTTTGTTGCGTGATGAAAGTCGTTATGTGATATGGAATTGTTAGAGGCGGTAAAATACTTTAAACATAGTAAGGCGGGCGAAAATTTATTGGTAGGTACATGCATATTGTAAAATTTTAGCAATGTAGTTTCATTGTTGTTTTGTCAATTATTGGTTTATAGTAAAGCCAAAGTAATTTCATTATTGTTATACTTTTATTTGATGTTTTGTATATGGTTGCGGTGTTTTGTATACAATTGAATATATTATGTTGTGCATGTTGAGGCTGTATCAGTAGCGTATGTTGGGTCTGCAGTATACATATCACCATCTGGTCTTATGACACATCTACACTATCACATATCATTATCACAAAACTTAATAAGTTCATGATCAAAGTTATTGTATATAAAGGTATCCGTGGTGCATGATTGTATTTACGAACAACGTACTTCCATGGCAGAGAAGCGAGTGCTCATTAGATGTCCAAATGCCATGTTTATGTGACCATTCATAGTTTAGGTTGTGCATTGGAAAACTTGCTTACTCTTGAACTATCCTTGGTCAATTAACAAAGTCGGTGTTGTTTATATTGTGTATGGTGGGTAATCTATGTTATCCTGTAATTATGTTAAGATCAAATATAGTATAGTTTTATTATTATTACTTAGTTCTATTTTAAAGACAATATGTTTGTATTACTATTGTATGGGTCAAAATATGAATGTGGGTTGAAGTCAACCCAAACGACCCATTACAAGAAACAGTTATGTTAAGACAGTTATGTTGGTTGGTAGTTATATCCCAAACGACACAATGATTAGATATAATCGTCATTAAGATATTGGTGTCGTTTGAAAGGTATAAATAGGCCTTTTGTTGTAATAAACACATAACAATTCATTATCTAATAATACTACTTTGTTGCATTACCTTTTGTCCAATACATTTTATTTCTTGTTACATTGCATACATCACAAAACACAGAACTACAATGGTTAACTATAATCATTTGTTTCAATCCAAACATGTTGGCAAGAGACCTGTCCAACATTGGCATCAGAGCCATGGAAATTCAAGATCATAGGAGAGGCCAACATCAAAGATTGATCAAGGATTTTACACTGGTAGATACCTGTTAAGAGAAACCCCGACTAGACTTGTAAAATGGTCTGCAAGAAGGAAAAGCATCACTCCTAAGGGAAATGAGATGCTTGTGAAGAAAGTGCTGGAAAATAAAGCCTTTAATGCTTCTCACATGGCAGAAAACCAAAAGATGGAGACTGCAAAGAAAAAAAAAGGAGAAGAAATCAAGATGCTATATCTGTAGATAAAGAGGACATGCCTATTGGGCATGTGAAAGCGAAAGAAATTGCAGCAATTGAATTACAACAAGAAGCAACAAAAATAGGCAAGTACTTGAAGAAGAGGAAAATTTTCCATAGAAAGTTCATATAGAAGCGACTATATGATTGAAGGATCAAGTGACAAGACACGGAATGAAGTATGGTTTGTAAGTAGTAGTTACAAGTTCCATCTATGCTGACAGAGTTCAATTCAAATGAATTGATTACAAGTTCAAAATGATACGCAAAGAAGAAAAGAGAAAAATTCATATTCTCTTTTGGGGTGGGTGATCTTTGTGGTAAATACAAAAGAGGGATAGATCATAATTCAAAGCGTTCAATACACTCAAAGTGTCTATAAATATGCTTAGTTATGATCTCCTAGAAGAACAGGGCTATGTGGTGAAGATAGAGAACAACATGTGCATCTTGAAGAGCATGTTTGATGAGAAGAAATTGGAGACGAAAAGGAGCATGAGATAGGCAATGTGGAGAAGAATAGAGCCCAATCAGAGAGCATAACAAATATTTAGAAGATTACTTTGAGTCATTAGACCTAAAGGATGAATGCTCACTTTGGTTAGAGGGTTGGAAGAGTTAAACCGGAACAAAGAAGACACCTGTGACTATGTGGACAACGAATATATAAGTTGGAATGGGACATTATATGCCTTAAAGGTAAACTCATTCAGATTTTTATCATTCATGAATTTACTCAAAAGATAGTCTTGTGTACAACAATTAGGGGTCTTTAGTGGAAATTTTTTAGAGATGGTGAAGTGGTTCTACTTAGTGCATCTTAACTATGATGCATTAGAAGTGATACCACACATTATTGGAGAAAAGAGATAGATTTGCTCGATCACATAAGATAGTAGATGGATTTGGAGGCTATGTGGCAGTCACTTTGAGTGACAAATGGAAAAGCATTGCAAACATACAAGGGCTAACAGTTGAAGATGGTGAAGCAATAAAGGGTTGTTACAGAAAGTTCATAGACCTTATATGTGTATACCATGACACTGCAAGAATACCAGTGTTGAGAAGACAAGAGAAAAGGGAGAGTGCATTAGGCCTGCAGAAGACAAAGACCCACAAGACTGGAAGAATAAGGCAGTTAGAGATGGATCACAAGGACAAGAAATGAACAACTATGGTGTTAGAATGTATGGCAATGAAGAATGAGAATGAAGCACAAGGCACAAGCAACAAGATAGCGATGATTATGAAATCATTGTTTGAAGAAAATGGAAGCAAGTCTCACTCAAGAAAATTTGATCTTAAATAATTAAGAGGGAGATGTTACCCTGTAATTATGTTAAGATTAAATATAGTATAGTTTTATTATTATTACTTAGTTCTATTTTAAAGACAATATGTTTGTATTACTATTGTATGGGTCAAAATATGAATGTGGATCAGAAGTCAACCCAAACGACCCATTACAAGAAACAGTTATGTTAAGGCAGTTATGTTGGTTGGTAGTTATATCCCAAATGACACAATGATTAGATATAACTGTCATTAAGATATTGGTGTCGTTTGGAAAGGTATAAATAGGCCTTTTGTTGTAATAAACACATAACAATTCATTATCTAATAATACTACTTTGTTGCATTACCTTTTGTCCAATACATTTTATTTTACTGTTACATTGCATACATCACAAAACACAAAACTACAATGGTTAACTATAATCATTTGTTTCAATCCAAACATGTTGGCAAGAGACCTGTCCAACAATCTATTCATAGATGCGATATAATCTGATGAAACTATGGCAGGTGTGGGGCTATTTCTATAGCTACGTATAACTTTAGACGTCAAAGAGATGGAAACAAATTATTCGTGCAAGTTTATACCGAGGTATGATGCTTGCAGACTTTGATTGTCATATTCAAGCTCTTTAATTTTATGTTACCAATAATATATAAAATGCCAAATTCTAAGTAATTATTTATGGATTTTGTAAACATATTTTTCATATCGTTCAAGATAAGATGAATCTTGTTTGCAATGAATGTTTGGTTTTAAAATAGTTCGATAGAAGGCAATGTTGTTGTAGAGGTAAAAGTAGTCAAGAATATACTTTCTTATATCCGGTTTTTAGGCAATTAGAGTATGAAAAGGTATAGAAGTTTTACTTTTAGAACAAAGCGAAAACACAACAAAAAATGAAAAAACAATATACAATTTAGGAGCCCAAAGTATCTGTCAATGTTTGAATAATCTTAGGTTTTACTTGCCTGAGATGTAACTGAAGCTTCATCGCATATTGTTTTTAGGTGATCATGTCGTGGTTCAAAAAGATTTGACCGCACAGTGGAAAGTTGATATGCATGGAAAGGTGAATGGGACTGTTGAGACCTGCTTTGGACCGTTTCACCATTATGCTCGATATTGAACTTTTCACCCACTATAATTATGGGTAGGTTTAATCCGAAAGCATGTGCTTGGGCTATTGGCAAGAATATGTTTGATCTAGATGCTTGGAGGCGTGAAAAATTAATCGTCTCGTAGCATTACTGGCAGGATCTGGTATGTTTTTTCTTTTTCTATTTTTGCCCCTGATTACTAAACATTATTCATGAATTGTTGTTCCTAATTGATTTACATATCTACTAAACCTTTTTTTTCCAGAATGAAGACCGGACTTTATGGCAATTAGAACACCGCCACTGGACTAATAACTTTCTACTCAAGAGCAAAATCATTGGACAAAAATGGCATGTTCTTGGTCTTGGTTATAATCCAAGTATAAGCATGGATTAGAACAATATCGCTGTGTCAAGGCTCTTTGGACAGAACATGAAACCTTGGCTTGACACTGTGATGAACCAGTTCAAGCCTCTTTAGACTAAATACATCAATCACAATATGACATATATACAGAGGTGCAACTTTGGCGTATAGACAAGGATCAATTACACGTTAACAAGAATATAAACAGAGGTTTATGTCCCATTTTGTTACACAATAGCTAGGGCATTGGAGCAAAGATCTTTGCAATTTTTTTCACTCATTAGGTGAAAATGTTGGTCTCAAGTTGAACCAACGTGCATGAAAAATTAAAGTATTGGATGCGATATGAAATGCAGTAATTTGGTAACAAAATGCGAGTATGTTTCTATCATTGAAAGTTACCATACTAAGTAACTCTAATTTCTAAACATGTAAAGTAGCTTGTTATTATAAGAAATAAATTTGTTTACATAAATGGGGTGCGATGGTACTGTTTGAGTTCACTTACTACCTTATGCTACTGC
This sequence comes from Chrysanthemum lavandulifolium, assembly GCA_022545495.1. Taxonomy (NCBI): domain Eukaryota; kingdom Viridiplantae; phylum Streptophyta; class Magnoliopsida; order Asterales; family Asteraceae; genus Chrysanthemum; species Chrysanthemum lavandulifolium. Next base: position 243,630,382 of record CM040239.1, on the reverse strand, counting down.
ACTATGTGAAGTTGTGATAGTGAGAGTTAGAAGTTGTGATGAACAGATGATCAGTTGTTTGAGTGACTGATGAATTTATGATTATTTAGGAGTTGTGTGTGAAATGACCTGTAAATTATTGAGAAGGATTTACAACATATGTTTTTAGAGGGTCATTTAAGCCCAAAATCGATACATTTTATATCCGTTACTGCTTAAAATAGTTCCTTTTTACATTTTAGGTCTTTTGGAAGCAAATTGCTGGAATCAAGCACTTTTGGACGAAAATGAGCGAAAACATGAAGAAAAGACAAAGTCAAGATTTCAAGATTGTTTTTCATACCGACGGCGTCTGACTCAAAGGCGACGCCGTCATCACAAGGTTTTCTAAAAAGTCTCAAGCGACGGCTCAAGTCATATTTTGGTTTTACAACATGACGCCGTCATGCCTTATTTCAGAAGGGCGTCGCCTTTACTTTTTTACACCAGACGACCAAGACTCATTCCAAGACAACGTCCATAATGAAGCCAGACGGCGTCACACTTCCTTAACTGATGTCGTCCCAACGTTGAATTATCCATAACGAAACCCTAATGACGGCAATCAGACGGCGTCACCATCAAAAGGCGACGGCGTCGCAAGTGTAAATCTATATATATACTTCAAATTTTCTCGTATTTTATGTGTAGTATTTTGGAGAGCAAACCCTAGTTCATTCATAGTCCGACTTGGCGTATTTTTAAGGTTCCAAACCCTTCTTTACACTCAAAGATAAGTTTGTTTATCCAATCTATCGCCATGTTTGTTCTATGTTCAATTGTTTGTTTGTGTTCATGCTTATCTATCATGCGTAGCTATATTAATCTTGTGTTTGATTATATCTATGAAACCTAGCTGTTGATTTTTGTTAGGTTGTCTCTTGTTTTAATTGGTAGATGCTAGAGTAAGGAAAACTGGCTTCTTCTTTAATTGTTGCGAGCTTGAACGTCCTAAATAGCAAAAAGCTTGAGACTGCACTTAAGCCATCGTTGTGTTTATTGTGTGAGTTGTAGCTTTAGGATAATAGAGTATTCGAGGGAGATACTACGGTACTTGGCGATCCCGGATAGTGTAGAGGAGAGTTACAATTCATAGAACTAGGGAATTAGGCACCCCTGTGACTAACACGGAATACAACGCACCAATTAGAATGAGGATGTGACAATTCAACTGACAAATAAGAGATAACTAGGGAGTAAGAAAATCTAAGTAAACACGCTTTTAATTATCATAAGAACTCACTCAATCAATCCATAGCTTTTCTCATTTTCATTAGTATAATTAGTTTTTTAGTTTAAATTATTAAGTTGTTAAAATTGGTAGAATTACCACCCCCACTCTTCAAACCCCGAGATTTTTACTTGCTTTCTAAAAAATATATAAAAGATAAAAAGAATCACCTTCAACCCCACCTTTTCGTCATACATCTCTACTAGCATCTATATTCCCCTAGAGAACGATCAACCCCATGGGCTTACCCATGCTACACTACAACGATTAGGTACACTACCTTGTGGGTTGTAAAGATTGCTCGCGGAAAAGGAAGTCTTTCGACCCCGAACCATGCATCAATTATTAGATAATTAAAATCTGTTCTATTGCATCTGTTCCCAATATAGTCATTCAAAACTGATTATTTGAACCCTAGAGAAGCATTCAATTTCACTATACCCAAACACTATAAACTGATTAAATCTGCAACATGAAATATGAAAATGCAAATAATAAGACAATCACATTCAAAATAACATGCTCAAACATACTACATGCTAAATATACTGCTTTGTCGTAGTTGTTGTCATGAAGTTCAAGTTATTTCCTTTAAATCATAGTCGTAAACATTATGGTGTTTTGTGCAGGCCGAAATGTTGTTCTTTCTGAATTTGGATCACTTAAGTTATCTGTTGGGATTATATTTGAGTTGATAAGTACAAAACTACAAGTCTTTTATATAAAGAGATAAAGGTCTTTATGTTTTATGTGTGTCAAGATGTAAACACCAAAAAGTGTATGTGTGTGTGTATACTAGGCGTATGCTTGTAAACGCTTAGGTTAGTAGCCCCAAGGTAATCAAGGTTTACCTTGATCCCTATTATTGTAGGAGATGATAACCGTACTACACTTGATCACGTAGTATAGGGTCTTAGTGTGTTTGTAGTAGTTGGTAGAGATGATGACAAGAAACCTTGTTTAATAACATTGTTGTTTGTTTATTCCTCTATGCAATGTCTTGTTCAATGTTATTGTTAATCCTAATCAAGCCTAGATCGAATTTAGCATTATCAATGATGGTGTCATGATTGCTAAAGCCATAGAGCTTTCTGATTCAATTTAAAATGCAGGAGCAATGCTTATCCAAGAGGTATTCATGTTAACTAAATAATAAACTGTCACCGACGACACTTGACTAAGAAATTGTCATAGTAAAATATTTTTCTCTTCGTAGGTTGCAACTAAAACAAACGATTCAGCTGGTGACGGTACTACCAGTGCAATTTTTCTCGCAAGAGAAATGATTAAATCTGGATTATTGGTTGTCGCATTTGGAGCAAATCCCATTTTCTTTAAAGAAAGTAAGGGAGAGGACTATAAAAGAATTATTTAAAGTTTTGAAGAGTAAAGTGATCTCGGTCAGAAAGGCGATGATATAAAAGGTAAATTAAGTTTACGTTTTTTATACTTTTTTAATCATGAAAAGCGTCACTCTAAGCGTGTTTCTGCTGTGTAGCCGTAGCTTCTATTTCAGCTGGAAATGATGGGTTTTCGAAACTTAATTGCTGAAGCGATTGATAGGATTGGGCATGATGGGATAATTTCTATCGAATCTTCCTCATCAAGTGAATCTTCATTATTGTTGAAGAAGGAATGAAGGTAACTCATACATTATCTTGAAGTTAATATACCTTTAGTCCTGTGACTAGTGCATAAATTTATGAAATTTGCTGAATGTTAGCCAAGTGTTTTGAGATTTTCACTGATTATAAAACAACAAAAAAATTTGTGGACCAATCTCAACTGGATTTATAAGTACCAATGATGACATCGGGTAAAATGGTCATTATTACTTTGGATTTATAAGTACCAATTATGACATCAGGTAAAATGGTCATTATTACTTTGGATTTTTTACACGAATAGGAATTGTTGTGATTTTCACGAAATGCACGAAATGACTATTTTTCCCCTGATTGGAACCCTTCGCCTGATATGCAGCTTTGCATTTGTTTGCTTATGTTTAATATCATGTTACAAAATGGACGGGTTGTCAGGTTAAGTAACGGGTCAAAACAGGTTCTGGGTGGATCAAGGCATCTTTAGTACTTTTTTACAGGTTAAAATGGATCGGGTTAAAGCGAGCAATTTCATGTAAATTAATTCTTTTACTACCATTACTTGGATACTCAAATTGCCACATGTATTTTCATCATTGGGTGATATTACCTATTCATTCATAATGTGGCATGGTAATTTATCTTGATGATGCTTTTAGGAACAAGAGACGTTGGAAAAAGTCATGGCGTCAAAGGAAAAGAGTATAACCAAAATAGACCGGTGACATTGTATGCTAGCATCCGATTGGAAGGATAGGTCGTACATGATCAATCGCCAAGCTACTTCATATTCTGAGCATCATGTATACATGTCCAATATTTTAGTTAGAAATAATTTCATATTAATATAAATCTTTAAACAGTCGAATTTACTTATTCTTAAGACAATAAAGGAATCGATATAGACGAGGGACACTTGTCACCACAGTGCAACAATATGCGCAAATGCACAATACAAATAACGAGGCGCTTGTCTTCTAAGCATTTTTAAAATAAAGTATTTATCATGAGTTAAATACTGTGTTGTATACAAACAATGTTGTTGCGGGTGAAGCGGATGCTATTAGTATGTATCTATTAAAGGCCGGGACTCGGAGTGAGAAAGCAACAGAGATGTTAGTGTATGCTCACAAGACACAACAACACAAAGATCATAAGATTGTTAGTAGATAATATTAGTAGATAATATTTTGTGTATATTGGTCAAGCCCATGTGTTTCTTGGTGTATATATTGTAACAAACCCTTTCATTATAAATTAACAAAACACATTACACTTTACATGGTATCACAACCACGATCCTCTCGAACCCTAATCCCATTTTTTTCCCTACCTCCTTGCATCCGCCATCACGAATATCCTCCACAATCAACTTTCATGCTCTTATTTATCATTGCATACATGCTCATGTCCCACAACAATTAATCCTTTACTTTTCACGATACAAGACTACCATTTATCTTGCATACTACCCTACCATTCACGATTACCATCATACAAACAAAGATAACCATGGTTAATACAAGCGCATTCTCCTCCCACCATCATCTCACAACTGATAAGATGCTCGCGGTTCAACCATCAATTCCCACTCTAATCCCGATAAAGCTTGATGTTACCAAAGCCAACTACTCGTCTTGGTGTTTTTCTTCAAAACTCAATGCGAAGGCTTGGAGATTCTCGATCACATCCAACCCAAGGAAGTATCACGAGTCCGAGGCCGTTGCTCCACCTACTATGGAATGGTTAAAGGTAGATTCGTTAGTCAAAGCTTGGATTTTCTTAACTTGTAGTGAGGTGATTGTTGCTAGACTTGTTAAGGCTAATCCTAAAACCGCCTTAGATAATTGGACTTTTCTTGAAAACATATTCCTTGACAAAAAACGGACCAAAACTGTTGCCCTTCGTGGGGAACTAAGGCTCTTAACCATAGGTGACATGACCGTAGATGCATATTTTGGTAAAATCGAATCAATTGCTACCATTCTAGCCGATCTAGGTTCACCCATGAATGATGATGACCTCGTCACGTATGCCCTTAATGGCTTGAGTGACCGCTTTGCTCACGCCGCTAGGATTATTACTCACCGTGACCCGCTTCCAAACTTAGATACGGTTAGGTCAATGGTAACCACCGAGGACCTTCACCTTAAACATAAAGCTACACCTCATTGATTTAACACTTGCTCGAATGTGACACTAGACCCCGAGACACACGTGGTAACACTTCTCAAAATGTGTGTCGTCACTTTGCTCGAACGGGTCTTTGTAAGTGGGAACTGGTTGCCGATTTGTGCATGGAAATAACATGCAAAATAATACTTCCATCACTCATGCGCATAACCTCGTGGTCTTCCAATTACTCACGTTAACCATACAATGCAAATGGTGGACCATCGTTACAAACATTAGCAATAATCTTCATAGTTTGGGTCGAGCACAACTAGTGCAACTTGTCCACACGGTCTAATAACCCTCCCCTACACCCCTGGTTTCATCACAATACCCCCTCGAGCCCACCTTTTAGCTACTGTTCATCAGCCCAACAAATGGCTCCTCCGCCCAACAACAAAGTTGCACAACATAGTCCGGGTTTTGCGGGTTACAATGGTTAAAAACACTTCTCCCGCAAGCCTTTAACACCTCGACTCTTGATTTCGGAGACGCCAAGTGGAATATGGATACAGGTGCGTCTTCACATTTAAATTCAAATGCAAATAATCTTAGTACTATTTATAATAAAAGCATTTATCCATCTGTCTTTGTTGGTAACGGTAACTCCATTCCCGTTACCAACACGGGCCATAGTGTGTTGCCTAACCCTCACCGTCCCCTTTATCTTCATAATGTTTTAATTACTCCACATATTGTCAAAATTTAATTTCCGTGACGTCAATTTACCCGTGATAATAAAGTTTCTATTGAATTTGACGAGTTTGGTTTTTCGTGAAGGATTATTTGACTCGGATTCTACTCCGATGTGATAGCACCGAGATCTTTATCCCGTCACCATGCCTACATCCTACCCACAAGCTTTTCTTGCTAGTCATCAAACGTGGCATCAACGACTTGGACATCCGTGAAATGAAGTGCTACGTTCTTTACTTTCAATAATAGTATTGATGAGTGTGTAAAACTCATCATTTTAGGTCAACTGAATCAGAAACATCTAAAAACACTCAAACGCATCAAAATTCGAAAATATCTCAAAATTGTGTTTTATATGTTTCGGATGCAAATTTATTGAAAACAAATGAAAACGAACAAAGTTTGCATATTTGGCGCTTTAGGTCCCAACTTTCAAAATGGCAAAACAAGTCCCCGGATTTTCAAAAAAAATGGAAAATATTATTTATGGCCCTTGGTTAATAAAGTTTGTCATTTATGATCCTCAAAATAATTTTTGAAAATTACGCTTTGGTCCCCATGATTTGAATTATACAAGTTTGGTCCTTTAATACACATTGGGCCCAAAACCTTTATACCTTAATCCAAACCCACGACCCATAAACAAAACCCAACCAACCCGACCCACTCTTTTCCTCCTAAACTCCACCCTTTCTTCTTTCCCCTGTATCCCAAAACCCACATCCCTTTACCTGTGACTCTTAACCCAAGAACCCTAATTCCCAATCCCCAACTCGCTTTCACCTCATCTCCCAAGAACAAGTCACAAGATGCCATTGCCATGTTGGCAATCCACACCACAAAAGCCCCATCAACGGCTCGATTATCTCTCCATGGCACCTAACTCTTGGATGGATGGGATGATTTCAAGAAAGCACACAAGGAGTGTTTTGGTTTGTTTTCACTCACACAAGAAGCACAAGAGAAGAGAGGAAGATGCAGTTAATCTTTAGTATAAATAGGATTTAGGAATAATGTAAAACCTTGTCTAGAAAATCTTGTTCTAGTCCTTTTAATTTCTCATCTTTAATTTCATTGTATTGATCTTAATTTATGTTCCCAGTCTTGAATTTATTTTTTCGCTTAATGAAAATTGTCGGTTGCCTTTGGATAACATTTACATGCTTCTTTGATACTAGTCCATGCTGTTAAAATTCGTTTCTATATCATGCTTTAATTGGTTTGGATGTTTGTTGAAGTGCTAGGATAATTTTTCTTCTAAGTGTTGAAGTCTCAAATTAGTTTCACAAAACTCTTTTTCTACCCCAAAAACAGTGTTTGGAACAGCCGTGTTCTTGGGTCAAAAGTCACAATTTGACCCATTTTGATTCTTAAATTAGTGGTAAAGTCTTTTGTTAGTTCTTTGTTTAAAGTTTCAATCCCCTAGTTCAGCTTTAAATCGGCTTTGGTAATATTTTTTGTCTTCTCGCCTCGAACGAAGACTCAACAATGAAATTTCATGAGACTTTTATCAAGCTATTTGCAAGCTTGTGAAAGCCCCTATAAGCTAGATTTAGGGGCAAATGAGCGTTAGTTGGGTGGACTTCTAGTATCAATAAGCTCAAAGAGCTTGCGCCCTGTAGCTTAGTTAAAATAAGCTCCAAACAGTCCTCTCGACCTGCTTTGGACATCGACCAAGAGCGACCATCGCATAGTGCATAGCTTTTTTTTTTTTTTTTTTTTTTGTGCTTATCAATGATTAAGTTTAGCTTATTTAGATTCTCTAGGTGCTCGATAGTTACCATAGATCATATTAGCTTGTATTTAGCTTATTTAAGTGCTTATTATCCAATTGTAGCTTAGTTGTACCTTTTATGCTCCTTTTCCATTGTTACTTTAGGAACTCCCATAATCGCTTATCTTTCCTTTTTTATGTTCCCTTTAGCTCATCTCGACTTATTGTAAATGCATGCTAGCTTGTTGATTAAACTTTGCTTATAAACCGCTTCTTTTGTGTTAAAATCATCAAAAGGGTGCTTGTTTGATTCTCATTATTAATCGTGGAGATAAGCGGTCTTGATATTGCTTATTTCAAAAGTTTGATAAAAGTTTTACAAAAAGTCTTATTTTTGTCTCATAAACAAATTGCAAAAAGAAAATTTTGAAAAAAAAAAAAAAAATTGCAAAAGGGTAGGGATGGATTCAACACCGACCTCCCAATGCACCAAGCACCTCACAACACCAAGCACGCTACCAACCCGCCTTGGGACTTTAATTGGTTATACTTTGCAAAATTAATGTGTTATATGCTTTTTAAGTTTTTAACTTTAGTAGCTTAATTAGCTTTTAAGTGCTTATTTCAAAAGCGATGTACTCCTTTTCATTTTCTTAAGATCGCTTAGGCTTAAAGTATTTTCGTGAAATTTTCGATTTTTCTAAATTAATTTAGTATTTTTATAATTTAATTAGATTAAATTAGTTTTAATTCATAATAAATAAATTAAAAGTCTAAAAATACCCGGCTTTTCCTAAAATTATTTTTAGTCGCTTAGAATGTAGGAAAATTAGTTTTGCACTGTAGGCCTTAAATTGCATTATTTTCACTTTTTGAAGCTCGAGATTAGCTCGGGTTTTCACGTTTTTTTAGTTTTAGCCCCTTAGGGCCTAGTTTAGCTTCGTTTCATTGTTTCTTATGCTTAGTAGTAGTTAATTTAGTTATTTACTTTGTTCCTTGCCTTAATTACATTCCCTGCTTTAATTTTTAGAAACCGTAACAAAAACAAAATTCCCGATCCATTCAAGCACTTTAATTTCAAACCTCAAACGTCACCGTCAATTCACACCTCGTTGGGAAACGACCGGGTAATCACTTGCGGTATCACTTATCGTGATATTCGCGGGTTTTGCGTGTCGACCTTTTTCCTAAAACGGTTGATTTGCAATTCTCTCCATATTCATATTTGGTATTTTCATCGAATCTAATTTTGCTACCCGCCGGGAGGTGTGTTGCGACAATTTCGTGAAGTTTTTGCGATTAGTGACTTGAAGATCCTTCCTCGTGAAGTTACCGTTTTCATAAAATCCAAAAATACAAAAATATTCTTCTCATTCCTCTTATTCGTTGATTCTATTTCTCTTACCCTCTTTACCGTTTGATTCTATTCTTCGTTATCCTCTCAATCACTTAATTCTATTTCTTTAACCCTCTATATGTTTAATTCTCATGGCGACGATCGATTATCGCCGTTGTTTTCATTGCAAAGGACGTATGGAAGAGGATCGGTTTATTGTCTCAATCCCGATTGTTTATGTAAGCGATGTGGTAGGCTGGTGCAAGCAAATATTGCTATTGGTGCGAATTATCCGATAAAAACTCTCTCGATGATTCTCCGAGTTTTTCGACCACCCGCCACAACCCGAGATTTGTTCTATTGTTTACGAGCCTAAACCGTCTAGATTTGATCAAAATCTTTCGCGATTTACTGATTAAGGTTAAGAGAAAAGAGCAAGAACTGAGACCAAAACGGAAATGGTGAAATTGCTAGCTCGAGAGCACACCATTTGTCCCACCTCCGAATCTTCAAACCTTTTTCGGACGATTTCATGAACATTGTTCAAAATTGCTTAAATGAATTTCGTCAAATTTCAACTTCGGAAATACCGTTTTACCTAACATTTGTGATATTGTTGAGCCCTCGATTCCTACTCCTGCACCGAGATATCTTCGCTCGATCAAGAGTATTGCTACGGTTGTGGAGACTTGTTACCACAAGGTTTTCGTTGTTACAAATGTATGTGCGAGTGGTGTGGAAACTATCTTGTCAATGGATGTTGTTCGATTTGTCGAGAATTCATTCACCTATGATTCTCGACCGAACTCTTTCAATTATCCTCAAAACGATTTCAACTACCCTCCACAAAATTCATTCGAGCCACAACCAGTACTATCAAGATTTCAATGATTCATCATTTCAAAGTTTCTCTCCCAATACCCTCATTGTGCTAAGTGTGGGGTCCTCATGATGATTATCAATGTCAATCGTGGAATCAAAATTACTATGGACCCGATCCTTGTTATAACACTTCCGGATTTGACCACATCCAACCCCACAACTTCCTCATTATTGATCAATTTCCTCGTATAATTCTTGAGGAACTTTCCGAGGAACAAGCCGTCAGAACGAAGATTTCTAGCCGATGAGCGAGCTCAAAAGCTTCTCCTATTTAACGAAGCCAGCAATTGCTTATTTAACGAAGCTTGCCGTCTCGATGATGAGGATGAGTAGGATTGGGAGATGACAAAGGACAAGGTGCATATCTCAAGCCCACAAAGTATCGCACATGTCCACTCTCCGCCTCATATTGCCTATCTACCATGGAACCTTCGGATAACCTTTTAATGGGGACGAGCATCTTAGCACTATTCCAGAAACGGAACCATCTTGTGTTGAGAACCTTGTCCCAACCCCAAGTGAGTCCGAGGATATGTGTAATGAGCCTCTCGATGATGATGCTTCTCCCACCCCGAAAGTTTCTGTTGAGGTGATCTCCGAGTCTGAAAATGATTATACGTCGTTTGATGATTCTTTATCGTGTGGAGACATCGAGTATGTTGAGGAGATACCTTCTGAGCTCGTCAGCTTAGAAGAAGTGAGAGATGTTGATCCCGATGATCTTGATATGGACACTGATTTTGAAACGGATGATGAAGATATTCTTGTTGTGTCCGAGAAGCCTTTTGCTACGACATTCACTAATCCTCTGCTTGACTTTGATTACGAATTCACTCTAGTTTCGGATAATCCCATCTTTGACATTCGTAATGAGGATAGTGACTTGTACCTCGCTTCATCTCCTTCTTTACCCGAAGATAAGAATAGTGGCAATCCCACTCGACGTTAGACCTTCTCGAGGAGTTCGCCGATGAACTCGCCTCGTTGATCATTCTCCACCGGAGATGATGATGCTCACCGACTTTGAAGCCGACTCACCGAATTGGAAAATCTTCTTTACAATTGGTCTTCGATAATTTGTCAAGTGACACTCGTATTGGAGAGGTCGACTTTCTTTCTCCGGATGACTCGATACCTTCGGTTTTCGAGTGACGATTATGGCTTAGGTCCATCATCCACTCGTCCACCGCTAAACCGCCGGATGATGGAACCTCTTCTAAGCCCAACATGGATGTTTTCATTGCTTTAGTGGTGGATAAGATTTCTGAACATTCGCTCAATGTTCCTCAATCTAATCTTTTACCCACCCATCTCACCCGTTGTCATGTCATTGACACTTTGCCTTCTCCTCCCATTTCTTCTCCGTGTCTTAACTCCTACGGGAGTGAGGACACCATCTTTGATCCCGGCATTTCTCATTCTTTTGAGCGGTTTTATCTCATCGAGTGGAACTTTCATCACATTCAATGTTTATCCAAACTATTTGAATGAAAGTCCGATGGAGATTTTCTTCCACTTGCTTCCCATGGACCAATGAATTCGGGGTTGAGTCAAGCTAGCGACTCGGTTAACAAAAACAAGAGTATAACATGGGTTTTCACCCGTGTGTACCACCCTAGTGCGGGAGTTGCCCATTGTGTATATAAGTTTTCAAAAAAAAAAAAAAAAAAAAAAATCAAATAATGGCCGTAGTATTTCCTTTTACGTTCTATGTTTCGCATAACAGCGGTACTTTGAATATTGAGGGCAATATTCATTTCTAGTGTGGGGGAATTCTCACGAATTTTATCATGTAATTATACCACCCAATTCCCCATTTTTGGCCAAAATTTTTTTGGTTATCATCCGCCGTGTCTAACAAACAAAAGGATTGGCTAATCCAGAGCAAACGGCTCTTGGTAAAGATATCTCAAATCCGTTGACGGCTTGCAATTTGCCCAAAATTGTATGGTGTTCATTTCACCATATCTTTAATTAGTGAAGAGTTGGCTAGCCCGCAAGTTTATGGCTTGTGGTAAAGGCGGTTGGAAAACCATAATTGGTAATCGACTCACCAAAGATATTTTATCTAAGAGTTGGCTAGTCCGAAGCAAACGGCTTCGTAAAGACAAATCAAAACCGTTGAAAGTCGGTGATTTGCTCAAAATCATATGGTTATCGATGTACCATAGTTCTTAATTGAACTGAAACATTTGGCTACTCCAAGTAATGGCTTTTGGTAAAGAGATTCAAATCCATTAAGTTTTCTCAAAAGATTGCTAGGGACTAGCAATGGTTCAATGTGGGATTGATGAGTGTGTAAAACTCATCATTTTAGTCAAATCGAATCGCAAAACATCTAAAAACACTCAAACGCATCAAAATTCAAAATATCTCAAAATTGTGTTTTATATGTTTCGTATGCAAATTTATTGAAAACAAATGAAAATCGAACAAAGTTTGCATATTTGGCGCTTTAGTCCCCAACTTTCAAAATGGCAAAACAAGTCCCGGATTTTCAAAAAATGGAAAATATTATTTATGGCCCTTGGTTAATAAAGTTTGTCATTTATGATCCTCAAAATAATTTTGAAAATTACACTTTGGTCCCCATGAGCTGAATTATACAAGTTTGGTCCCTTTAATACACATTGGGCCCAAAACCTTTATACCTTAATCCAAACCCACGACCCATAAACAAAACCCAACCAACCCGACCCACTCTTTTTCCTCCTAAACTCCACCCTTTCTTCTTTCCCCTGTATCCCAAAACCCACATCCCTTTACCCGGACTCTTAACCCAAGAACCCTAATTCCCAAATCCCCAACTCGCTTTCACCTCATCTCCCAAGAACAAGTCACAAGATGCCATTACCATGTTGGCAATCCACACCACAAAAGCCCCATCAACGGCTCGATTATCTCTCCATGGCACCTAACTCTTGGATGGATGGGATGATTTCAAGAAAGCACAAGGAGTGTTTTGGTTTGTTTCACTCACACAAGAAGCACAAGAGAAGAGAGAGAGATGATTAATCTTTAGTATAAATAGGGATTTAGGAATAATGTAAAACCTTGTCTAGAAAATCTTGTTCTAGTCCTTTTAATTTCGCATCTTTAATTTCATTGTATTGATCTTAATTTATGTTCCCGCCTTGAATTTATTTTTTTTCGTTAATGAAAATTGTCGGTTTGCCTTTGGATAACATTTACATTGCTTCTTTGATACTAGTCCATCTTGTTAAAATTCGTTTCTATATCATGCTTTAATTGGTTTGGATGTTTGTTGAAGTCTAGGATAATTTTTCTTCTAAGTGTTGAAGTCTCAATTAGTTTCACAAAACTCTTTTTCTACCCCAAAAGGTGTTTGGAACAGTCGTGTTCTTGGGTCAAAAGTCACAATTTGACCCATTTTGATTCTTAAATTAGTGGTAAAGTCTTTTGTTAGTTCTTTGTTTAAAGTTTCAATCCCCTAGTTCAGCTTTAAATCGGCTTTGGTAATATTTTTTTGTCTTATCGCTTCGAACAAAGACTCCAACAATGACCCATGAGACTTTTATCAAGCTATTTGCAAGCTTGTGAAAGCCCCTATAAGCTAGATTTAGGGCAAATGAGCGTTAGTTGGGTGGACTTCTAGTATCAATAAGCTCAAAGAGCTTGTGCCTGTAGCTTAGTTAAAATAAGCTCCAAACAGTCCCTCTTGACCTGTTTTGGACATCCGACCAAGACGCACCCATCCGCATAGTGCAAATTGCAGCTTTTTTTTTTTTTTTTTTTTTTTTTTTGTGTGCTTATCAATGATTAAGTTTAGCTTATTTAGATTCTCTAGGTGCTCAGTAGTTACCATAGATCATATTAGCTTGTATTTAGCTTATTTAAGTGCTTATTATCCAATTGTAGCTTAGTTGTACCTTTTATGCTCCTTTTCCATTGTTACTTTAGGAACTCCCATAACTGCTTATCTTTCCTTTTTTTATGTTCCCTTTAGCTCATCTCAGCTTATTGTAAATGCATGCTAGCTTGTTGATTAAACTTTGCTTATAAACTGCTTCTTTTTGTGTTAAAAATCTGTCAAAAGGGGTGCTTGTTTGATTCTGTCATTAACTGTGGAGATAAGCAGTCTTGATACTGCTTATTTCAAAAGTTTGGATAAAAAGTTTTTACAAAAAAGTCTTATTTTTGTCTCATAAACAAATTGCAAAAAGAAAATTTTGAAAAAAAAAAAAAAAAATTTTGCAAAAGGGTAGGGACGAGGATTCAACACCGACCTCCCAATGACCAAGCACCTCACAACACCAAGCACGTTACCAACTGCCCTTGGGACTTTAATTGGTTATACTTTGCAAAATTAATGTGTTATATGCTTTTTAAGTTTTTAACTTTAGTAGCTTAATTAGCTTTTTAAGTGCTTATTTCAAAAAGCAGTGTACTCCTTTTTCATTTTTCTTAAGATCAGTTAGGCTTAAAGTATTTTCTGTGAAATTTTCAGATTTTTCTAAATTAATTTAGTATTTTTTATAATTTAATTAGATTAAATTAGTTTTTAATTCATAATAAATAAATTAAAAGTCGAAAAAATACCCGGCTTTTTCCTAAAATTATTTTTAGTCGTTTAGAATGTAGGAAAATTAGTTTTGCACAGAGGCCTTAAATTGCATTATTTTCACTTTTGAAGCTCGAGATTAGCTCGGGTTTTCACGTTTTTAGTTTTAGCCCCTTAGGCCTAGTTTAGCTTCGCTTCATTGTTTCTTATGCTTAGTAGTAGTTAATTTAGTTATTTACTTTGTTCCTTGCCTTAATTACATTCCGTGCTTTAATTTTTAGAAACCGTAACTAAAACAAAAATTCCCGATCCATTCAAGCACTTTAATTTCAAACCTCAAACGTCACCGTCAATTCACACCTCGTTGGGAAGCGACCGGGTAATCACTTGCCGGTATCACTTATCGTATATTCGCGGGTTTTGCGTGTCGACCTTTTCCTAAAGCGGTTGATTTGCAATTCTCTCAGCGTATTCATATTTGGTATTTTCTATCGAATCAAGTATTTTGTGTAATAAAGTGAAGTCTCCCCAACTTGGTCATGCTTGCCAACTTGGCAAGCATGTGCGGCTTCCATTTTCTATTTCAGATATTGTAGTTAATTTTGCTTTCGATATTGTTTATTCGAATTTGTGGACATCCCCACTTTCGAATCAAAGTGGTATTAAATACTACGTTCTTTTTGGATCATTTTTCTCATTATTTGTGGGTATATCCTTTGCGTAATAAGTCTGATATTTTTGCTAAATTTGTTGAATTTCGTTCTCTTGTAAAAATTCAATTTAATGCGGAAATTAAAGCTTTTCAGTGTGACCATGGTGGTGAGTTTCACAACACCATTTTCCATCAATTATTTACAAAACACGACATCCATACACGCTTCTCGTGTCCCCGTACATCTCAACAAAGCGGTAAATCCAAACGTATGATTCGGACAATAAATAACCTTATTCGTACCTTACTTTTCAAGCCCATCTCCTCCTCATTTCGGGTCAAGCTCTTCACATGGCCACTACCTCTTGAACATTTTACCATCCACCGCCATCAATAACGATACACCTCACTTTCGCTTTTATAACACAAAACCCACCTACACGTCCTTAAGTGTTTTTGGTTGTTTGTGTTATGTCCACATCGACACCAATCATAAACTTGGCCCACGATCCACTCCCTTGTATTTTCCTTGGCTACCCATCCAACCATCGCGCTTTCATTGCCTAAACCTTTCCACCAACAAAATTGTCATTTCCGTAATGTCACCTTTGACGAGACCATTTTCCCATACTGCCGGTGACACCAAATGATGCTCCTTCCTACACCTTTCTTAACACCACTCCAAACATAATAGCTCGACAAATTCTCCAACAACCGGCCCCTGTCATTGTTACACCTACACCACAACCCACTTCTCCCACATCAACACCCTCTCATGCTACGACTACCCAAACCACACAACCCCCATCTCCCATATCCGTTACAACAGGCCCAACTCCCACACAACCTCCACTTACTTCCAGCCCTACTCCTTCTTTCCAGACCAATCAACCCACCCCTCCCATGACAAACTCACCTGCACCTAGTACTCGCCCTAACCAAACATCAACTCACCCTATGGTCACTCGTTTTCAAGTTGGTACTAATAAAAAGAACCCGCGTTACAATTTCCATGTGTCTACCATTTCTCCTCTTCCCAAATCATATGCCATAGCTATCAAAGATCCTAACTGGCAACGAGCTATGCTGATTTATATAATGCTTTAATTAAAAATAATACTTGGGTTCTTGTGCCACGGCCATCGGACGCGAACATAGTTCGTTCCATGTGGTTGTTTAAGCACAAGCATTTTGCATATGGATCTTTAAGCAGGTACAAAGCACGGCTTGTAGCTAATGGGAACAGTCAACAACTTGGCGTTGACTATGATGAAACATTTAGTCCGGTTGTTAAACCGGCCACGATTCGCACGGTGCTCAGTCTAGCTGCATCTCGACATTGGCATGTTCATCAGCTTGAAGTCAAGAATGCATTTCTACATGGTAACTTGTCTGAGACTGTTTACATGCATCAGCCTCCTTGTTTTCGGGATCCTCAACGTCCCGACCATGTTTGTCTCTTACGATCGTTATATGGCCTTAAGCAGCACCACGTGCATGGTTTCATTGATTTGCGAGTTATGATACTCGTGTTGGTTTTGGTCACGCTAGATCGATTCATCCTTGTTCATCTATAAACAAGGATCGATGTTGCTTACTTATTACTTTATGTGGATGATATTTTGTTGTGACTTCTTCTACAAAGATTTTTACAGAGGATTATCACTTCCTTACATCAGGAGTTTTCTATGACTGATCTTGGTCCGCTAAACTATTTTCTGGGCATCTCTGTCACACGTTCCACTAATGGGATGTTTCTTAGCCAGAAAAAGTATGCAGCGGAAATTCTTGAGCGCGTGGGTATGTGTAATTGTCATTCGTGTCGGACCCCTGTTGATACGGAGTCCAAATTGGGAGCTGATGGTACTCCGGTTTCTGATCCGACCCTTTATAGGAGCCTTACCGGGGCTTTACAATATTTCACTTTTACTAGACCTGATTTGTCTTATGCAGTTCAGCAGGTTTGTCTCTATATGCATGATCCTCAGGAGCCTCACCTTGCTGCTCATAAGAGGATTTTACGATATGTTTGTGGTACTTTGGATTATGGTCTTCAGTTGTATTCTTCCTCGACTTCTTCGCTGGTTGCTTATTTAGATGCTGATTGGGCAGGTTGCCCGACCACTAGGCTTTTTACATCAGGATATTGTGTTTTTCTTGGCAACAATCTACCGTCTTGGTCGTCCAAGAGACAATACACTTTGTCTTGCTCTAGTGCTGAGGCTGAGTACCGTGGTGTTGCCAATGCGGTGGCTGAGACTTCTTGGTTGTGGAACCTTCTTCGTGAGCTTCATTCTCCTTTACATTCAGCTACCATAGCTTATTGTGATAATGTCAGTGCGGTATATTTGTCTTATAATCCGAAGCATCATCGGTATGCGAAGCATATCGAGATTGACATACATTTTGTTAGAGATCGTGTTGCAGCAGGTCACGTTCGTGTGTTACATGTTCCTTCTCGTTATCAGTATGCCGATATTTTCACTAAGGGTCTTCCATTTGCTTTATTTGACGAATTTCGGTCCAGTTTGAGCGTTCAGCGTCCTCCCGCTCAAACTGCGGAGGGCTGTTAGTAGATAATATTAGTAGATAATATTTTGTGTATATTGGGTCAAGCCCATGTGTTTCTCGGTGTATATATTGTAACAAACCCTTTCATTATGAATTAACAAAACACATTACACTTTACAAAGGTGAACTAGGATTTCAATTGCTTCTTTTAATATGTTAAATCACTATTAGATATCCTAAATCCGCTCATGTAATTATGTGTGAGTCGAATTAGGTTATTGTGTAGAACCTCTAAAATCATTATGCTAACAGAACTAGCAATATTTGAAAAATATGTTTCTTTTTAACCATTTTTGCACATCAATAAGTTATAGAGTTGGACAAAAAGTGTTGCTAACCCAACCAACTCAAATCTATATGTTTTAACCCATTCTCGAACACGTCAACCACCAACATTTGCCACCTTCAATAATTATGATATTTTTCAACTTTTAGCATTAACAATTATGTTGTGCGCAGGGGTTAGCGTTGGGTATTGCTCTCACAGTTTATGGAAGGGAAGAAGAGGATTGAGCAAATGACACTTGATCAAGATACTATACTATGTTGTGGGGCCTGCATTGGCATTGGCATATTGATCGAGAATGTTGGAGGTTACAATAGTGACGGGACACAACTGTGTTAGATAAGTTTATCGTGAATCTTGATGACCGGATTCAAGTAGCTTACGGATCCAAAATGAAATCATCGAGTTGATAGAGACACTATACGGACCGTGAATGCTCAAGGTGTCTCATTGTACTTAAAACTCCATAAATTGAGACCATCTTTCTTTTGTAAACATGTATTGATAAGGATTCAATAAAAAAATTCATCAATATATATATTGGATTTCATAACTTAAAAATATTTGTTTGCAACTTATCATAGTAAACAACTATAAGCGTGCATTAAATTTTTGTTATGTTGATGTCCGGTTTGAAGGTTTTCTCAACACCGAAGCTTGAGAATGGCCATGAGAAGTCATGATGCTCCTAAAATCGCAATTGATCATGTACTTCACTTAATTAACACATAAACATGGATTTGATTTTGTCTAATAAATACATGTTTGGCGCTTTTGAACCTATTGATTGGTTCAATCAATGTAACGTATTCCCTACTTAGATATAAACCATAAAAGAATCAACCTATTCATAGTAGCCAACTTCTTGACCTAAAAGCGTAAGTAGAATGAACCCATTCATAGTCAAATTTACCACCTTAAGAAAGGCTAGAGGTGGAACCGCAATCGCGATTACCCACTTTGATTTATAAACATGCGAGACCTTTTATGACCCTTCCTGGACACCCCAAATGTACACACCTAGCGAGGTTTGAACCAGCTTACAAATTGAGATAATGTTGTTCATTGTTATATTTGTACTAAAAAAACACTTGCTTCATATGTTCTGCCATATATTTCCTCAATAAAGAGCCCCTACCAATCCATTAGAGCTATCATCAAGCACCATCTATTCCAAAAATAAGGCCTTCGGTCAGCATCTTTTCCGTTCATGCGTGTAATCATTTGCATGCATCAATGTCTCATTTTGTTTGTTATTTGATTCAACTATACATGCCGGTGATATATATCATGTGACGATAATGCCACTGGTATGACAATAAGCTTTAGGGTTCGCGAGATGATTTTGTTTCAAGACCAATCGATGGCTATGATCAAATGACTAGAAAGGTAGATTCGTGCTAAAACCGGAGAGGTCGTAGATTTAATGCAGGTTATCTTTTTTATCCTCAAAACACATGATGTAGTTTGTCTTGATGATGAAGGGTAATAAACTTAAAAAAGCACCCTATAAAATTTTCATTTCTCATGTGACATCTTCACAGGGAAGTGTAAAACTTTATGTGGGGTGTGGGAAGGATGAATGGTTAATAATATTACTTTCTGCTGGTTGTGCACCAAAAGCGATGATTTCAAAGAATTTGGATGAGGCCACTTTGATAAAGCGTAAGTAGAACAAAATTTAGCTTCTTTTGAAATTTCATTCTTCGAAAAGTAAATGACTTACATGTTACCAATCTTGCAGATTATCAAATGTTAGTGAAGAAGGGCATCTTTTCGAGATTGGGGAATCTCGGGGATACGCAGATACATCACCATTTTTACCCGCTTCTTTCACTATAGTAAAATTTGTCAACGATAATTATAGAGCGGGCTTTGAAAGCTAGTGTGTGTGTGTATATATATATATAGGAAGGTTATCGTAAGATAGTAGCTTAAAATAGGAAGTGTAGGAAGTAATGAGGGAAAGACATGTGGCATAGAAGGTGCAAATAAGTTTTTAAAAAGTCCAATGAGGTCAAGGGTATTTTGGTAATTTAATATCTTCTTTTATATAACCATAACTAAATTTACGGATCTCGTTATTATAGTTGGCGTGGTCAACAATTTCTTTTGGGAGGTGATTCTTTCACGGCATATTTTACTTCATCCACTAAGTTTGTAGCGACTTTACATTTATACCCTCGATCACTCTGTAACTTTGATCCTTCTTTTTTCTTTTTGTTATTCGCCTACATAGTTTCACAATTCACATATCTTGTACATAACATCTTTATTATTACCGTAGTACCAACTTCGATCGCATGTATAAAGCAATTAGTTAAATTAACAAGAATGCATGCTGCAAGTGTGCATATTGATCTCAGTCTACTTCTCATGGTTTAAAACAAATATATGCGCCAACCATCACTATTCACCACCTCATATATTTGAAAAGAGAGATGATTTGCACACTTCTAAAAATGATTGAAACATTCTAATTTTGAGTGTTTGAACATTTATACCTTTACAGGATAAACATAACTAAAAATAATGTAAAGATATAAATGTCCAAACACTCAAAATATGAATGTCTCAATCATTTTGAAGCCGCTTAATCACCTCCTATTGAAAGATTTAAATTTAACATTTCTTAGATAACTTTAATATTTTGTTTTAGATGCTATACTATTTTTATTTCCTTTTTTTTTTTTTTTTTGCGAAAGATGATGTGCCAACCATTATTTTTCATTAAATGAATTATTTCTAAAGTCTTGATTATACAAATTGTTTATGATGCCATGATGGTGTGTTCTATCTTGTTTAACATATATTTTTCATTTACGCCATGTTTTAAAAAATGAATATTTTTCATCACCATCTCTAAACAATGAAAAACATTGTAAAATAAAAATCAATGACCATCAAATAGTTTCTCCTGTAGTTGGAAAAGAGTTGCATCGTCGATGTCTCGATGATGAGCTAAGTAGCCTTTCGAAAAAAGAATTAGCTGAATAATCGGATTGCAAAGCAAATATACCTAATAATTTATTAGCAACGAGGGCTTTCGTATGGCGGTGCTGATGGCAAAAGGAGGGTTAATTTATGAAAAGAGAGGAAAGATAAAAGGGAAATAAGTTATAAAGGATAAAAATGTAAAACAACTTTAGTAGTAATCCGTGTGTGAAGTAATAATTGCCGTGAGAAAATCACTACCCATTTCTTTTAGTCATCCATTTATATAAAATATCATATCAGTGATACTCAATTATACCAAATTTTGAGTCTGTAATTAAATTTTTGTACAATTATGTGATAAAAATTTATTAGTTTACAACATTTATACGAATCTGTGTAAAATTGATACACACACTACCGACTAGCAAACTTTAATACAACATTAACAAGTTATACTGAATTCTTAAACCTTAAGCTTAAAATGATACCCTATTAACAAAGACAATGATGTACAACAATAAAATGATACATATAAATTGTAATAACAAACTAAGACGATGCATGAAGAGAAATGATACATATCGTAACATCTAAGATATTGTTACATGATAAATATCGATACATGTAGATCGAAAAAAAACTCAAATGATACATGAAAAGAATTGATACAAATTAATCGTAACAAGAAACTACGATAATGATACATGCATGTTCATCAATGTTGCAGGTTGATGTTAAAGGATAAAGGTAGAAGTCAAGATTGATCAAGCATTACTTTTAACTTTTCGTAATAGTTCGGTTCATATATCACAGTTTACGATCAAATGTTTAAGGAGAAAGGTGAGTGTGAACAAAGTTTATCATGGTTGCTAGTTACATTGATTACGACAGAAATAAAAAAAAAAAAAAAAAAAAAAAAAAAAAAAAGATGGACGGTTCATATATCACAGTTTACGATCAAATATTAACATTTATAAAGCAATATTAAGTGTTTGGAGGTGCAGAAGTTTAAAAAGTCGTGAAGACTTAGGAAGTGCAGTTACAAAAGTCTAGATAGGTAGACAATAACAAAGAATTCAAGACGCACCAACGACTTAAAAGTCTCTGGCTGAAAAGTCTATATAATCACCAATGGACTTTTCAACTTCAATGAACTTCAATGGAAAAAGTTTCCATCATTATATCTATTGTTTTGCATTACATCATTTATAGTTGAGGGTCCGTTTGGTTCGTAGACGGGTTTGGGATTAAGATTTGAATTTAGATTTGGATTTGATATATATATAAAGTAAATTATTTTAAAATTTAAAATATAATTTATTATTTGACAAAATGATAATTTAATGTAGAGTGAAGAGAGAGAAAGAGAAGGTAAACATAGGGTCCACTAAAATTGTAAAACATGCCTTATAAGCTTGGATTTGAAAATGGTGGGACCATTGGGTTTACAGCTAATTTCTAAATCCGGATTTTCAAACAAACATGGTTTTTTCGTCTTTTAACCCCAATCCACCCTATACATGGTGTTTCTGTGAATTTTGGGTAGTATCTTGGATTTTAACAATATGACCTCCCGAACAACGCCAAAACTTATATGTATTATATAGAGAAAAAACGTAATTATTCAAAGACATTTGTGTACGTACAAGATGTCTATTTTGTCACATTAAAGAAAATATTTAAAACTTCTTTATTGAAAATGTATGAAAAGAATTCATTTAAAAGGCATTTTAACAACTTTTCATAAACTTGGGTTAAAATTATAACTTTTATAAACCCATTTGTTTTATCTAGGTAAAAGAATAAAGGACTAGAGTAAAAGTGTAAAGTCCATAAAGTCTAGGGTGCAAACCGAATTTTACACAAGTTATCATCTTCTTCCTGTGTTCGTGTATCTCTGTATATTTATTCTTTTATTTTCTCTCAATCACCTGAAACTAAGGTATGTTTCACTAAATCCATCTTAAGTTTTAGAGTACATTTTCATTAAGTTTACCTTAAACTCGAACTAAACCAAACAAGATTATAACGATCCGAGGCCCAAAAATTTTGGGGCACTGCATGCTCAGACACTTTCACACCTCAAATCCGCCTGACCCTATACTAAATTTTCCTTTATCACGTACCAAATTTCTATTATTACATCAATTTATAGACTTGATAATCCCGAGTCGTTGGATGAAAAACAAATATTGTTAGACCATAAATACTTACAAAAATCAACTAAGGGTTGTTCGGTTTGCATTGTTCGATCTGAAGTTTTTTAAAGCAAACCGAAAACCAAACTGAACTAAACTCAAATTGGATCAAACCGAACCGAAAGCGAATTTAAATTCGGTTTAGTTTGAAGTTGATCTAAAAACCCGAATTACGTAATTTATACATCCTTTTCATTCACTCATTAAATTTTGTTAGCATCATGTTCATTCACTTATAAAACTTAGTCGATGCATAATCAAATATATAGGAAAGCGATACACCACTATTAAATAAAAATTTTACAAGCGTGAAATTGTATTAAAAAAGTTTTTTTTTTTTTTTTTTTTTTTTTTTTTTTTTTTTTTTTTTGTATATTATACTCGTTGTACTCATTTATTCACTTAGGGAAAGTCATTAAATTTACAAAGTTTTAATAAGTTTTAAACATAATATTGGAATCCCAATCGAATAATTAACTAGAAGTTCGAATGAAATAGAATGTTGTTTTTCCTTAGTCGATTTAAAGTTTATAAAATTTGCACAATAGAAAATGAAATGAAAATTAAGGGAATATCAAATCAAAACATTTGTATAATCCGACTCTTAGGATCATACATGTAAGTTGGTTATCTTTGTTTGAGAATCCAAAATATAATAGAGAAACACATAATTTTCTATGAAAGTTTTGGCCAAGAAGCATTATTGTTGACCCCAAAATTTTTATTGAAAGATTCTTTTTCATCGCAGTAATCCAAAGTTGAAAATTTTGCATGATTCAATAAAGATAAGTCAATAAACTTGACCACAAACATATTTCCATCTATCCTACTGTGAAAGCAACTATATGAATATTCTTGTAGTAGCACTATTATAGTTAGTATATATATTCGTAGCACCTATGAATGTTTATAACATATAAAACAC
Source organism: Chrysanthemum lavandulifolium (assembly GCA_022545495.1). NCBI lineage: Eukaryota > Viridiplantae > Streptophyta > Magnoliopsida > Asterales > Asteraceae > Chrysanthemum > Chrysanthemum lavandulifolium. The sequence continues at coordinate 243,606,641 of CM040239.1, read as the reverse complement.
AATGAGTAATTCAAAATTGTTAAGTGTGTTTTTTCTCTTTATTTTCTTCACCACTTTTGCTTCTTCTAAATGCTCTGAAAAACAGAGTGAAGCTTTGCTTCTCTTTAAACATAACCTTTCCTCCATCAGTTACTACGCGTATTACGAATGTCAAGATTGGCTTGGTTCTGATTATCAACCAATTATGATGAGCTGGAACACAAGTACGGATTGTTGTAACTGGAATGGAGTTACTTGTGACTACTCCACAGGTGACGTTATTGGTCTCGACGTTAGTTGTGGAATGCTGAGAGGTACCATCCATCCTAACAGCTCACTCTTCAACCTTCCTCACCTCCAAACACTCAACCTTGCTTTGAATTGGTTTATTGGTTCCCAAATTCCGCTTGAAATTGGAAGGTTTTCAAATAGTCTCACACATCTCAACCTCTCTGGTTGTTTGTTTTCTGGCCGAGTCCCAACGGATATCACACTCCTTCGTAAACTGGTCTCTCTTGATCTCTCTTGGAATGAGTATGATTTGAAGCTTGGACGACATGTTTTCATCAACATGTTTCGAAATTTAACTAATTTGGAAGAGCTTTCACTCGAACATGTTGATGTCTCTTTGGTTTTACCTGCCAGTCTTAGCATCTCTTCTTCTTTGAAATTACTAAATCTTGGCGGGACTGGAATGAAAGGAAAATTACCTCATTACATTTTCAATCTTCATTCTTTGGAAACACTTAGGTTAGGAAGTAACTATTTCACAGGCGATATCCTTCGAAATACCAGTTAGCCTAACGCACCTTACTTATCTTGATTTATCTAAAACAAACTTAATGGGACATTGCCATCTTGGCTGTTTACTTCTCCTCTTTAGAATATCTCTATCTAACTTACAACATCTTCAATGGAAAGGTACCGTTTGAGTCATTTGCTCTTCCATCATTAAAAATGTTAGACCTCAGTAACAACAATCAGTTGGTTGGCCATACTGATATGCAAACATTTCGACAACTCACCAACCTCACTCACCTGGACCTTTCCTTTAATAATTTTAGTGGTGAATGGGAGTTGGATACATTGTTAACAAGCCTCAGAAACCTTAAAGATCTCGATCTCTCATACAACGGTTTCTCTGTTACAACAAAGAATGCCAATCATTATGTCAACCCTGGTTTTAGATCCTTAGGATTGGCCTCTTGCAAGCTAAAGGTGTTTCCTAATTCATTTCGAGCCATGAAACAACTTGAAGAGTTAGATCTATCTGGCAACGAAATCCATGGCCAAATTCCTCATTGGGCAGGGGAGATAGGAGGAAATGAGTTGATTCGTTTGGATCTTTCACATAATTACATAACGGGCTTGCCACAATTTCAATGGTATGGACTATCTGAACTTTCTCTGCAGTCCAACTTGATTGAGGGGCCATTCCCTCCATCAATTTGCAACATGAGCCTACAGTTTTTAGATATGTCGAATAATCGATTTGGTGGATTGATTCCTCAATGCTTTGGAAATATCAGCTCATTTATGGAGATGATAGATTTGGGGAACAACAGCTTCCAAGGAACAATTCCAAACATATACGGTGATTGTGGAAGATTAGTAGGACTTAGTTTGAATGGAAATCAATTAAGAGGAGACTTGCCAATTTCCTTGTCCAAATGTCAATCCTTGCAAGTAATCGATCTTGGAAACAACCAATTAAATGGTACATTCCCTAGTTGGTTGGAAGATCTTCAAGTTCTGGAAGCACTTATCCTCAAATCAAACAACTTTCATGGAAACATTCAACCCTCTTTTGCTGTGAAATTCCCATTTCCAAGTCTGATAGTTCTGGACTTATCTCATAATGGGTTTGTAGGCCAACTCCCTGCAAAATATTTTCAAAATTTCAATTCCATGAAGAATGTGGTGAAAAATAGCACAATGCAAGAATATTTGGACATGGGTTTAAAGCCTTACTCATTCATTGTTGCGGTGAAAGGGGTGGATCAAGATTTTCCACAAATTTCGGTTGACTACACAATTATTGATCTTTCCAGTAACGCATTTGAAGGAGAGATTCCGAACATCATCGGTGGTCTTAATTCGCTAATAGTGCTCAACTTATCCCACAATTGTCTTATGGGTCCCATTCCACATGTTCTGGGGAATCTCACAGAGATTGAGTCATTAGACCTATCTTGGAACCAACTATCAGGAGAGATCCCACAAAGTCTTGCACGCATCAACACGCTTGAAGTGTTAAATCTCTCGCACAACCGTCTCGTGGGCCATATTCCAGATGGAGCACAATTCAACACATTTGAAGATAAATCATTTGAAGGGAATCCGGGACTATGTGGGCTTCCCTTGACGAAAAAGTGCAGCGAGCATACACACAAACCAGAGGTTGAATCACATGAGGATGAGAGTGGATTTACATGGGAAGTAGTGACGTTGGGATACGGATGTGGGACCTTACTCGGATTGGTGATGGGATATCTCATGTTGTCAACAAGAAAAGTCAAGTGGTTCAATGCAATTGCTGATGCAACCGAAGGTTTGGTCTTGAAGAAGAGGAAGAGAAGACATGTATACATCGAAATGACATTAGAAAATCAAAGGTACCATTTTACATGTTTTCTTATTTCATCAAATTGTGCAAAATATCTTACCCTTTATGAATTCTCTTGCTTTTTAAAACAGATTATGATGCAGTAATTTACTTTGGCCACTAGCCGATCGTGTGTTAATGTTGTTGACCGTAACGGCAATTCCGTAATTTTATTGTTATTTTGATGATTATACAACCATTGCAGATACAGATTTGTAATCTGTATAATTGTGACCGCTGCAATAATTTGTATCACTTTGCTTTTGGTAATATAAATGTTTCTCATTTCTATCAATTGTAAGTTGCAAGATTAACAAGAAGTTGTAGTAGAAACAATTGTATGTAAATGCAAGCATGATTAATTAATAATAACGACTCTTTGAGTAGTTGTTGTTTGTATATTTTTTGAAACTTTTTCTGTTTTTTATTTTTAGTATGTTAGGATTTATAACTAAATTCACTTGGCTTGATCACTGGGTGATCATGTGTTACTGGTGTTTGATTCCTACTGGCAGTTCAGTAAATTTTAGTACATTTTAATGATCATACAACAATTGTGGTCACTGATATGACACCAAGAATGCCCTTCTCGAAAACTATAGGCTCAAAAGTGACGAGTGTAATTGAAGGATTTCTTTGTGGTAGTTCTCATATTATGTGTAGACACCAGCTGTTTCTTGAGAACAAAGCAACAATGTTTCTTTTCAAGTGACTGTATCTGTTTTGGTGAATCTTTGTAACGTAATGTTAATTTTATAAGGTGATGTTGATCTTCATTCCGAATCCAAAATAAACTATTATTCTTATTATTGGAGACCACAGGATGCATCGACCATTCAAATGGGTTTGGTCACCGGTTTTGTGATTTTTAGAGATGTACTCCTGGCAGGTGTTAAACAGGAGTATCTTACTGTGCCACACCAATGCGGATAAACTTTAATAGCAAGACTATGGTCGCTAAATGTGACGATTTCAGGGTTCGGTGCATGGGTTTACTTTCAAACCTCTTAAAGACATATTGGCTTTTGTAAAATAGATGAAATTTCCTTTTTAATGTTTTGGTGTATCTTGTATACTGATTCTCTATTGGCGCTCTAATTTTTATTATCATGCACATGAATATATACCATACTGACTGCTCCTTATGTCCTCTAGAAATTGCCACAGTTCGCTTTTAAGTTACCAGCATTTTTTGGGTAATATGTTCAAATCTTAAGTAGCATTGTAGGAGTATCCTTGGGCTTCTAACTCATATTAGCCTGAGAAAACTCAGCAAATTAGCTAACTATACGGATGGCCATACATACATGGGTGACGTCGAGTCGTCGAGATTACCTTTCCGTAGTTTTCTTTTTCTTATGGACAGAGTAAAGGTTTTGAGAGCTTTAGTTTTGTGCTTCATAACCTCAAAGGATGAGATATCAGTGGTTATAATTTGAGACGTACGATTGTATACTTCAAAGTTGTATCTAATGAAGGAATAATATTACATGACATAATTTGAGCATGTATATGCCAAAAACATTAGAAGGGCCACCAGATGAAGGAAGGAATAACGCTAATGAGTTTTGGACTAAGATGAGTTTACTTGGAAAAATATGAGTTTACTTGGAAAAAAGTTGAGTTTACTTGGAAAGTCTACATTCAATTTGAAGTCTTCTTAAACCCTCATATACTTCAAAAGTTGTTGGTCACAAACAATTATATCCTAATCAACTTTCTTAGAAATTTCTTTATCATCTAAGTCTCCTCATTGCCTTGACAATTACAGTTGTAATCTATATTTACTGTGGAACTTATTTCACGCGTTTAACTATGAGAGGAACCATGTTTTACTTTCAGAATTCTAAGTTATAAGAATGAGAATTGTAGCTTTATTTATGATTTTGGTAAAAAGATTTATGGCTGAATGTTTAGCAAGTTATGGTCTTCTCATATTGTCCCATTTCTGTATTCTTTTTGTTTCGCCACAAGCTTAAAGCTTTTGCTTGATATTTTGATGATTTATACTTGTACTTGGTCACCACCAGCTTTGGTGAAAACTTTCGTGTAGTAGGACAGTTGTGGATTAGGTTTAGCTTTTATTTAGTGGGCAATTGGGCATAGAAGCATGTCATGCATATATGGTGTATGCACATATTGAGGTGCGTGGGTCAGATTATTTTTTAAGTAAAGCTTGAGCATTGAATGCAAGCGTAACATATAAAATTTACGACTTGGGCGGTTACATCAAATGTCTTTGTACACGTTCAAAATAATAAAAACTTAACTAATTCAAGGACTTGCAGAGACCCCAAAGATCATTTTGTTAACTAATCCAATGGTGCATCTTGTGGTGTGATAAACTCTCCGACCAAGTTGGGTTCAGTCTTTTTATAGCGTGATTGTAGTGTATAAATTGTTAGACAGTTAGTTTGCCGTTCTTAAAAAAAAAAAAAAAAAAAAAAAAAAAAGTTAACTTAAACACAAAATTTCAATCAACCAAAGTAAATAAATTTATATCAAAAGGTTCTTGTCTATTATTGAGGTTGGAAATTCTGTACATTTAAAGAATATTAAGTTTAAAACATCACTTCCAAATAGCGAGACCCAAAACCAGTTGCCTTACGGCTTGGCTACGCCCCGATATTAATCGAAGTATGTAGTCAAATTGAGATAGTATTTGAAACGATAAAGTTTGCATAAGAAATCAAAAATACCCACAAGTTTCACAAGTTACTCCACATAAGAACATGTTAGAAACTATTTGAACTCAATCCAAATTCAGGCTATAAATTTATTAGTTTAGTGAGCTTAAACCCAAATTCCTATTTTCAAGTTTGAGTTGTAGGTTTATTGGATTCTTTTATCTATCTAATGGTTAAGTTAGAGGCATTGAGTGATAGTTATGTGAAGACCATACGTGGATAACCCAAAGTCGTTAAATGAAAAATATTATTATTAAACGATAAAATATTCAAAACTCAATCAACGTCAATGGATGAAACTTTATGCATGGTGCATTTTTATGACTACCTCGATCAAAATGAAGTAAAGAAACTTTTTATTACAAAAAGAAACAATAAAGCAATGTTGGAATTTATTAAAATAAATATATAAGCCCAATGGTTAGGTATAACTAATGGACAATTGTTGTAAGGTGGGCTCGAGTTAATATGTTAAATTTGTGAGCAATAAATACATTAAATAACTATTTCTTTTGAATTGCATACATACTTTGATATGGTCCTTATTTGATACGGCCGAATAGTGAATGCATTAGGACAAGGGTGAAAGCGATGTTCAAGAGCGTTACAAAGATAGACAAAAACAAGTTTAAGGAGCATCAGTTTATGCTGAGAGATGGGTATAAGGAGCCACAAAGAATAAGAAATTTTCCTCCCGATACATGGAGTTGAGCGAGTGGAATAAATATGTTGATTATATGATGAAGGATAAGCACATGGCCCGAGATCAAATAAGAAGGCTAACAGGTCGAAGCAACTTTACTTTTTAAAACACGGAAGGAAGACATATGTTGTTAGTCGATTTGATGACGTAAGTCGTGATTAATATTTGTTTGATTGTTATTATATACTCATTTAATTTGTTTCATTGTTAGTATACACTCATTTAAATTGAAATGAACTTAATATCAATAGGATGAAAATGTACTCGCCTAGACATTCTCCAAATCCAATCAACGACATGATCAATTAATGCAATGTCTACCTCGCAATACATCAGTGGGTCTTTTTAGTGCAAGTCTAATAATGGTTATTAGTCCTTACTCACTACGTCTAATAACTACACACCCGACCGCCGTGGTGATAACCTAGTTATTGTCTATGCATTAAACTCTCCAGCTAAACTATGTGACATGTTTTGGTGTGTTTTCTAGACACTTAATTATTAACAAGTTGCCAGTTTGAAGTAATTTAATTTTAAACCTTACCGTCTACCGCTTTTAATCTTGTTCGGTCATTGTGCATAATCCTAACCACTAAGGGATATTGTTCAATATATTAGTGATTCATGTACTTGAACTTTTAGTTTTTACTTACTAATCAACTACAATCAACAAATAGCCGCGATAAACTCAAAGGCGTAAGTCTAAGAACACACATATAAATTATCTAACGCAAAGCAAGAATAAACTCAAATAATCATGTCATTAACGAAATTAGGTTCATGACTAGGCAAGCACATAAGTGCTTAGCCTTTGATAACAATAAACAAACAAACGATAATCAAGTTTGAATGATTAAACATAGTTTAGAGTATGATAACAATCAAACCGAGAAAGACGTACGTTTATGATGTGTTAGATCTTCGATCCTATGATGTTTTCTGCCTTGGGGAACTGGTCTTAAATCTCGAGATATCGTGGAGCTTATCTAGGGTTAAGAAAGCGTAATGTGAATGAAAGAATAGGTCGATATTTATAATCTGAAGCCTAATCTTTCGATCCATTCAGCGTATGGACATGAACCTCTATCGCCATATGGGTATAAGTTCCATATGCGTATGGTCTTCAACACTGGATGAATTTCACATTTTCTTCTCATACGACATATGTGTGTAGAATGGTATATGCTATATAGTTTATCCAGGCCTTGAAACAAAACCTTGTTGTATAGAATACAATGGATATGCTCTAGGACAGAAGGATTTGAACCTCCAAATAGTGAGACCAAAACCAGTTGCCTTACGGATTGGCTACGCCCCAGTATTAATCGAAGTATATAGTCAAATTGAGATAGTATTTGGAATTAAAAGTTTGCATAAGAAATCAAAACACACCCACAAGTTTCACAAGTTACTCCACATAAGAACATGTTAGAAACTATTTGAACTCAATCCAAATTTAGGCTATAAATTTATTAGTTTAGTGAGCTTAAACCCAAATTCCTATTTTCAAGTTTGCGTTGTAGGTTTATTGGATTCTTTATCTATCTAATTGTTAAAGTTTGAGGCATTGAGTGATAGTTATGTGAAGACCATACGTGGATAACCCAAAGTCGTTAAATGAAAAATATTATTATTAAACGATAGAATATTCAAAACTCAATCAACGTCAATGGATGAAACTTTATGCATGGTGCATTTTCATCACTACCTCGATCAAAATGAAGTAAAGAAACTTTGTATTACAAAAGAAGAAATGAAGCAATCTGGACTTTAATAAAATAAAATGTATGCCCAATGGTTAGGTATAACTAGTGGACAATTATTGTAAGGCGGGCTCGAGATAACATGTTAAATTTATGAACAATAAATACATTACATAATTATTTCTTTTGAATTACATACGTACTGATATGACCTCATTTGATACGGCCGAATGGTGAATGCATTAGGACAAAGGTGGAAGCGATGTTCAAGAGCGTTACAAAGATAGACAAAAACAATTTTAAGGAGCATCAATTTGTGTTGTGAGATGGGTATAAGGAGCTGCAAAGAATAAGAAATTTTCCTCCTCGATACATGGAGTTGAGCGAGTGGAATAAAAATATGTTGATTATACGATGAAGGATAAGCACATGGCCCGAGCTCAAATAATAAGGCTAACAGGTCGAAGCAACTTTACTTTTTAAAACACAAACGAGACATATGTTTGTTAGTCAATTTGATGAGGTAATTCGTGATTAATATTTTGTTTGATCGTTATTACATACTCATTTAATTTGTTTCATCGTTATTTTATACTCATTTAAATTGAAATGAACTTAATATTAACAGGATGAAAATGTACTCGCTAGCCATTCTCCTAATCCTATCAACGACATGATCAATTAATGCAATGTATACCTCGCAATACATAGGCGGTCTTTTGTAGTGTAAGTCTAATCATCGGTTATTAGTCCCAAACACTACGTCTAATAACTACACACCGACCGTCATGGGTGATAACCTAGTTATTGTCTATGCATTAAACTCTCCAATTAAACTATGTGACATGTTTTGGTGTGTTTTCCAAACACTTAATTACTAACAAGTTGCCAATTTGAAGTAAATAAATCTTAAACCTTATCATCTACAACTTATAATCTCGTTCGGTCATTGTGCATAATCCTAACAACTAAGGGATATTGTTCAATATATTAGTGATTCATGTACTCGAACTTTCAGTTTTTACTTACTAATCAACTGCAATCAACAAATAGTCGCGATAAACTCAAAAGCGTAAGTCTAAGAACACGCACATAAATTATCTAACACAAAGCAAGAATAAACTCAAATAATCATGTCATTAACGAAATTAGGTTCATAACTAGGCAAGCACATAAGTTCTTAGCCTTCCATATCGATGCGCACAAACGCTTAATCAGTGCGAATGATTAAACATAGTTTAGAGTATGATAGCAATCAAACCGAGAAGAAGAATGTTTATGATGTGTTAGATCTTGATCCTTTGATGTTTTCTACCTTGGGAACTGGTCTTAAATCTCGAGATATCGTGGTGCTTATCTAGGGTTAAGAAAGCGTAATGTGAATGAAAGAATAGGTCGATATTTATAATCTGAAACCCAACCCGTCATCCATACGATTGACATGAACCTCCATACGCCATATGGAGTCTTCATAAGTACTTGTACGCCTCTTTTGCACTTTATGCCCGCGTCACTTAATACACTATCTTAAGTGTATTAAGTGAAAAATCACATTTAATTATAGTAATTTAAAGTTTAATTAATGTTTATTAAATGCAATTTTTGATTCAAAAGAAAAGTTTAAGTGTATTAATTACACGTTAAATGCACTTTATATTTTACGGGCACCTATTAGCAAATCTCTTAATATTATAAACTTTAAAATAAGCGATAATTAATTAGTTAAGATAAAACCGTCAAATGTTAAAATGTAAAAGAGAAAAAATAGTAAGAATTCTATGTTTTCTTAACCTCTGTATTTTTTGTCGAATAACAATTGCGGATACAATTCTTGAAAATGTGGATATACATTTATTAGTGATTGAATGAATCAACCCCTTACATCAAATTGTAGTAGAAAAATATATCTTGGTAATCACAGTTGTAATTAGAATTGTCTTTAATAAAACCTGTATAGAAAAAGTTTACAATAAATATGAGACGGAAAAAATATAATTTTGGTAAGCATAGTTATAACTAGAATTATGTGTCCTTTTGAGAGTTACTATCAACCAATTTAAGCGATCATGGCTAAAATTTATCTAAGCGTTTTTACCTTTTAAACTTGACAAAATTCATACTATTTATATTTTTAAACTTATGAGCTAGCATTGATTAGTTTAGTCACAATTTATAGATAAGGAATTGAATTAAGGATGACAGAAAATAAATATATTGGAAATATGTAAAGTAACGAGAACCAAAATACAATTTCGATAACAGAAAAATGCTTTATGTAATTATTTTCTAAAATACAAAATTATGAAATCTGAATCTATAAATTAGCTTATGAGTTTATTCGGTGCGATTCCTTTAGATAGCCCATGCATCGTCTTCAGCCTTTTAGAAAGCATGGCAGAAAAGAAAGAAAAGAAAAGTCCATTAGAATCCAAAGATGACTTTAACTCTATGCAATTACTTTGTTAAAAATGTTTTCTTTTCAAACATAAATGATCAATAAAAAAGTTTGTAATTTCAGGCACCATTATTGAGACTATATATTTGCTTTATCAAAGTGTTATACTATCGTGTGATTCGATTCAAAAATATTATACGTAACTATAATTAAACATCTCTGTCCGGAAGGGTAGCCCAACAGTAGGAGACATGTAACGTAAAAGAGGGTTGGTTTCCTTTTCTAATTAGTGTTGATTAAATATAGAAGTACACAAATACGATATTACCACTCTCAAACCACGGAAGCCGAGACCAAATAACTAGTCTCTTCAAGACTTATAGTCCGATCTACTTTCCCAAATTCGGCTATGAATGGTATTTTTCGAGTCGGTCTAGTCAGCCAGTACGTGAGAATGTATAAAATAGCAATAGCAATTACGTAATAGATCGTTTCCTAAGCTTTAAAAGTATATTCATTTTCTTTCCCAAAAAAAAGGTGACCAAAGCAGTGTAAATTAAAGTGGTGGCCACTTTTTCATCTTTTCTTCCCCATAGAAAGCAGTTGCTAAAAGATAAAGAGTACCCAATAGCGAAGGAAAAAAAAAAACGTTTTAGAGGTTGTTTTTTTAAACTTATATGTTGGCTTATGGACTTACTTGATTTCGACTTATAGAGTATTTCATAAGCCTTATTTTGAGTATAACATGCCTATATAAGCCAATAAGTCTCATAATAAGCCACAAAATTAGACTTATGAAATATAAGCCGAAATCAAATAAGCCCATTAGCCGACATATAAGCTTAAACAAACACCCCCTAATATTACATTTTTTGTGAATTAAGTCTAGAATTGTTTTTATGATAATGAATAATTAAATTCAACTAAATTACAGTTACTAAGTGGTCTGCTTAGATGATGGTCCTAGCCTATTTGATTAGAGATGTCTATTCCTCTCTCCTCTTAGGGAGGTTTGTCTTTGATTCCTTTGTCCTCATTTATTTCACTACAATCAGTTTTGTTTCAGTATTTACGCAGTTTAAGCGTTTGGTTATTAAACTTTATATTTCGTTCGCGTTTTCGATTTATAGTTTTTGGCATAAACAAAATTATAAAAATAAAAAATAAATAAATAAAATAAAATAAAAATGCAAAAAATTAAGGGGGGTGGGAATATAAGATATAGGGGGTGTGAATGGGATATGATATAAGAACCCTCCCTATATTGTCACATCATAGGGCTTTAGTCAAACCATACAACCTGCGATGCACACCGTACAATCAGGCGATGCGTCCAATCATTGCATACCTTCCCTATGGGAGGGTGTGAATAACTCACCACGGTGGGAATATCTTGTCCCATTTGATTAATCTTAACAGCTTTATCAAATTGTTTTTTTCAATATAGAGTATATTGCTAGCAGAGAAAGGACACCATAAATTAAAGCTGCAGATATCCTTACAAATCAAGTGACCATCCACCAAATGACTACTTCAGAATCAGTTTTTGCCTACTTTTTGGCGGCATAACTAATAGCCATCGAGTTTTAAGGGTAATTTTGAAGCCTTGGAGCGACTGCATTGCAGTTGAGGATTGATTATCATTCAGACTTCTTTGAAAACCAGGAACTGTTTGAATAGAAGCTGCAACATGTCCTCTGTTGTAGCGTGGGTCAGTTCCTGTACAAAGAGGATTTCGTTTAATACCTGGTCTAATCTTGTCCCTTAAAACATCAACCAACAATACTGATCGCATGTATAGCCTTTAATCAGATGGCATGAGCAATATACTACGATATTGAAATGTTTTGATACTAAAAAACTTGCTGATTTCAAAATCGGAAAGCAAAATGTAGGAATACTAGCACCAGCTTATCTAAAACCGATATGCATCTGCAGCTGATAGTTGCACCTGAAGTAGCTGTTCAGGATCTTTCGTTAATCAAGTAGACTTTTTTGGGCCGTCGTTTTCTTGAGGAGGTTCAGGGGTATCTTTTTTCTCCATAACTTCTTGTATGCCTTCTTGGTAACCTACTATAAAGCTCTTCAATGCATCTCTATAAGCAGAGGCTCTCGTCATGTAAACCCGCTGCAAAGCTGGCCTAAGTGTCTCCATTCCACCTCGAGCAGCAACAGCTGTCATCATCAATCATTACATTATCACAATTCTACAGGAAATCATAATAAATTGAATCATTTGTTTTATTATAAAATTTACCAAGATCCTCCAATGTTGAAGGTTCAGATTCTGCAGTTGAACCTGATCCTCCATTAGTTTCACCTCCTGACTTTTCCTTCTTTTTATATTCATTCGGTCGCAGCTCGGGACCTATATCTCTTACCCAGCTTGCAGCATAAAGTCTAGTTGCTTCTTTTAGCACCTGAACAATGGTCACAAATGATAATCATGACACCTGCGTGTAATGATGTAGTCTAACGGAGCATGCATATTACTTAAGATGTTACAATTCAACTTCATCTTTTTAAAATATTTAAAAAGTCTAAAATAGTATTCTGTAACATACAGATATAAACCCGACGGTTTTTTAGAAGAATTATAAAGATATAACGAAAATTATTCGTCATTACAAGTTGCATAAATGGTACCTAATTGAACTGTTTGCTTTACGCCTTTACTTTTGGTCCTTCGTACCAAAGTACCAAAAGTGAAAGAAAACAGTTCAATTAGGGACCATTTAAGGAAAGCTATATCACAGACAGACGAGATTTCCATTATCTTTTACCAGACCATGGTGTAATTTACTCTTAAAAAAAACCTTATGCTAGAGGAGCCACTAGTTTTAAATAATAGGATTAACCAACATTGAGAATCCTTGTCGTGTAAACAAAACTACATACATACGAGATAATGAACAGTGCATTCACCGTGGGTACAAGTAGATAATGAAAGAAGGCTCACCAGATTTCTCTTTCAAAGTTAATTTTCTTCGCTTTTTGAAATGAGGGGGGTCAGGCAAAGATGAGGGAAACGCGATTTCTTTCAGATCATATCGTACATAATCACGTACTTTCCTCCAAACTACCTTCACCTTCATCCCGATCCTTCAGATATCTGACAATAAGATGGTTATAATAAAAGCATAAAACACTACTGTACTTAATATCAACAGCAAAGAATACTGGCAGCCAGTAACACTGCTTATTTTTATTTTTTTTTTTAAAAAAAGAAAAAAAAAAAGAGCAAGGTTGGATCAAGTGGTTAACACCCTTGCCTCTGGAGACAGAGGTCAAGGGTTCGATCCTCACCCCTTGCAAGGCCAGAGGTCCTTTTCTACCTTTGGAAGAACCGGAAGCAGCCTCTCTACCTTAGGTAGGGGTAAGGCTGTCTACGTCTCAACCTCCCCCATACACCGTGGAAGACGGTATTGGGACCCATAACCCGTGGAAGACGGTATTGGGAGTTACTTTTTTTTTTAGCTTATTTTTTTGTGGGTTACTTGAAAAGCACTGGCTGTCAGCAAAGAATTGGAAACATTATATAGTTCACTGTTTCTATTTCGTTCTATTCCGACCGCTCACTAAATCAGCAAATACACTCTCCTCCATTTATACTGCACATTTTTACCTTAAAACAGTAAACGTGCCTAACATGTAACAAAACAGAGGTACAAAGTCACTATACTTTTATTTTTTACATTTGAACAAAAATGACCAGAAGGTAAACAAAGGAATCATTCAATAGGTAGGAAATAGTCTAATAACTAAAAGGACACAAACATGAAATGATTATGGCACAACCTCAACGAAATACGCATGGCAACAATAAAAAAGTAATTATACTTGTCTTTTCTACCTAATTTTACAGAAGAATCGCATCAAACGCCTTGTATACAATATAAAGATACCTAAACAGAGAATCTTCAGCAGCGAATTTGCTCCCCTTGACAACCCGGGATACACCTTCGACATATGACTATATTGCTACACCCTTCCCGGTTTATACTACAGTTTTAAGTATATATGGTTTTCAACATTCAACTAGTCTGGTGTCAAATTTTACACTTTGGCCACTATCATTTTATCAATTTTTTTTCAATGCCTGCAATCCTTGATAGTACATGTACATTTCTCTACAAATTATTTTTTAGGCGATGAAAAAATTAACTAACACCTTCAGACACATCTGGTTACTTCTTTATCATAAGCAAATCATTTATCATCCTTCATGAGTGACTCAATATCCTGCCAACTATTCAAACCAAAAGAAACATAAAAATATGCGGGACAGAGGCATTAGAAGTTGTCTACAGAGTTGAAAATGGCATAACCCTAGTTGTTGCGGACACAAGAAAACTAAATTAAGTTTCTAACAAAATGCGTATGATACAATTGAGAGATGCCACATTTGTCATCTTAAATGTATCAGCTACTTTATTAGGACTACTGCAAATAATTTTCTTACATGTGGTTGCAACAACTAACCCCATCTTAAACTCTATATGAAGTGTTTCTCATGCCTCCTTCCCCCAAATATATCAATACTTCTTTTAAATTCCAATAATGAACCGGATATGTGAAATGACGGATGACTTGCCGAAGAGGATTCCTAACTTTGTTGTTGGTTGCCCGTAGTCCCAAACCTACCTAAACTCGCGGCCAAACAAAGAAAAAAAGATAAGATAGATCCAAACACAAGAAAGACCTTTTGTTAAATGACAGCTGAGCTACGTGTGAAGACGATACCAATCACGAAGGGTGGTAGCAACGACGATATGTAAATGGTTTATTTGAGTCGTTCTAGGAGAAACAAGGGCTTTCGACTAAATAGATGGGCAAAGCCGTCTCCAGCTAGACAAGGCTGGTGCAAGATCGACTCACATTGATGGGTTTAGGGAAGTGTTTGAAGTTTGAATATAATTGAAAACTGCTTAAGTAGCAAGCCTTACAGCACAAAAGGTTTAATAAATTCCTAACAAAAGAAAAGTACTAAGCCCGAATACATTCAACATTGTAACGACTATAATCTCCATGACATTTTAAGGCCTAAACCCCTTTCATTTCTAGCTTTATCTAGCCTACTCACATGTTTGGTCGCTTAACAATGGCCCCATTAATCCATGATGATAAAACTAAAAGCATTCAATATTTCATATGAACGCTACCAAATATAGCTATATATCTCCCCTTAATCACATGATTTACTAGCTTGGTAGCTTCACCGATGACTCCTTTACCAAAAACTAAGGTGTTTAGTTTCTAGGCTTAAAGTTGTATTTAATTTATAATTATCTAAACAACTTATGATCTTATAATATAAGCTCTAACTTTCTAGAGTATCCCTATAGCTTAGGTAATGAAAACTAAAGCGCTACCATTTCTATTTCTAAATTTATGCATTCCTTTGACCTAGCTTAAACAAACACTCCCAATAACAATAAGGTGTTTGGCTTACCTGGTTTTCTAGACATATTTGAATTTAAGAAAGTCGATAAGATTCTTTTATAGGTTCTCCCAATATCAAATAAACCCCTAACCCAAACACCCCCTAAAATAGCATAACCAGCAACAAGTTGTATCGATTTGGAAACTGTGGGTCCCACTTATTAGCCGATATAAGTAAGACAGTAAACTAAAAAGAGGGTACCTTTTGGGTGAGAATGATGATTGTTAAGGTGAAATGGGGGTATCTGCAGTCAGCATCGTCGTCTCCAACACTCTGTGTCTGTTTGTGTGTGTCAATCCAAAAGCTTCAGACTAGTTCAAGCCCTAGAAATGATATTTCCTTATTTTTCTTTCAGCTGTTGGTAGCAGGAGCTTTTGTCAAATAGCTAATTCAGAACGGGTAAAATGAGTAAAACCTTTTTGGCTATTACGTAGTATAAAAGTTTTTCCAAAGCTTTTTGTTAGGTTAACTTCAAGTCAAAAGCTTTAATAATTAAATGTGTTAATTATTAAATGCATTAAATTTATGGCGTGATACATTGTAGTTACTCTTATAATGACTTCTCAAATTTCAAAACTAGTGAAGTTTTAAAATTAAAGAAAGTTTTAAAAAAAGAAGGAAAGGAAAAAGGAAAGGAAAAGTAAAAGAATGTGTTAGTTTATATGTTTTTTTAAGATAAATGTAAGGAACTCGTATTCTTAAAATTAAAAGAAAAAAATAATAATTTGTTCAAATTACATGTACGTTATTTGGTTGTTATTGCCAGAACTCTTAAAATAGGCATATTAATCTTTAAACACATATATTAATGGAGAAATTTTCAAATGCTTAATCTTATTTTGATGCTTATCAAGGGACAAATCCCCATCATCCATCTAGTTTAATCTAATAGTGGGATTACCCTAAGATTTAGTAGATAAACCCAAGTCCATTTTTTTTCATCTTTTTGTTTTTTTATTCACATTTTTTTCTCTTTCTTTCTTTTTTTTTTTTTTTCTTTTCTTATAATTCGGGGTTTTGTAAATAATTACGTTTTTTAATAAATGTTTTTTGTTAATATTCACGTTTTTTTAATTCACATTTTTATATTCACGCTTTCTTTGTTTGTTTGTTTTTTTAATTCACGTTATTTACGTTTTTAATAATTCGCTTTTTTCCTTTTCATACGTTTTCGTCCGTTTCCATACGTTTCATCTATTTTCATCCGCTTTCATCGTTTCGCCCGTTTTCATACGTTTTGTCCGTTTCATACATTTTGTCCGTTTTCATACGTTTTCGCCCATTTTCTTACGTTTTCGTCCATTATTCATACGTTTTCGTCCGTTTTCATACGTGTTTTTACGTTTTCATACATATTCGTCCGTTTTCTTACGTTTCATTCATTTTCATACGTTTCGTCCGTTATTAAATGTTTTCGGCCGTTTTAAGCGTTTTCATCGCTCGAATATCGCAAGTGATATTCGAATCACAAATGATCTTGTGAATATCGCAGTGATATTATGTGATATTCGAATATCACAAGTGATAGTGCGTGATATTGAGAATATCACTTGTGATATTCTCAATACCACAGTGATTTTTGAATATCACGCGATTTTCAACTAATGTTTTGTAACACGAAAATCACACGTGATATTCAAAGTATCACATCATGATATCCGGAAAATCACGGTGATATTCGAGAATATCACAAAGTGATATTCATAATATCACGGTGATATTCGAAAATCACAAGTGATATTCGAAATATCACAAAGTGATATTAACAAAATATCACTTGTGTTTTCCGGATATCACTTGTGATATTCACTGTGATAGTCGAAACGAGCGAAACTTAAGAAAATGGACGAAAACGGATGAACTCGTGAAAACGGGCGGCGTATGAAAGAGTAAAACACGTGAAAACGTATGAAAATGGATGAAAATTAAAGAAAATGATGAAAGCGGGCGGCGTATGAGAACGAACAAAACGGCAAAACGTATAAAACGTGTGAAAACATATGAAAATGACGAAACGTATGAAATCGAAGAAAAAAACACGAATTAAAAAACGCGAATTAAAAAAAAAAAAAAAAAAAAAAAAACGCGAATTAAAAAAGCGTTAATTTAAACAAAAAAAGCGTAAATAAGAAAAAACAAAACAAAACAAAATTGTGAATAAAAACGAAAGACAAAAAGACAAGAAAAAAACATGGATTTAGGTTTATCTACTAAATCTTAAGTTAGTCACCACCATTAGATCAAACTAGATGGATGGTGTGGATTTGTCCCTTGATAAGCATGGATTTATGGGTAAGCAAAATAAAGTGACTCTATATTAATGTTCTTTTCTTTTTCCACCCAAAAATGGGGTGGAGATTTTTTAAGAAAAAATTTTATCGTTTTTCTCTCTAATTTTTTTTTCCTTTCTTAAAAATAAACTAAAGAACACAAAAAATATTCTTTTTCCTTTCATTCTCAAGAACGCAGTTTAAATGTCACATAGTTCGATAAGGATCGTTCTTTCGTCTCACGTATAACAGAGGTTCACCAGTCTAACTCTCTACCATTGTAATGTCATATCGAGTCCTCTATACATGTGGCCAAAAAGATAAACCATAACTCCTGCGCTCATCACGATTCCAACTGAAACCCGTCCTAAGGTCATCCCTTGGTTTTAAGGGCCCTGAACAAGAATTATAGGGAACACCAAAATTTTATGTGTACTTAAAATAAGTTCAAGATTGATTGTGCAATAAATCGCACTACCAGGCTTATCGATGGTGATCAAAGGATTAAGAGCTGAGTGGTATATGCCAAGTTCTTGGGTAACCTGAAAATAAGAAATACCAAAACACTAAGTTAAGTGAAGCGTAGGGGTTGGACCTTGCGAATCACCTCCGGCGTGAGAGTAAGTATGTGATTATGGTTTTAGGAGTGCTAAAGTATGAAAATGATGGTGAAAAAGACTTAGCAAAACTTGAATCATTGTCATAGTGGAAAAAAAATAGGGTATAGCAAACTTCTATACTTAAACCAGAGATCATGAGGGTGTCCCATGAATTTCGGTAACCGCTGGGTGTAATGTCACACGTCCCCTGTGGTGCGCCTGAATTTAGGGGACCAGGAACAACAGGACTTATGACGGTGCGCCTGATTTCTCCTGTGGTGGCATCTTTGCTGATAGGTTAGGCGAATTGACCAAATGTTGTCCTCTCGAATTTGACCCCACCAAGTAATTGGAAGTAGGTGGACGTAGAGATAACTAGCTAGGAGGATTGACTAGGTTAGCACCACTATTCCTCTATTGATTTCCCTTTACCATTTATCTCGCTTTTATTTTATTACGCATTAGTAGTTTAATTAATTAAATCCTATCGAAACCATTATTATTCTCGTGACAATTAGACTTAGTAATAATCCAACACATAGCTCTTGGGACGACCTCGGCTTTACCATTTACTACACTACACACGACCGGGTACACCGCCTGTTAGTGCATTAGGTGAACAATAGGTATAGCGAGACACTATAAATATTAAGACACAGTCAAGAAAAACTCGTGATCATTTATTCAAGGGGTCAAATTCATTAAATAGAAAACTGCAAAAATGTCCTTGTGATTTCCTGAATTCGCATGTTTTGTCATTACTTTTTTTTCCTTGCAAATTGTGCCACTACTGTTTACTTTTTGCTGCAAGTTATGCCACTCTGTTTACTTTTTGCTGCAAATTATGTCCCTATGAACAGTAGAATGACTAAAATACCCCTCATCTTCTTCCCTTTTGATTTTCTGTTGAATTTATATTTAATTTTAATCCAAAATGATGAACACTAAGAACAAACCTAGAACTTAAAAAAACCCATATTCACCAAGAACACAAGTACACAAACCCATATTTGATCGGAAAACCCCATTATACAAGTTGGCAATGATGTTTTCTGAGTAAAATCAAAACATGTATATTAATTTGAACGCACAAATATAGAAATCTGATAATGGTTATTGTTTATATCATTCTAAACCAATCATTTCAGCTAAAGTGCTTGTACCACATCCAGGAACACCTTACACCTTAATCACAACAAACACCTTACACTCGGTAACACTTCCACACTAATTTTTACATCACAATTTCATCTGACAATCGCTCGACATATAAAAAAACGCTAATATGAATCACTATAATTGAATAACATAAAAACAACACAAATAGACAACAAATGAAGCAAATTATTCCTAGCATTGTCTTCAAGTTTAAACTATGGGATAATCATTGGACACCCATAACTTCCATAGCCACCACCACCACCCGTAGCTATGCCATCACCACCACTTATGCCACTGCCAAACCATCAAGCAATTTAAGCCATAACTAAAAGATTAAATATGGATGTAGTAGAATGAGTCTCATATTCTTTTGATTATCCACAAACCATCTATAACATAATCTGAAAACATACAACCCACTTATACTTTTTTCCAAATCTGAATTTAGATATAAACTGATACGATTAAATCCATATTGCAAAATGGTGTATGTGTCGTCTAAAGAATCTGACGTGAAGACCAATTTGTACTTTATTATTTGCATGCATGTAGTCCATTAAATCATGTTCCAATATTCCTTGTTAGTTTTCTTAAGAGTAGTTACAATAGTCATGCCCCATGTTCTCCTAAGAATTAGCAAGTAGTTTTATGTTTCCTTACTTTATATATTGTACGTAGCATTTGATGAAAAGATATGAACGAAGAAGAAAATTGTTAGTCTGGTTTTAGTTCCTCTATTTATTTCTTAGAGTCTTGCCCGCTCAAAGGGCCTTATCATCTCGTTTCCTAATCCATTTCTTGGGAGATTGACCATCTCAATTTGGTGTCTATCAACCCAGTTACACACCTGATGGTTATAAACACATATCCAAATCTGGTTATAGCGCATCGGATGAAGATGATGAAGGGAAGAGTGGGTTTGTTGGATTTTGGAAACTACCATATCAGTTCTGACGACAATGATGTGTTGTGGGTGGAGGGTTGTGGCTCTTGATGAAGAAGATGAATATATAAAGGTGTTACTTTGCTTGGCAGATCACAACAATCTTTGATAATAAGTCGCCTTCATGAGGCTCTTCAGGTTTGGTGTTGGTGTTGGATAATGTTTGTGATGGACGGTGATAACGCTACACGCGTCGTTCGGGGTCAAAGGAACTTCCTTTTCTTCGAGCAAGTTTTATAACACCCTAGGCAGTGAACATAATCATTGTAGTGTAGTATTAGGGTAAGCCACGGGTATTGATATCGTTATCTAGGGGAATAGGAATGCTAGTGAGAAGTTACTACGCTAAGGTTGGGGTTGAGAAAGATTATTTTTATCTTTTATGTTTTTTAGAAATTGAAAAGGTACGAATCTCGGGGTTTGGATTTGGGAGTTGGTATTTCTACCGATTACTCTACTTATCTAATTATCTAATCTAAGGTGTATGTAGTCTATGTCTAATTATTGTGTGCTCGTATGATAGTTTAAAGATGTGTTTACTTAGGTTTTATTACTCCTTAATTATCTCCTATTGATAGTTGAATTGTCACGTCCTTATTCTTAATTGCGTTGTGTGTCTAAAGTCGTAGGGTATGCGTTTGTCCCTAACTCCTTGAAACTACCAAAGGGTCTCGTCTACAATATCTCTAGGAATTATAAACTCTAACTCTAAGATACTCTTTGGATGGTTTAGCCTACAACTACTCTAGGTGTTATAGTCTAAGGTTCACAAAGATTAATCAAGCATTAACTACACAACGAATGACCTATCGCATTACTAGATCATTTACAATTAAGATAAGAGACAACCAATCAATATTCAATAATTAAGTTTCATATTCCTAAGCAAACACAAAAGTAAATTAATGGGACATGGAGAACATGCAAGCATACACATAAGTAATTGAAGACATAATTGAATTAATGAAGTAAAACACTTATCTTGATGTAAGATAGGGTTTGGAACCCTAAAATCTTGTACAAGACGACCTTGGTTCGGTTTAGGTTTTACTCAAAAGACTACACACCGAAAACCGAAAATTCGGATTCTATATATAAGATTACATTCGCGACGGCGCCACCTTATGATTTGTGGCGCGTCGGGTCGCCGTCGTTAGGGTTTCATCTTGCCACGTTAGTCTTCCGCGGCGTCACCTTATGCTTGTGCGCCGTCCTCCTCGACCTTTGGCGTCGTGCGGATCAAATCTAGGCCGCTGAGTGCGACGACCTACTCTTTTAAAGCTGACACCGTCACTTGAAAATATGCAATTTAGTTCTTGTATCGTCACAACATGTGCTCCGGCGGCGCGCAGTAACACGGCGCCGTCCCTTGTATTTTAGCGATCTGAGTGGCTCGATTCTTGACTTTGGCCATTTTCTTACGTATATCCGCGCCTTTTCGTCCAAATAAGTGTCATTCCGACAATTTGCCTTGAGACCTAAAAGTGAAAAGGAACGATATTAAGTAATAACGGATACAAAAGTGATCAAATAAGGGCTTAAACGACCCCTCAAAAAGGTACATTTTAAAACTTTATCAGACGGGCATAAGGAGTTGACGAACGTCTTCGTGGTGGTTTGCGGAATTTACCGCCGGCACCGCCACCTTTTTCAGAAACATAAGGCTGAGAGTAGTCTCCATCTCGATTAAGTGGCTGTGTGTTTTCAAGTGTGTGTTATGTTTTGTAAGTGTTGTGTTATCTTTTTGGTAATATCTTGTGATGTGTTATCATTTTGGTATTATCATCTCACACTCAAAACCTATAGATTAGGCAAACAAGTAGCAATGTCATCTTGATGAGTGTTTATCATTTTATCTTGTTAGAATGCCAAAACATCCGAAAACACTCAAAATGCTTCAAAATGATAAAATATCACAAACAAGTGTTTTATATGTTTTAAATGCAAAACATCAAAATCGATGAAAACGTATCAAGTTTGCATAATTGGCAGTTTTAGTCCCCCAAGTTTCAAAAGTTGTCAAAATTAGTCCCTGGTAATTCAAAAACTTGTAAAATATCATTTTAGGTCCATGAGATTCAAAAGTTGTCAAAATAAACCTTTTAAAGTTTAAAAATCACAAATTTACAACTTTGGTCCCTCAACTTTGAAAATTGTCAAAAATAGTCCTTGGTTAATTTAAAAAGTGAAAATTATCAACTTTTAACCTTGTTCTATTCATTAATGACAAAAATGGTCCTTATGATAAACTTTTGGGAATTTACACCTTTAGTCCCTAAAAATCCAAAAATTACATATTAGGTCCTTAAAGTTTAAAAAATGGAAATTTTCAACAATGGTCCTTGTACTATTATTGCTTGGCAGGTTTAACCCTTGTTAGAACTTTGGAAAATGCTCAAGATAAACCCTTCAACTTTAGCCAAATTGCAAATATGGTCCTTGTTGTTTAATTAAACCAAACCGGACCCTTTATTATCACTAGCCCAAATCAAGCCCAAACAAATGACCGGTCCGCTTTTTAAATTCAAAAGAAACCGCGCCTTTGTTCATGTGTCTCCTTCAACCTTGTTTCACCAATACCGGTGGTATTTAACCACTTGATTTTCAATCCACTTCATCCCAATCAACTTTCCACTCCCCTCCACCTCTACACCAATCCAAACCCATTTAATGCGATAAACACGCTTCAAAGACTTTTTCCGCCAATTTTACAAGTGTACGATTTAGATGCATTCAAGAGAAGAAGTCAAGTGGGATTTGATAAGAGGTCGACAAGGAGTTGAAATGAATATAAAAAGCGAGAGGAGAGGCAAAGAAAAGGCTAACTTTGGTTTTACCTTAGTTCACGTAGTGTAGTCTTTACAAGCTTTCTTTAATTTCTATGTCATTTAAATGTTTTAATGTCATTATCTTTCTTAAACTAGTGTAATGGAATGTTATTTCAGTTTTAATTTAAGTTATTTTAATTTTCATGTTTTGCTTTAATTTCTTTAAATTCTAAAGTCATTTTAATTTCTGTTTATATAGTTGATTTAAGGTTTCTATAGCTTGCATTAGCTCTTGACAAAAGCTCATTAAGCTATTAGATTCATTAAAACAAGCTAGACTTTAATTTCGAAAAAGTACTAAAAAATCCAAAATCGAAAAAATCATGGAAGTCTCTGTGATCCAATAAGCGATTGGGGTGTAAAGCTAAAATTTGGATGGTTTTACGGTTCTTAGTTTATTGACAGATAAGCTAGGAGTAGTCTCTAAACCTTGGTACTCAGATTTTACTTTGATCACTTGTAAGTTCCATTTTTACCATTTTCACCCATTCTTGTTTCATCACCTTTTATGTTTTGAATTTCATGTTTTCCTGTTTACGTGTTATAATTTGATGTTATTATAGCTTAAAATAAGTAGTTTGTTCATTGAGATTCGGTTGTGCTAAAAATGGAAATTATCGGTTTAAATGCAACTTTGACAAATCTGTGTTTCTCAACTGTGTTCTTGATGTTTTATGCTCAAATGATCTTACTATGTCATAATATAATGTTTGGAATAAGGTTTATGTTCGAAATCATATAAACCTTTGATGTTCATGTGAAAAGTGATAATTAAAGGTATGTTTGGATTTTTGATAAACATGAGTTCTGTGTTTATTTGTTGTTATTTATGGTTGTTTTCATTACTTTAGTACTTAATAGTTCATTCAAGCCATAATATCTAATCCTTATTTGTATAAAAGTCAAATTTCATTTTAATTTGCCTATGCAGCCTTCGTTATAGTTTTAGCTTATGATATTCATAGTATTAGCTTAAATCTTGTAAACCTAGCTTAATATCACCTTATCATAGCTTATTACATCATAGTCATCCATAGATTTAATCCTAATTTCACTTTAGTCAACTTTTGAGTTTATGTAAAAGTCAATTTCATAACTGTTTTGCCTGCGCACCATGGTTTTGTGGTCAAGTTCATGAGCTTGCGAAGCCTCATGACTTGACCATAGCTTGTGATTTTACTTCTTTGTGTAGCCTTTGTGGCCTTTTATTATGTTCATATTTGTTTTACATTTGCGCTTATTTAGGTAGCTTAATCTCCCATATCTTTTTGTCCCATCTCTCTACTACTACTGAAGCAAACGAAGTTGTAGTAGAGTTGTTTTCTAAGCTTCCTAAATGCTCCTTACTAAGATAGAGCTTGTGAGCTTTAGCTTTTCACAAAGCTAAGCAACCATCTCAATGTTTACGTGTAAGTTGAGCATTTATAAGCTTATTAGATAAGTTCAGTGAGCTTGATAGTTTGCCCACTCACAACATACCCCGAGCAATCGAGGTATTACACCATTCCCACAAGCTCACAACAAGCTCATTAGTGATCACAAGCTTGTTTGGTTTAGCTTTTAGGAAGTTTAGCCACCCAACTTGATGATCCAAGATTTAAATTCCACATTCAAGCCTATTAATAAGGTCTACAATAAGCTTGAACTTATTACCATTTCACCGAGTACACTTAGACTCGGTGAAATCATAGCAACTTCATAAGCCAACAAAAGCTCATCGTGATCTTAACTTGTTGAGCTTGGGCTTTTGGAATCCTTGCCAACTCGACTTGCTACTCCAATTCATATTTTGCCATTTTAAGCTCATATACTCGACAAATTTGTCATTAAATAAGTATGCAAGTCTGTTTGGTAATTCGATTACTGTTCAGAAGAGCTTATGAGCTTATAACAAGCTTATAGGTGATTATCGATGCACATACGTGTTCATAGTTGTCAATTTTGTTTGTACACATACTATTTTCTTTTACCTTTAAGTGTGGAGCTTATTACAGGCTTGTGAGGCCTCAATTCCATCCAAGTCAAGCCTTTGGCTTGATTGTCTAAACCATAAGCTCACACCATTTCTGTCCAATTTTCCTGTTTATATTGATACATTGGACTTGTTTATACCTTATTTTACCTTTTGTTTTATCTGTATAGCTTATTTTGAGCTTATCATGAGCTTAAGCTCCAACAGTCAAGCCAAAAGCTTAACTGTTGGGCTCATAAGCTCATGCTATGCTTATTTCTTGGTTTGTATAGCTTATTTTTCATCACATATGTATAATATTAGTACTTAATAAGTCCAGAAAACAGAAAAGCCAAAAAGAAGTCCTTTTTAAGCTTAAGTGAAAGCTTCCATTTGGAGCTTTTGCCCATTAGCTTATTTTTGCACATAAGCCTCCAATTTTATATTTTCTTTAGTTCTTATATTTATTGTAGAATTTTGTAAAAGTTTGAGATTTTTCTTTTCTTGTTTAGTATTTTAATAATTAAATATTAGTTTTAATACTTTTTAATAGTTAATAATTATTAATAATTAGTATAATTGTATAATAAATATATTTTCTGTTTTAAAATTAGTTTTATCATATTTTAGATTTTTCAAAGTTTAAATTTTATTTTTCCAATTTTATTTTATATTTTCTAGTATTTAAGTGTATTTTAAATATAAATTCATTAGTAATAATTAAATATAAAGTGTAAAAATATATTTTTAGTTTTAAAATTAGTTTTATAGTATTTTAGATTTTCAGAATCATAAGTTTATTTTTCTAGCCTTATTTTGTATTTTCTTCTAATTTAGGGTATTTATTAAATAGTTAAAATAGTTTTAATTAATAATAATTAAATAAATAGTTGTAAAATAATTTTCTTTTTCTAATAATTTTCTTTTATTATTAGGATTGTAAAAATATCATTTTCATATATTTAGGTCTTTTAATTCTTTGATTTTACTTTTTATTTTGTACGTTTAAGTAATTTTATTTAAACGTATGTTTTAGGTTTTAAACGTTCATCACTTTAAAAATAGTGATAGCGTTTATTTAATAGATTTTATTTTTAATCTCTTTTAATTTGCATTTAAGTCGCTAAGACATGCAAATCCTTATTATAGTTATAATCGAATTGTTTTTATACGTTTACGTTTAGTTAATTTAAACGTTCGTTTGTATATCTTTTACGATTTTAGGTTTCGATTATGCGTTTTTAATTGAACTAGTGTGATGAGCTATTACTATTCACATTCCTAATGTTAGTCAATCGATTCTGTTTTCTTATACTAATATTATTTTTCAACAATTCACAAGTCATTGTACGAAACATCACGCCTCACCGGGACATAAACGATCCAAGGATATTTTAATCCTTGGTAAACTTGCATTTTCTCCCGGCCGCCCTTTTATCATCTGTTACGGTTGACCGTTCGCAAGCGGTTGATAAGCGTGACGGAGAAATAAAAGATGGGTGGTTCGGGAGAAATCAAATTTGGCGCTTCTTGGAGGCTAGTGCGTATTATGACTTGTATTTTGTACTTTGTTGAAATACCTATCCTTGATTTTATGGTTGAAATCTATCGTGCTTTGATTTGCATTTGATGTCAATCTTCCTAATCTTGATATTCCTAGGTCTAAATTTTGGCTAAACACCATGTTTACACTAAAAAGGATTCTTGTGCTTAGTATAATTCACGGAATGTGATAGATTAGGTTTAAATCGATATCATGTATTTAAAATCTCATTTAGGTTTCCTTTTAGCCATTTCTTTGTGTATATATATAAAAGTTAAAAAAATACAAAACATTTTTTCCTTTGCACACAACTTGCCCAGTTTGATAAGTCCCTCGATTACAACATTTGGTTGTTGGTCATTTCTGATTCTTGAGCTCTGTCGGACCAGATTCCCTTTCGAGGGCGGTTGTTAGGAATTTCTTTTGTACATATATATAAAAGCCTTAAAAATACAAAAATATTTTACACTTCTTTTATAAAATCAAAAAATCAAAAGATTCTTCTCGCCTTTTCTGAGTTTCTTTCTAAGATTCTCAGACTCATCTTAAGTGATGAATTTCATAATTCTGTGAGTGGCAATCCCACTCCAATTTCTCACCCATTCTTTGAGTGGCAATCCCACTCAGTTTCCCCATGAACAATTTAATTCGGGGTCAAGTCAAGCTAGTGACTTGGTTATCAAAAACAAGCCACACAATATGGGTTTTCACCCATATTTCTGTCTTTTTCCCCTTTCTACCACCTAAGTGTGGGGGTGTGCCCCACATTTCGTACATAGATTTATAAAACTTTGAAAATTGTAAATACAGAAAAAAATAAAATAATTGTTGTGTTTACCCCACTTAGTTTTGAATATTGAGGACAATATTCATTTCTAAGTGTGGGGGGGAAATTCTGGCGAATTTGATCATAAATGTACCCTTTTAGTCCCTTTTTCCCCAAAATGGCCAAATTTTAAAATTTTTTATTTAGTGGAAGTACTATGTACTAAACACAACAAATGGTAATCATCCACCATGTCTAACCCACATAAGGATTGGCTAATCCAGAGCAAACGGCTCTTGGTAAAGATATCTCAAATCCGTTTATGGCTTGCAATTTGCCTAAAATTGTATGGTGTTCAACTCACCATATCCTAAAAAGTAAAGAGTTGGCTAGCCCGCAAGTTTATGGCTTGTGGTAAAGGCGATGGAAAATCCATAATTGGTAATCGGCTCACCAAAGATAATATTGATAATTTATCTAAGAGTTGGCTAGTCCGGAAGGTGCGGCTTCGGTAAAGACAAAATCAAATCCGTTGAAAGGCGGTGGTTTGCTCAAAATCACATGGTTATCATTGTACCATGGTTCTTACTTGAACTGAAACATTTGGCTACTCCGAGTAATGGCTTTTGGTAAAGAGATAAAATCCATTAAATTTTCTCAAATCATTGCTAGGGACTAGCAATATCTCGATGTGGGGATTGATGAGTGTCTAAATACTCATCATTTTTATATTATTAGAATGCCAAAACATCCGAAAACACTTAGAATGCTTCAAAATGATAAAAATATCACAAACAAGTGTTTTATATGTTTTAAATGCAAAACATCAAAATCGATGAAAAGCGTATCAAGTTTGCATAATTGGCGCTTTAGTCCCCAAGTTTCAAAAGTTGTCAAAATTAGTCCTGTAATTCAAAAACTTGTAAAATATCATTTTAGGTCCATGAGATTCAAAAGTTGTCAAAATAAACCTTTTAAAGTTTAAAAATCACAAATTTACAACTTTGGTCCTCAACTTTGAAAATTGTCAAAATAGTCCTTGGTTAATTTAAAAGTGA
Source organism: Chrysanthemum lavandulifolium (assembly GCA_022545495.1). Classification (NCBI taxonomy): domain Eukaryota; kingdom Viridiplantae; phylum Streptophyta; class Magnoliopsida; order Asterales; family Asteraceae; genus Chrysanthemum; species Chrysanthemum lavandulifolium. The sequence continues at coordinate 243,578,007 of CM040239.1, read as the reverse complement.
AAATTATCAACTTTTAACCTTGTTCTATTCATTAATGACAAAATGGTCCTTATGATAAACTTTTGGGAATTTACACCTTTAGTCCCTAAAAATCCAAAATTACATATTAGGTCCTTAAAGTTTAAAAATGGAAATTTTCAACAATGGTCCTTGTACTATTATTGCTTGGCAGGTTTAACCCTTGTTAGAACTTTGGAAAATGCTCAAGATAAACCCTTCAACTTTAGCCAAATTGCAAATATGGTCCTTGTTGTTTAATTAAACCAAACCGGACCCTTTATTATCACTAGCCCAAATCCAAGCCCAAACAAATGACCCGGTCCAGTTTTTAAATTCAAAAGAAACCGCGCCACTGTTCATGTGTCTCCTTCAACCTTGTTTCACCAATACCAGTGGTATTTAACCACTTGATTTTCAATCCAGCTCATCCCAAATCAACTTTCCACCTCCCCCCTCCACCTCTACACCAATCCAAACCCATTTAATGCGATAAACCTGCTTCAAAGACTTTTTTCCCGCCAATTTTACAAGTGTACGATTTAGATGCATTCAAGAGAAGAAGTCAAGTGGGATTTGATAAGAGGTCGACAAGGAGTTGAAATGAATATAAAAAGCAGAGGAGAGGCAAAGAAAAGGCTAACTTTGGTTTTTACCTTAGTTCACGTAGTGTAGTCTTTACAAGCTTTCTTTAATTTATATGTCATTTACTGTTTTAATGTCATTATCTTTCTTAAACTAGTGTAATGGAATGTTATTTCCAGTTTTAATTTAAGTTATTTTTAATTTTCATGTTTTGCTTTAATTTCTTTAAATTCTAAAGTCATTTTAATTTCCTGTTATATAGTTGATTTAAGGTTTCTATAGCTTGCATTAGCTCTTGACAAAAGCTCATTAAGCTATTAGATTCATTAAAACAAGCTAGACTTTTAATTTCAGAAAAGTACTAAAAAAATCCAAAATCAGTCATGGAAGTCTACTGTGATCCAATAAGCAGTTCTGGGGTGTAAGAAGCTAAGCTGGATGGTTTTCTGGTTCTTAGTTTATTGACAGTAAGCTAGGAGTAGTCTCTAAACCTTGGTACTCAGATTTTACTTTGATCACTTGTAAGTTCCATTTTTTACCATTTTCACCCATTTACTGTTTCATCACCTTTTATGCTGTGAATTTCATGTTTTCCTGTTTCTGTGTTATAATTTGATGTTATTATAGCTTAAAATAAGTAGTTTGTTCATTGAGATTCAGTTGTGCTAAAAAATGGAAATTATGCAGTTTAAATGCAACTTTGACAAATCTGTGTTTCTCAACTGTGTTCTTGATGTTTTATGCTCAAATGATCTTACTATGTCATAATATAATGTTTGGAATAAGGTTTATGTTCAGAATCATATAAACCTTTGATGTTCATGTGAAAAGTGATAATTAAAGGTATGTTTGGATTTGCTGATAAACATGAGTTCCTGTGTTTATTTGTTGTTATTTATGGTTGTTTTCAGTTACTTTAGTACTTAATAGTTCATTCAAGCCATAATATACAGTCCTTATTTGTATAAAAGTCAAATTTCATTTTAATTTGCCTATGCAGTTTACTGTTATAGTTTTAGCTTATGATATTCATAGTATTAGCTTAAATCTTGTAAACCTAGCTTAATATCACCTTATCATAGCTTATTACATCATAGTCAGTCCATAGATTTAATCCTAATTTCACTTTAGTCAACTTTTGAGTTTATGTAAAAAGTCAATTTCATAACTGTTTTGCCCTGCACCACAGTTTTATGGTCAAGTTCATGAGCTTGCAGAAGCCTCATGACTTGACCATAGCTTGTGATTTTTACTTCTTTGTGTAGCCTTTGTGGCCTTTTTATTATGTTCATATTTGTTTTTACATTTGCAGCTTATTTAGGTAGCTTAATCTCCCATATCTTTTTGTCCCACCTACTCTACTACACTGAAGCAAACAGTGTAGTAGAGTTGTTTTCCCAAGCTTCCTAAATGCTCCTTACTAAGATAGAGCTTGTGAGCTTTAGCTTTTCACAAAGCTAAGCAACCATCTCAATGTTTCTGTGTAAGTTGAGCATTTATAAGCTTATTAGATAAGTTATAGTGAGCTTGATAGTTTGCCCATTCACAACATACCCCCGAGCAATCGAGGTATTACACCATTCCCACAAGCTCACAACAAGCTCATTAGTGATCACAAGCTTGTTTGGTTTAGCTTTTAGGAAGTTTAGCCACCCAACTTGATGATCCGGTGTTTAAATTCCACATTCAAGCCTATTAATAAGGTCTACAATAAGCTTGAACTTATTACCATTTCACCGAGTACACTTAGACTCGGTGAAATCATAGCAACTTCATAAGCCAACAAAAGCTCATCCGTGATCTTAACTTGATGAGCTTGGGCTTTTTGGAATCCTTGCCAACTCAGCTTGCTACTCTAATTCATATTTTGCCATTTTAAGCTCATATACTCAGCTTAATTTGTCATTAAATAAGTATGCAAGTCTGTTTGGTAATTCAGTGCACGGTAAGAGCTTATGAGCTTATAACAAGCTTATAGGTGATTATCAGTGCACATACGTGTTCATAGTTGTCAATTTTGTTTGTACACATACTATTTTTCTTTTACCTTTAAGTGTGGAGCTTATTACAGGCTTGTGAGGCCTCAATTCCATCCAAGTCAAGCCTTTGGCTTGATTGTCTAAACCATAAGCTCACACCATTTCTGTCCAATTTTCCTGTTTATATTGATACATTGGACTTGTTTATACCTTATTTTACCTTTTGTTTTATCTATATAGCTTATTTTGAGCTTATCATGAGCTTAAGCTCCAACAGTCAAGCCAAAAGCTTAACTGTTGGGCTCATAAGCTCATGCTATGCTTATTTCTTGGTTTGTATAGCTTATTTTTCATCACATATGTATAATATTAGTACTTAATAAGTCCAGAAAACAGAAAAGCCAAAAAGAAGTCCTTTTTAAGCTTAAGTGAAAGCTTCCATTTGGAGCTTTTGCCCATTAGCTTATTTTTGCACATAAGCCTCCAATTTTATATTTTTCTTTAGTTCTTATATTTATTGTAGAATTTTGTAAAAAGTTTGAGATTTTTCTTTTACTGTTTAGTATTTTTAATAATTAAATATTAGTTTTTAATACTTTTTAATAGTTAATAATTATTAATAATTAGTATAATTGTATAATAAATATATTTTCTGTTTTAAAATTAGTTTTATCATATTTTAGATTTTCAAAGTTTAAATTTTATTTTTCCAATTTTATTTTATATTTTCTAGTATTTAAGTGTATTTTAAATATAAATTCATTAGTAATAATTAAATATAAAGTGTAAAAATATATTTTTAGTTTTAAAATTAGTTTTATAGTATTTTAGATTTTCAGAATCATAAGTTTATTTTTCTAGCCTTATTTTGTATTTTCTTCTAATTTAGGGTATTTATTAAATAGTTAAAATAGTTTTAATTAATAATAATTAAATAAATAGTTGTAAAAATAATTTTCTTTTCTAATAATTTTCTTTTATTATTAGGATTGTAAAATATCATTTTCATATATTTAGGTCTTTTAATTCTTAGATTTTACTTTTTATTTTGTACGTTTAAGTAATTTTATTTAAACGTATGTTTTAGGTTTTAAACGTTCATCACTTTAAAAATAGTGATAGCGTTTATTTAATAGATTTTATTTTTAATCTCTTTTAATTTGCATTTAAGTCGCTAAGACATGCAAATCCTTATTATAGTTATAATCGTTTTGTTTTTATACGTTTACGTTTAATCTTTAGTTTAAACGTTCGTTTGTATATCTTTTACGATTTTAGGTTTCGATTGTGCGTTTTTAATTGAGCTAGTGTGATGAGCTATTACTATTCACATTCCTAATGTTAGTCAATCGATTCTGCTTTTCTTATACTAATATTATTTTTCAACAATTCACAAGTCATTGTACGAACATCACGCCTCACCAGACATAAACGATCCAAGGATATTTTTAATCCTTGGTAAACTTGCATTTTCTCCCGGCCGTCGCCTTTTATCATCTGTTACGGTTGACCGTTCGCAAGCGGTTGATAAGCGTGACGGAGAAATAAAAGATGGGTGGTTCGGGAGAAATCAAATTTGGCGCCGTTGCGGGAGGCTAGTCACTTGTATTTTGACTTGTATTTTGTACTTTGTTGAAATACCTATCCTTGATTTTATGGTTGAAATCTATCGTGCTTTGATTTGCATTTGATTGTCAATCTTCCTAATCTTGATATTCCTAGGTCTAAATTTTGGCTAAACACCATGTTTACACTAAAAAGGATTTATTGTGCTTAGTATAATTCACGGAATGTGATAGATTAGGTTTAAATCAAGATCATGTATTTAAAATCTCATTTAGGTTTCCTTTTAGCCATTTCTTTGTGTATATATATAAAAGTTAAAAAATACAAAAACATTTTTTCCTTTGCACACAACTTGCCCAGTTTGATAAGTCCCTCGCCACAACATTTGGTTGTTGGTCGCTTCTGATTCTTGAGCTCTGTCGGACCTGATTCCCTTCGAGGCGGTTGTTAGGAATTTCTTTTGTAATATATATTTTGTACATATTCTAAGCCTTAAAAATACAAAAATATTTTACACTTCTTTTATAAAATCAAAATCAAAAGATTCTTCTCGCCTTTTCTAAGTTTCTTTCTAAGATTCTCGGACTCATCTTAAGTGATGAATTTCATAATTACGCGAGTGGCAATCCCACTCCAATTTCTCACCATTCTTTGAGTGGCAATCCCACCCGCTTCCCCATGAACAATTTAATTCGGGGTCAAGTCAAGCTAGTGACTTGGTTATCAAAACAAGCCACACAATATGGGTTTTCACCCATATTTCGCCTCTTTTCCCTTTCTACCACCTAAGTGTGGGGTGTGCCCCACATTTCGTATATAGATTTATAAAACTTTGAAAATTGTAAATACGAGAAAAAATAAAATAATTGTTGTGTTTACCTCACTTAGTTTTGAATATTGAGGACAATATTCATTTCTAAGTGTGGGGAAATTCGCGAATTTGATCATAAATGTACCCTTTAGTCCCTTTTTCCCCAAAATGGCCAAATTTTAAAATTTTTATTTAGTGGAAGTACTATGTACTAAACACAACAAATGGTAATCAGTCCACCATGTCTAACCCACATAAGGATTGGCTAATCCAGAGCAAACGGCTCTTGGTAAAGATATCCCAAATCCGTTTATGGCTTGCAATTTGCCTAAAATTGTATGGTGTTCAACTCACCATATCCTAAAAAGTAAAGAGTTGGCTAGCCCGCAAGTTTATGGCTTGTGGTAAAGGCGATTGAAAATCCATAATTGGTAATCGGCTCACCAAAGATAATATTGATAATTTATCTAAGAGTTGGCTAGTCCGGAAGGTACGGCTTCGGTAAAGACAAATCAAATCCGTTGAAAGTTTATGGTTTGCTCAAAATCACATGGTTATCATTGTACCATGGTTCTTACTTGAACTGAAACATTTGGCTACTCCGAAGTAATGGCTTTTGGTAAAGAGATAAAATCCATTAAATTTTCTCAAATCATTGCTAGGGACTAGCAATATCTCGATGTGGGGATTGATGAGTGTCTAAATACTCATCATTTTATACTATTAGAATGCCAAAAACATCCGAAAACACTCAGAAACTCTTCAAAATGATAAAATATCACAAACAAGTGTTTTATATGTTTTAAATGCAAAACATCAAAATCGATGAAAACGTATCAAGTTTGCATAATTGGCGCTTTAGTCCCCAAGTTTCAAAAGTTGTCAAAATTAGTCCTCGTAATTCAAAAACTTGTAAAATATCATTTTAGGTCCATGAGATTCAAAAGTTGTCAAAATAAACCTTTTAAAGTTTAAAAATCACAAATTTACAACTTTGGTCCCTCAACTTTGAAAATTGTCAAAAATAGTCCTTGGTTAATTTAAAAGTGAAAATTATCAACTTTTAACCTTGTTCTATTCATTAATGACAAAATGGTCCTTATGATAAACTTTGGGGAATTTACACCTTTAGTCCTTAAAAATCCAAAATTACATATTAGGTCCTTAAAGTTTAAAAATGGAAATTTTCAACAATGGTCCTTGTACTATTATTGCTTGGCAGGTTTAACCCTTGTTAGAACTTTGGAAAATGCTCAAGATAAACCCTTCAACTTTAGCCAAATTGCAAATATGGTCCTTGTTGTTTAATTAAACCAAACCGGACCCTTTATTATCACTAGCCCAAATCCAAGCCCAAACAAATGACCCGGTCCGTTTTTAAATTCAAAAGAAACCGCGCCACTGTTCATGTGTCTCCCAACCTTGTTTCACCAATACGGTGGTATTTAACCACTTGATTTTCAATCCACTTTCCCAAATCAACTTTCCACTCCCCTCCACCTCTACACCAATCCAAACCCATTTAATGCGATAAACCCGCTTCAAAGACTTTTTCCGCCAATTTTACAAGTGTACGATTTAGATGCATTCAAGAGAAGAAGTCAAGTGGGATTTGATAAGAGGTCGACAAGGAGTTGAAATGAATATAAAAAGCGAGAGAGGCAAAGAAAAGGCTAACTTTGGTTTTACCTTAGTTCACGTAGTGTAGTCTTTACAAGCTTTCTTTAATTTCTATGTCATTTAAATGTTTTAATGTCATTATCTTTCTTAAACTAGTGTAATGGAATGTTATTTCAGTTTTAATTTAAGTTATTTTTAATTTTCATGTTTTGCTTTAATTTCTTTAAATTCTAAAGTCATTTTAATTTCAAGTTATATAGTTGATTTAAGGTTTCTATAGCTTGCATTAGCTCTTGACAAAAGCTCATTAAGCTATTAGATTCATTAAAACAAGCTAGACTTTAATTTCGGAAAAGTACTAAAAAATCCAAAATCACCATGGAAGTCAAAATTGATCCAATAAGAAGATGAAGAAGCTAAAATTTGGATGGTTTTCGGTTCTTAGTTTATTGACAAGAAGCTAGGTGTAGTCTCTAAACCTTGGTACTCGGGTTTTACTTTGATCACTTGTAAGTTCCATTTTACCATTTTCACCCATTTACCGTTTTAATCACCTTTCATGTTTTGAATTTCATGTTTTCATGTTTCGTGTTATAATTTGATGTTATTATAGCTTAAAATAAGTAGTTTGTTCATTGAGATTCACTTGTGCTAAAAATGGAAATTATACTCGGTTTAAATGCAACTTTGACAAATCTGTGTTTCTCAACCGTGTTCTTGATGTTTTATGCTCAAATGATCTTACTATGTCATAATATAATGTTTGGAATAAGGTTTATGTTCAGAATCATATAAACCTTTGATGTTCATGTGAAAAGTGATAATTAAAGGTATGTTTGGATTTGCTGATAAACATGAGTTCCTGTGTTTATTTGTTGTTATTTATGGTTGTTTTCAGTTACTTTAGTACTTAATAGTTCATTCAAGCCATAATATACAGTCCTTATTTGTATAAAAGTCAAATTTCATTTTAATTTGCCTATGCAGTTTACTGTTATAGTTTTAGCTTATGATATTCATAGTATTAGCTTAAATCTTGTAAACCTAGCTTAATATCACCTTATCATAGCTTATTACATCATAGTCATCCATAGATTTAATCCTAATTTCACTTTAGTCAACTTTTGAGTTTATGTAAAAGTCAATTTCATAACTGTTTTGCCTCGCACCATGGTTTTATGGTCAAGTTCATGAGCTTGCGAAGCCTCATGACTTGACCATAGCTTGTGATTTTACTTTTATGTGTAGCCTTAGTGGCCTTTTTATTATGTTCATATTTGTTTTTACATTTGCGCTTATTTAGGTAGCTTAATCTCCCATATCTTTTTGTCCCATGTTACTCTACTTCATCAAGCAAACAAAGGTAGTAGAGTTGTTTTCCCAAGCTTCCTAAATGCTCCTTACTAAGATAGAGCTTGTGAGCTTTAGCTTTTCACAAAGCTAAGCAACCATCTCAATGTTTCGTGATTGTTGAGCATTTATAAGCTTATTAGATAAGTTCAAGTGAGCTTGATAGTTTGCCCACTCACAACATACCCCTTAGCAATCGATTTACACCATTCCACAAGCTCACAACAAGCTCATTAGTGATCACAAGCTTGTTTGGTTTAGCTTTTAGGAAGTTTAGCCACCCAACTTGATGATCCAAGTGTTTAAATTCCACATTCAAGCCTCTTAATAAGGTCTACAATAAGCTTGAACTTATTACCATTTCACTGAGTACACTTAGACTCAGTGAAATCATAGCAACTTCATAAGCCAACAAAAAGCTCATCTGTGATCTTAACTTGTTGAGCTTGGGCTTTTTGGAATCCTTGCCAACTCAGCTTGCTACTCCAATTCATATTTTGCCATTTTAAGCTCATATACTCAGCTTAATTTGTCATTAAATAAGTATGCAAGTCTGTTTGGTAATTCAGTGCACTGTAAGAGCTTATGAGCTTATAACAAGCTTATAGGTGATTATCAGTGCACATACGTGTTCATAGTTGTCAATTTTGTTTGTACACATACTATTTTTCTTTTACCTTTAAGTGTGGAGCTTATTACAGGCTTGTGAGGCCTCAATTCCATCCAAGTCAAGCCTTTGGCTTGATTGTCTAAACCATAAGCTCACACCATTTCTGTCCAATTTTCCTGTTTATATTGATACATTGGACTTGTTTATACCTTATTTTACCTTTTGTTTTATCTGTATAGCTTATTTTGAGCTTATCAGAGCTTAGCTCAACAGTTAAGCCAAAAGCTTAACGTTGGGCTCATAAGCTCATGCTATGCTTATTCTTGGTTTGTATAGCTTATTTTCATCACATATGTATAATATTAGTACTTAATAAGTCCGAAAAATGAAAAGCCAAAAGAAGTCCTTTTAAGCTTAAGTGAAAGCTTTTTTAAGAGCTTTTGCCCATTAGTTTATTTTGCACATAAGCTACAATTTTATATTTTTCTTTAGTTCTTATATTTATTGTAGAATTTTGTAAAAAGTTTGAGATTTTTCTTTTACTGTTTAGTATTTTTAATAATTAAATATTAGTTTTTAATACTTTTTAATAGTTAATAATTATTAATAATTAGTATAATTGTATAATAAATATATTTTCTGTTTTAAAATTAGTTTTATCATATTTTAGATTTTTCAAAGTTTAAATTTTATTTTTCCAATTTTATTTTATATTTTCTAGTATTTAAGTGTATTTTAAATATAAATTCATTAGTAATAATTAAATATAAAGTGTAAAAAATATATTTTTAGTTTTAAAATTAGTTTTATAGTATTTTAGATTTTTCAGAATCATAAGTTTATTTTTCTAGCCTTATTTTGTATTTTCTTCTAATTTAGGGTATTTATTAAATAGTTAAAATAGTTTTAATTAATAATAATTAAATAAATAGTTGTAAAAATAATTTTCTTTTTCTAATAATTTTCTTTTATTATTAGGATTGTAAAAATATCATTTTCATATTTTTAGGTCTTTTAATTCTTAGATTTTACTTTTTATTTTGTACGTAGAGTAATTTTATTTAAACGTATGTTTTAGGTTTTAAACGTTCATCACTTTAAAAATAGTGATAGCGTTTATTTAATAGATTTTATTTTTAATCTCTTTTAATTTGCATTTAAGTCGCTAAGACATGCAAATCCTTATTATAGTTATAATCGAATTGTTTTATGCGTTTCGTTTAATCTAAGTTAAACGTCGTTTGTATATCTTTTAGATTTTAGGTTTCGATTATGCGTTTTTATTGAACGTGGTGTGATGAGCTATTTCTATTCACATTCCTAATGTTAGTCAATCGATTCTGCTTTCTTATACTAATATTATTTTTTCAACAATTCACAAGTCATTGTACTGAACATCACGCCTCACCAGGGACATAAACGATCCAAGGATATTTTTAATCCTTGGTAAACTTGTATTTTTCTCCCGGTCGCCGCCTTTTATCATCTCGTTACGGTTGACCGTTCGCAAGCGGTTGATAAGCGTGACGGAGAAATAAAAGATGGGTGGTTCGGGAGAAATCAAGTACGCACATAAATCTCACTTCATTCGAAATTAATTTTTTTAGTGTGGGGTTGAGTTGGTGGATTTAGGATTTTTTTTTTTTTTTATGTGTTTGTTCTTGGTGTTCATTATTTTGAATTAAAATTAAATATAAATTCAATAGAAAATCAAAAAGGAAGAATATGAGGGGTATTTTGGTCTATGCTCACATGGACATAATTTGCAGCAAAAAGTGAATAGTTGTGGCATAATTTACAAAATAAAAAATAATAATAATAATGGCAAAACGTGCGAATTCAAAAACCACATAGACATTTTCGCAGTTTACTCTTCATTAAATAATAACTAAGTTTTAGTATTATTCCACAAAACTCACTTAAGCTTTGTTTTAGTTAGAAACACCAATCAAGTTTTATTAAGATTTTCAACATTCCGGGCGTGTCTCATGATGATGTTATGCTTAGGGTATTCCCAATGACTCTTACTGGAGCAGCCAGAAGATGGATCGAAATATTGCCGCAAGGCGCTTAATACTGGGCGCTACTAAAGAAACACTTTATTCAAAGATATTGCCCGCCATCAAAGATTTCTAATCAACTTTGGAGATCCATAATTTCAAACAAGAAGACGAGCGAAACTACAGTATCAAGCTTGGGACTGATACAACGATCTTCTTTATAAGTGTCCTACCAATGATCTAAATAACCGCAGAAGGTCAATATTTTCTACAAAAGAATAAATGTAACTACAAGGCAGATGTTGGACTATCAAGGACCTATCCCGAACATGACTCCTACTACTGCAATTGATACCATTCAAAAAATGGCGGACCATTCTCAAAAATGGCACGACGGTGGAAGCAAAAGAAACAAAGGTGGAAGTTTTGACGGAATTGCAGCAATAGCTAGTAAACTTGAAAATCTCGGTAGAGATATCTTTGAAATCAAAGAACTGGTCATGCCATCCAAGTCGGTCATGAAAATCGTGGGGGGACATTTGACTAAAATTGTCCTAAAATCGACAAGGAAGATACGCTCGAGGAAGCTAAATATGGAGAGAATAAGCCTTTCTCTGGGATAATCGTAATGGGTTTCGTGGAGGACCCCCACCGACATGAGCGTAATGAGAGAAGAGTTAACCTGGAAGGAATTATTAACAAGTACCTTGTGGACACTACCAAGAGGCAAAAGGAGCAAGAGGAATGGCTTAAAAATTTCCAAGATAATACAAACAAAAGCCTCTCGTCCCATGACATATCACTTAAGAACTTGGAAACTCTAATTTGAAAGCTTGGCGACGAGTTTCAAAGAAGGAACGAATAACAAAAGAGTAATTCCACTATATGTAAGGTTGTGTTCTCTGACAACAACAAGTGCTCTGATGAGTCGGATCATCGATGGCGAAGTGAGTTACGCGTAATCACACTCGAGTTACTACGAACCCAAATTCAAGCAAAGATACGGGCACCAAGGACAACAACCATAAAAGAAGGAGTCATTGGTGTAAGAGTATTGCAATTGACGATGGAGAATGCTACGACTTGGGCCTCATGTGATCCTCGGAAAACCGCGATGGTGGTGTTGATAAGGAAAGGATAAAAGATGATGGATACAAGTGGACTACACTAAACGACGAAGAAAGGTTAGCCAAGTTCTCAATTAACGAAGTGGAAGAGCCGCCCATTAAGCATTATCAAAACCCTTACTCATCATGGAAGATGAGATTACTAACGCCGCCAACGTGCAATCCTTTTCGTGATTATTGCAACGGAGGAGGTAATGTGAAGAACGAAGTTTGGATATGCCCATACTAACTGGGAGACACGACGTTGATTTTGGAAATCTATCATTCGGTGATTGGTAATCAATAAGGTTCGGGGACACGATAATTAATTCAACTCGTTCGTAACTGAACTCAAATATGAGAAACACATTCTTCGAGGAAAACCATTAAGCCCCTCGATGATATTCCTTCAAGATGACGATGACGAAGGAGTTCAAATCATTGGTGCGAACAAATTAAAACCAATGACGGAGAAGTCTAGGCTTCCGCAACCCTTTTGAGTATGAATGTGATGGAGAAGCAAGATTGAGAGAGTTGGGAAGACGAATTCCTTTGGACTTCAACTAACGATTCGAAAGAACAGAATCGCCTTGGCGGATTATCTCGGATTCAACGAGTAGATCAAAATCAAATACGGAAAAATTGACGCGTTAACTAAAAAGAAAATCTGGAAAGGGTGTATGAGTAAAAATCAACCTAACAACGAAGCTCCTAATGAGAAACCAGAAGATGACACCAAAGGCTCGTCTAAGGTAGAAAATGAAGAATGCAAGCAAACACTCAACCAACTTGAACATACCGATTCCGACAATGACGATTTCGACTATCTCGAGTTACAAGGCAAAGACGGTTTCATTGACCCAGATGATGAAGTGCACGAGAAACGAAGATGCAAGCTTCTTGGCATCCCATTTAAGAGGCCACCTCCTATTATAGCCGAAAATTTTAAGTTTACACGATACCATCTGGGGCCTGAAGAAAAATTTTGCAAGATACGGAAAATTGAAACCAAGGAATATCTCCGCACTACTACAAATGTCGGATGGGTTAGGCGCAACTTAATGAAAGACGTGGATGAAGTCGGGGATGTTCAAAGGCCCCCATAGGAGCCCCGTGGCTCTGAGTCTAACTTAAAGACTCGTTAATAAAGAAAAGTGCTATTTCGGGAGACAACCCGAATTATCCCTTTCTTTTGTTTTTATTTCCTTTCTGTTGGGTTTTGTGTTTTCTAACCATTTTGCAGAAACAAAGTAGTAATAACTGCGCTGTCGATTCGAACAGAGTTACTACAGAACTCATCTTGGTGATTACGTCGTAACCAACATTTTAGCAAGCAGTAATTATTGACGATTACCAATTACGGTAATACCATCTCGGTCGTTACGCCAGAACTACTCGCTGACAAACATACCAGTTTTGCGCTTCGGCAGAATCTCCTCATAGGAGTTACGACGTAACTTTCTCTCTGCTTTAATTCTTTCATTTTAAAACACATTAACCTTGTATTAGTTTTTAAATGAACTTTGTGGGTGTGTTCTCAGAACCCTCACGAGACTTCACTCGTCCACTGGGACACCAAGTGGTTTAAAAGGCTTGTTTCATTCGCTAAATGCAACCGTGATTCCTACGAAAGTGAGTTAGGTTTGTTTTTCATTTACTTTTTTCTTTTAGTATTATGCTTGTCGGTATTGTGATTTCGTGGATTGAAGTTTGTTCATGACGCTAAACGAAGGCACGGTTCTTTCTCGTGAGCCTTCTTCTTTTGGAGCAAATTTCATGGAAGTTCTCGCTCTAATTCTACCTTTCTCTTCACCTTTATTTTAATGCCTAGTACAAAAGGGACTTTGTACAATTCAAGTGGGGGGACGGGAGTAGAATTATCTCTTGAACTTTATTTCGCCCTCATTTTTCTAGTTTATTTTGAAAAATTATGCCATTTTTAATTTTGACATGTTTTTCCGAACCTAACTAGATTAGACCTTAGCCGAGCACATATAACCCTTGATATTACATGGTGAGATTAGCCCTATCCGTTTCCAATATTTTACCCCAAATCCACCAAATTATGAGTGTGCCGATAGCTTGTAAACTTTAGAACTTGGCCTTTGCATCATTTCGAGACCATAGACGGTATGTTGAGTTAGCTCGATGTATTTGGACTTTTCAGTTTTAGAAGGCAATATTATAGGATTATCACCCAAACAGCCTACCATTGTGAGTCTATCGATTAGTCACCTCGACTTTTCGACCCTCATGTGAAACCCTTTTGTTGCACTCCTTTTTAGTGCAAGATACCTCTAGATACACCCTTCTGAGCCATTCCTTTCATTTTGTCAACCCAATATATTGTTTCGTTACACATATACACCTTAGCCTACCCTGTAGTCTTTATTTGTGATTGGGAAGTCATCATTTGCCTAAGTTCAAGGTTCGAGTGGAAAGGTTTGGAAATCACACTTTCATCGACGACATTTATGAAGATCATTGAAGACCCTCCGAATTCCCATTGTTCATCTCAAGTGGGGGGATATTATGTTATTATGTTATGTTGAAAAAAAAATAATAATAAATAAATAAAAATTGATTGAGTTATGATATTGTAAAGTGCGATGTTATAAGCACTGTAGTATGAGCTTTATTGATTAGTATAGAGGAGGTCACCTCGGTCACATTTGAAGATTGGAGTTGGTATTTTTGCCAACAGAAGAAGAAAAGGTAGTATGCCCATCACGACGTCCTCTAATGACGCATCTACCTTGCATTTCATTATCGGGTCTCTAGACTTCTAAGCTTGAACTTTGGGCAGACGGTAAGTGGTGATGACTTGGTTATAGATTTAGACTACCTACTTGCTTTTCATTTTACACCTATTATATATCCCATGTCTTATCCTACCTTTTTAGTCATGAAGCGTGTCTAGGTGATGCAATGAGCAATCTTTGGTGTCTTGGCCATGGATTTGGTCATGTATCATTGATTTTGTCCACTTCACCGTGACATGTTAGTAATGACGAGTCACCCTTAACCTTTGTCGTGTCTACCCATATTGCCTTCGAGAATTGTTTAGCCCTTAACTCTAGTGGTGGGGATTTGTGTAACCGCCAAGCTTATGATAGAATACATGCTATGATCATGCGATTGAGTGATCACCCAAATTGACACTTAGAATAGTTGAGAGATTTGAGTGTTTGTTCCCTTTCGTGAGGTGTTCGGCTTTGTTATATTCTAGCATAAGGATTTGTAAACTCATATTTTCCGTGTTTTGGGAGATATCTTTTAGGAATCTATCTAATATGGTCTACTTGAGGGCAAGTAGAGTTCAAGTGGGGGATATTTGATAACATCAAATAGTCCTCGAATATTAAGTGTCAATTTCCCGATAATGCTCGTTATTTATATCATTTATATGGATTTACGCTTGTTTTCCATTGTTTTCCACTTTCAGGTAAATTACGAGCATTGGAGCTAAAGAGATGCGGAAATTGAAACATTACTAAATATTTATCACAGTATGCCTATTTTGAAGAAGTTACGGCGTAACTCCTCTCTCACATTACGCCGTAACTATTGCGTGACCCGAATACCAACTTATCAAGAGGTTACGGCGTAACTCTTCCCAAAGATTACGACGTAACTCCATTAGGTCAAAAGAGGTTCCACGCCGTCGTTATTTACGCCGTAACTCATCGCATCACTTACGACGTAACCGAAGTTTATTGAAGAATACGGCGTAACCACTTATAAGGTTACGCCGTAACCAGCGCATCTAGTGCATTTACGAAGAAATAGAAGGTTACTGGCGTAACTCCTCTATTGGTTACGCCTGTAACCCGGACACTGCCTATAAATACACCACAAATTCCAAGATTTCAAAGCATCCCATTCCACACACAACACTGAAAACATGGGAAAAGCTCAAGGCGGTCTAGGGAGCATACTGAGTCAAGTTTCCAAGGGAGAAGTCACACCATTACGATAAGCTTTAGCGTTTTATATTTCTTTACTTTCAATTCATGTATTTCGTACCTTTGAATATTGAATTGATTTGCATGATTAATATGAGCGCTAAGCACCCTTGGTGCTAGCCTAGTTATGATTCCTTAATTGTTTTGTTTGCGTTTACCTTTACTTCCGTACAATTATTTCTAAGTGTATGCATGCATACACTTAATTGTGTTTGTAGATGATGAACCGAGTCATGGATTTAGGTTTTTTTTTTTTTTTTTTTTTTTTTTTTTATGTGTTTGTTTTGGTGTTCATCATTTTGAATTAAAATTAAATATAAATTCAATAGAAAATCAAAAAGAGAGAATATGAGGGGTATTTTGGTCTATGCTCACATGGACATAATTTGCAGCAAAAAGTGAATAGTTGTGGCATAATTTACAAAATAAAAAATAATAATAATAATGGTAAAACGTGCGAATTCAAAAAAACCACGTAGACATTTTCGCAGATTACTCTTCATTAAATAACTAAGTTTTAGTATTATTCCACAAAACTCACTTAAGCTTTGTTTTAGTTAGAAACACCAATCAAGTTTTATTATTGTTTTCCTAAAGCCACTAAAATTTTATTTTCACTTCATAAATCATTCAAGTTTATATGTTGTCCTAACATTGTGAGAATTTTGAACATTTATTCAACAAAGGGACAAAAACTATTTACTTTGGTTATTATTTTGTCTCGTATAAAGTTTGTTGAAAGAAACTAAATTTCAAAAGTGACTATTATCCAACGTACAATTAATTTATGTAAGCTTAAACACTTTAAAGATAACTCTAAAAGATAGATTTTGTTTTATCAATTTCGTTATAAAATTCATTAAATTTGAACGTTATTAAAAGTTGAGTGATTTTTGTAGTCGAAAAATACTTTAAATAACTTTAGTCAAATATTTTTGAGATTTGATTGGTTTTCATAGTTAAAAGTTAAGTATAAGTAATTTTAGAAACTTGATAAAATAGTTTGAGGGTGTGTTTGGTATGATATTGGAATTCGGATTAAGATTTGGTACCATAAAAATGAAGAGTGAAAAATTGTGAAATTATTTAAAAATTATATTTAATAAAAGTTATTTTAAAATATAAATGTGATATTTAATATAAATTACGAGTGAGAAAGTTATTGAGTTAGAAAACTTGTGCCTTAGAAAGAAAACAAGTAGCAAATTTTGACAGCATTTATAAATTCATACGAAACCCAGTAGTTTGATATGGTATTACTTTTGGACGGGGTGCTTGGTTCGTATCAAGTAATGAGAAATATCATAGTAATGGAAATACTAAGAAATATAATGATTGTTATCATTATGATTGATTATGCTTGGTTGAAAGATTTAAAGAAAATATAGTGGACCAAATTAAAGATAGAATTAAGGGATTATATGGATGTGAGAAATTATAATGTGAAAGAGTGGGGGAATTAAGGAAAATAAAAAATGAAAATTCAAGCATTGTAGGGTCATTACCCTCAAAATGGTGGGGAATGGTGGGTTGCTTAGTAGTGGGTAATGATCCATTGCATTATAGCAAACCAACCACCATTAAACATTATATTTGTTATTCCTTACCCCTTAATACCCCTAACCAAGCACACCTTGATGTCACAGACTTTTCTCTACAAGAGTCTTCAGTGCGGCACCTAGTCTCGACTAAGTCAACCTTGCTTGATTACTCAACGATCTAGACAACTAAAGAAAGCTTTAAAGAAAGGAACAAGTGGAATATGGGAAATGCTTTGTATTACTAGAGAACTTTAAAAGAAAGATTACAAGTAAACTTTTAGATGCCTTCCTTAAATGAGGCCTCCTCTATTTATACTACTATGTACAAGTTCTACAAGGTTCCAAGGGTGGAAGCATCTAGGACTTCTAAGAGCTTTTAGGACTTCCAACACCTTCCAACATCTTCCAAGGGCTTCCAAGACCTTCTTGCAACTTCCATAGAATTCCATAGAGTCTTCTAAACAAGTTTAGAACAATCCAGAATCTCGACCAACATCCGAAATGATCCTATCGAGCGTTCGGGCCGTGACATCCTCCCCTACCTAAGCTCGTGACGTCCTCGCCGTGCCATCCTCATGATATTTCTTGATCTTGTCCGTAAATTGCCACAATAAGTCTTCGGCTTCCCAACTCGCTTCACTATCGGGCAAGTCACGCCACTTGATCAAGTATTCCTTATAGCTCGGCAATACTTGTCTTCTTATCGTACGATCCGAAAAAATCTAATCAACCTTCCAATCGTAAAAAGTAACAACCGTTGTTGGTGCCCGCTTGGACACCCCTTGTCCCGGGTCTTCTTCGTCTCCATAATAAGGCTTGAGAAAACTAACATGAAAGACCGGGTGGATTTTCAACTTGGGTTGTAGTTGAAACCGATAAGATACTTCCCCAACACGTCCAATCACCGGTAAAAGGGCCTTCATACCTCTGTATAAATCCTTTGTGCACCTTCCTTAATGATTTGAATTCTTGAGGCAAGAGCTTCACCATCACTTGATCTCCGACCTCGAATTCGACGTGTCTCCTTTTTCCATCCGCCCATTTCTTCATCTTCTTAGTTGCTTTGTCCAATGATGCCCGGGCCAAGTCTACTTGCTCGTGCCATTCCTTCATCATCTTATAAGCGGTGGTACTACTCCACTCGTATGATGTGGCTAAGGCATTAGGAGTCAATGGATGGCGCCCCATGACCAACTCAAAAGGACTCTTCCCCGTGGCTTCACTCCGTTGCATGTCGTAAGAGAATTGAGCAACATCAAAGAGTTTAGCCCAATCATGTTTGTTGGCACTCACATAGTGCCAAAGATAGAGCTCCAATAGCGCGCCCACCCTATCCATTTGCATGTTCGTTTGGGGATGGAAACTCGTGGAGCAATTCAAATCTGTCCTCATAATCTTGAACAACTCCGTCCAAAAGCGCCCCGTGAATCTCAGATTTCGATCATTAACAATCACATGTGGCACTCCCCAATACGTCACCACATTCTTGAAAAAGAGCTTAGCCGTAACGTCCGCGGTAACATCGGGTGGTGTATCAATGAAAGTTTCATACTCTGACAAATGGTAATTTTCCGTAATATTTATTTTAGAGTAAACTACACCGTTTGTCCTTGTGGTTTGCGTTGACCGACGAGTTTCGTCCTTTGACCGGAAAAAATGCACCATCCGTCCCTAAATGTGAAACGTTATCTACCGTTGGTCCCTCCTTCTAACGGCCCTTGTTAACGGCTGTTAAGTCACTCCACTTAATACCAGTTAAAGGTATAATGGTCAATTCACTACATTTATTTTCTTTTCCATTTAAACACAAAACATCTAACCTAGGTCCGACCATCAATCATTTATTCTTCTTCTTCATTTCACCACTACACATTAAACCACCCTTATTCTTTCTCTTTCATCTTCACCACCATCACCTACCACCATCACCTACCACAATCACCACCATTGCCAATCACTGTCAATATTATTCACTTCACTTCACCAACAAAAACCCCAAATTCAAACCCATCTCATTCTCTCATATTATATAAAAACACCAACACCGCATCCTTATAAACTCAAAAACAAAATCCAAACCACAAATAATGACCCATGATCTTCCATCTTCATTAAACATTAACAACCACCACCACCTCAACAATAAAAACATATGGAACTGTTGGCATATGATTATCGCCAAAACCCATTTTCATAACACCATCATCATCTTATCGCCATAACACATGGCCATCTCGTCACAACACCAAACCCACGCTAGTGCGCTACTAGTACCATCATCATCTCGTCATGTACCAACTCATGGCCATTACCACTGTAACCCTCCATGATAGGAAAATATAATGTGGTTTAGAAATTGCTAATAAGGTGGACCCATTTGAGAGTATTATGTATCAACATGTTTTTTTGTGATGATTTATGTGTTTGATCATTTTGGATATATAAGCTACATATACTGTTGAAGCTATGTATCAAATAATTCCGCCATTTGTCCGAATATATGGCCGGAATTCACCGGAAAAAATTACCAGATTTGAGCGGCTGTTAATCGTCGGCAAAAACGAAAAGATTAAAAGTTTTTGAAAGAAGTGTGATGGGTTGTAGGTGCAGCTGTGGAACAAGTGATTAGTTCATAAAGCAAAAAAAGTATTAGTTAATACATACAACTTCAGATGCATACGAATGATTTGATGGTAGATCCCGTGGAAAAGATTTGATAAGTGGAAAAAAATATATAAATAATGGTTTGCAATTATTGAGTTGGCGATGGTGATATGGATAGAAAATTTAAGTTGGGTTGAATTTTGTTTTGGATGAAGAAAGAGATGAGTGGGGAAGATGAAGTAGATAGAGAAAAATTAGAAGTATTGTTGGTGAAGATGAGTGGGGAAGATGAAGTAGAAAAAATGGTAAAAAGACAAAAATACCCTTACATGTGCAAATTTAACGATGGTTAGTGTGTTCTGTTAAAGCGAAGGACTAACGATAAATAACGTTTCACATTTAAGGACGGCTGGTGCATTTTTTCGGTCAAAGGACGAAACTTGTCGGTCAACGCAAACCACAAGGACGAACGGTGTAGTTTACTCTTTATTTTATCAAAAAAATGCACATTTTATATTTTTTGACATAGACTGATGAATAAAAACTTAAAAATGAGGTCATTTCGTTTTCCCGAAAAATTTTCATGTCATTACCTATGTAATTACGAATAATTACCAGATTTAGTACCATGAAATTTCCTTTATATCAATTTCGTATACCATTTGGCAACTGTATCGCAAACCATGTTCCATGAATGTCAAACGTGAGATGAACCATTGTAACTCGATCAAAGATTACCACTACTCTTATAATTATAACTTTTTTTATTTTTATAAAAGTATATAACAAAATTATTTTTCTTTCTTTTCTCTTGATGGGCTTCCAAATCCAACCGGGCACTTAGTACCTTGTTGGCTCGTGATATCCAACAAACAAACACACTTATGTACTGTAACACCCTCAAAAAAAAATGGTTTGCAGCGGAAGTAAATGTTACTGGGGTATTACTCGATTGATATCACAACACAAAGTATAGAACAACGGTTTACTTTAAAAGATTTCATTTATTGTAATAAAACAAAGTTTACAAAAGTTGAATTGTTGCGGAAAATGGCCCATTAACAAAATGTGATCCCGATACATAAATCAGAGTCGTCTATGACCATGCCATGCCATTGCCCAAGCGCCTCACTACAAGAAAAACTGGTATTTGGGAGGGTGGAAAATTGTGTCAAATACTCAAAAAGCTGTGCCAGATGCTATTTGGCACGGTTTTGGCTCTGTCCTAAATATGAGGGTGCCAAATACATTTGGGTCAGGTTGAAACCGTGCTAAATAGTATTTGGCACGGCTCATGGGACGGTTTAACTTTGGGGTGCCATGAGTGAGGTATTTGGTACGACTGACAATATTCCATTCCAAATGGGCATTTGTCACACTTTTATATCTCGTGCCAAATGCATATTTGGTACCAATTCATCTCCCGTGCCGAATGCGTATTTGGTACAGTTTTTATTTATCGTGCCAAAATTAACTAGGACGGTTTTATACCGTGACAAACGTATTTGACACAAGGTCTGTTTTTTGTGCCAAACATATTTGGCTCATTTTTATCCACCTTGCCAAAAAAAACATTTGGCACACTTTTGCGTTCATTATAAAAATCATTTGGCACGGTTTTGTATTCATCAATTAACTATTTGGCACGGTTTGGGTAATCATTGTTGACGGGTTTTAGCACCATTTTCCATTACCAACGGGTTTTAGTACACTATCGTATCAACCAACCATCTCAAATATGCACAATATAATTCAATCGAAGCCAAAAATAAATTAAACTCAACTTTTATTAATCATACATATAATCAAGTCAACATGGTCACTTAAGTAAGAACATTGTTTTTATTCTCGACATAGAGTTTACCAAGTGTGCACAAGTTCTACAAGTGTGAGATACCAAAACACTAACAAGTCATAAGCCGGGTAATCTTCCACTTAACTCCAAATTCACTGAAACTTTGATTCGTGGTGCCTACATATCATTTATGAGGAGAAAAAAAGCACGAACAGGGAACCCATGTCTACAAGTCCAAGGGACCCTACATGTTCTTGTCATTTGATTGAGCGTCTCATAAAGGAACCGAGCTTTGGCCGGGTAGGCTGGTCTTTCCCAATAGGAAAGTTCCAATATGAGTCAGAAGTCTTGAAGAATATGTAGAACAAGACTCAAGATGCCAAAAACAGTCCTAGAAGCAAGATATATATCTGCCATTCTGTAGCCAAAATAAATAAATAAATGAATAACCTGTATTAGTTATGAATGAGCTACAACTATTGCCACACACATATGTCGATAACTCGTAACTTATTAGAGTTACTCACTCATAATCAAATATAAGAAAATTGCATATTAGAGTAATTTAGTTTTTAGCTTTAGTATTACAGTATATCCTACCAGCTTCTGAATTTCGATAATTTATATGTATTTAAAATATACATTTAGTATCTTTAAACTGTCACAAAATAGACAGTAACAGCCCCATTGAATTACAGAATACTAACTACGATAGAGAATAAACAAGGAAGGACCCATAAGTAGTATTTTCAAAAGTATTTTTCCTCCTTTTAGGTCTTCACGGGTTTACTTAGAATTGGGGCTTCAGTCGGGTCACATGCTTTTACTTCACATGTATTTAACAAATGGTGTTGATGTGTATGTGAGATAGAGAAATACCTTTCCAATCAGCAGAAACATTTAATTTGGTTATCATAGCTCCCCATTCATTTGAGGTAGAAAGAACAACCCTGAAAAAGTGCACCAACACTTGTTTAAATAAGTTTCAAAACAATGATTTCTGTAATATAACTAGTTGTTGCTGATACAAAAAAAATACTTGTGAACTTTTAAGATTTGTAAATAGTCTATTGAACAAGTGTAAAATATTATAGAAAAAAATTAATGCTCTTATCCATTTGAATATATCCAATAAGCTTGCGTTAATGCACATCCATTCTCTTTTGAACTAACCTTTGGTGGTTGGAGAGAACTCTATTTGTTGATGTTAAAATTTTATTTAATAAATCAAGATCGTTGTATTCAAAGAGTGAGTTTCACACAATTAAAACTCCAATAGTAGCTTTTAAAGGTAGCAATTCTGAACCATTTATACAAAGATAAGTCCATTTGGGTTATGTTTAATTTCGTGGGTCAAATGAGTTAAACTAAAAGAGAACCAGGTCAGATTAAAGTTGGTCACACAGGTTAAAAGTCATCAGCATTGCGCCCGTAAAATGCATGAAACTTAGTACATCATTTCAATTAAAATTTTAGATTACTGTCGAATAATATACTGTAGTTAGTTAATCATATTTCAAATATCAGATAATCCAAACAAAAATAGATAAAATTTTAGAGCCGACACTACCCACCCCGACCCGTTTCACATGTTGCCCAACCCACCCATTTTGCCCGAAATAAAAATATTGATAGTACTTGCACACAATCTTTACATGAACTTCAACCAAGGAGCATATGAGATTTACAAATGTTGCTTTACCTTTTCACTGGGACAGAAATCAAGAGAGGTGACTGGAAAACCCAAGTGAAGGCGCTTACTCCATTGAGAGACCTCCATCTTATTCACTGCTACTACACATACATCACCATCTTTACTTCCCATGTATAACAATAATATGTTGCATTAGATTTATGTAAGATGAAAAGGAACCTCATCTACCACACACTAATAAATAATAATGCTTGATAAAATCTAGCAGAAACTTTTATATTATTCATTAAGCAACTAATTTAATCTACATAAGAGGTGTGCCAAAATTAAAGATGAAGTTACCATCTTATAATCAGGTCAACTGTGTCTTTCAGTGACTGCCAAACAAAACATTAGAGCTCTTCTTTTTCACATGTAGAATCATAAGAGGGCAGGGAAAGGTTTTTAATCATAAAGACAAAGGTGAGATGCAATCTTTTAGAACCAAAAGTTACATTCTTAAAATAAGAACAACAAAGAAAGCATTTGTTACTAGCTTTGACCCTTGTCCTAATTGAAGAATACCCGGTGCTTACGAAATATCCAAGGAATGTGAAACACTTACTGAGCTAAATATTTTCCATCCATAATAGTTTAACGTAGTTTATGCCTTTACATCTCAGATAAAATTCCTAGCCTAGTTAGTTGAAAATTTACGGGCTATCACAAGTTAAAAAAGTGTTAATTATTTGTCTATACTTATGCTAATAATCACATAACTTGAATTTCTAAATAACAAATCGAAAGTTAAAGCATGAAAATAGTTCATATTCAACAAAACTAAAAAGTAAAAAGAAAGATAAAAATTAAATAAAGAACATAACATTCAAAAGTACCTGTAATCGTTTGTTAGAAAATAACTATAAAATCATTTAACTATTCTAAATTGGTACCCAGCAATGACTAACCACGAGATGACTGAAACTTGGAATATTGACGATTTGTTTGATTTTGATTTTGAAAAAGAGAATATCAATAACATCAATTAAGGGGCCTTAGTTATGCAAATCACATATATTCTGGGTTATTGGGCTTACTAAATGCTATAAAATTGGACTCATTGAGGGGGGCTTAGCACCCACCAGCAACCCCCCTCCCTCCACCCCTGCTTAGAACGCTCTAGGAAACATCATTCAACCATGATGAAACGAACTATATGCAACTCTAAAACCACAAGTTTACTTTTTTTCAACTAGTACCTCCTGTATGCTTAAATGTAGTTGCAGTTTTCCATTATTAGCAAAACGCAGCAAACTTAACTAGATAATCTCAATAGATATACACCAAAATCACATTTTTATATCTTCAAGTGCAATTTCAAAGAAAGTTCTAAACTTTCTAACATCTGAAAACTTGTAACTAAACTTGATGATCAAGAAGAATACTAAACTTGTGATACTGAAACTCAAATTCTTAGTTCAACTGATGGTAATCATACCAGAGGGTAAGTAACTATGAACTTGCAGAACCAAATGATAATTCAAATAATCAATACAAGAAAATACTTTATTATCAGAATATCAACCTCCTACGGTGTACTTTCCAAATACTGAAATAAACGTATAGAGTATTCAAGTATAAATGCCAAAAACTCACCAATGCAACATAAAATTTGATGGTTAAAAGCGCTTTCATGTTCTTTCCAGTCAACTATATTTCAATGCCTCATGTCATGTTCTCTGTATCAATAAAAAGATGGCAATTAGAGATGAAATGCCAATAATAATGTAAATTTACATGACTAACATGTGTAAATTTAAAGAATACGTACAACATAACTAGATTAATTTCTAACTAGAATATAAAGTTAAAGCCTGTGTTAGAGTCAGATCCCTAATTACAAACAAACTAAAATTTCAATTTAAACTTATAATTTTAAGTAAATAAAAATGCAAATCTTGAAAAAATTAAAAAAAATTCACACATGATAGAAAGGAGTCTATATACTTAAAACCACCATCAATGATGGTATCGGAGGTGATAAAATTCGGACAAACAACCCCTTAATTTAACCCATCAACACCTGGATTTATTGATTAAATGGGTGTTAGAGAAAGATTGTATACCCGATTGTTGCAATTTTTCAACACATGCCATCCACTGGGAATAAGTTAAAAGTGATTTAGATGTGTGTGTCGGTCCAGTAGGTGAAATGAGTGAAAAAAAAATGAGAGGGAGAAATCCCGCTCAATGCTAAAATGAAAAATCAAAACCCTCTTTTTATCTTTAAAACATGACTATATATTGTGTTGTAATTAGGGTGTTAATCGGATCCTGCAAGTCGGGTTTGGGTCAATTCGAGTCAATGCTAAAATAACGTCATGATCGGGATCTTACCTATGATCGTTTTCGGCTTTGCAAGATCGTAATCGAAAGATCGGATCGGGATCGTAAAATCCTATGAAAATGTATATATTTTTGTATAAGGGTTGTAGTTTTATATTTTATATAATATTTCATATGATAAACGAATCTAAATGGATGATAAAAGAAAAAGTTATATGCTCAAGCTCCGTAGTAGTAGAATATTAGATATATTCGATCGTAATCGCACAAAGTTACTTATATCGTCTTGATGTGCATCTCTTCTTGCTTTTAATGTTTTTTATTATATGTTTTCGTTATAATATATAGATTAATGCAAAAGATAAAATGATTGATTCCGAAATGAAACGATATAATTTATAATAGAGGCAACACAATATTTTTTGATGACCAAATAAATTAAATTAGAATATTCGATAATATTAAAATTTTTCTTGGTGACCAAATAAATTAAATTAGAATATTAAATAACTTTTATATGTAACATAAAATAAAATATGAACAAAATCGGCCAAGATGTAAATAGTTTACTTCAAAACCAAGCTTTTGACATTTACAAAGCACGAAATCGTTTTTCATAATAAACCCAAAAACACACATCTAAACTGATCCTACCTAATTATCCTACGATCCTAACTGTGCTAATAATGTGAAATGTGCGTAAAATTACCTAATTATCCTAACTGTCAATCGAAAACTGATCAGCAACACACGTAAAACAAGCTAATTATCCTACCTGTCAATCGAAAACTGATCACCAAAACACGCGTAAAATTGCATATTTATCCTAACTATTGTTTAAAAACCTCTTATTAAGATTCTTCAAGTCACGCTAATCACTTTTGAAACACACATAAAAAATAGCTTTGAACCTAAAAATCTCACACTAGTACACCAATCAGAGCTACTATACCATCTTACATATCCATTTCAAGGACTAATAAGTCCTTAGTGTTATCAATCACCTTGAAACACGAATTTACGTCAGCTCAAAATATGCGTATAGTATCGACCGAACAACCAAAAATTCAATCAATAGATAGATTCCTTTCAGCAAACGCAACTAAATCGATCAAATACTGATAGATCTAACTATAAGTTAAAATTAATAAACCGATTAACAAGTGAATGCGTTAATATATATGAAATAAACATGTGATACATCTATTGTAATTAGTTAAATACATAGCATATACCGAAAATTGAAGCAACGAATTCAAAATAAACCGATCAACAACAACGACAACGTAACGAATGAACGCAGAGCATCTCAACATAGTAACGAATCCTAAATCCTTACATCTATCAATCAGCTTCAATGTATATACATTTACAACAAAACTAAATACGAATACCGGTAAAACACAAGTAACTAGTTAAATTACTGATTTAATGAGTTAAATGTATACAGATTCAAAATCAAACAGAAGCTCAAAATGAAGAGAAGCAACAGATAAAAAAATTAAAGGTAAATAAAAAATGTAACGGTTAAATGAATGAATGTAGAGAAAATAGTTTTAGTTGATGAGATGAGATGATACCTGAGCTGAGATTTAATTGGATTTTGAAGTTTTGGATACTACGTGCGATCCTACGATCCTGCTGCGATCCTACGATCCTGCTGCGATCCTACCTGGATTACGATCTTGTTAAGATCCTGGTCGTTTTTTTTGTGTAGGATCGTAGGATCGTACGATCCTACGAGCAGGATCGCGATTTTGACAACCTTTAATATAACACACTCGAACTCAACCCTATTTGAACTTTGGTTAGTCAGGTTCGGGTCAAATCCATGGCCTAATTCAATTATTTTTATATATATAATTTATAAAAGTATATCAAAAAACTAGGAAAAAAAATCCTTATTCGGGTCAATCGGCTCGACCCGAGTTAGCCAACCCAATACCCGACCCTATTAGTATTCGGGTTACTCCGGTTGACCCGAATAACCCGAATAAAAGTTTTGACGCAAGTAACCCGAGTCGAATAGGCTTAATCGGGTTTGGGTTCGGGTCGAGTCGATTGGCTTTTTTGACACCCCTAGCTGTAATAAATCCCGGGTTTTCTATTATAAAATTGGGTGTTATGCTCTTATATTTGACGAAAACCTTTATAGAGCCCTATTTTTATAAACATTATTTTATTAAGGGGCTCTATTGTAGAATTTGTATTAGTGTGTACACATTAGTAATTAACAAATACCAATGCAACAATCTTAAATAACTATAAGAAGATAAATCTCGGTCGAAGTTAATATGTAAACATCTCAAATAAGTATAAACACATATATCATACACATGATTGATTTAAATACAACGTTGCTTACTTAATTCAAACAGACCACATGCTTATTTAAGAAACCATACTAATTTCTAACAATTAAAGAAATAAATCATCAAAAAAGTCTCAAATAAATCACACTATCGATCAATTTAATAGTGAAGATGATTGATTTCATATCTCAAACTATTAAACCTAAGGTGAAGAATTACTTTGTCATGTGGTTATGGTATTTGATAATTTTAGGGGAAATTAGCCTTTAACTTTCTGACAATAGGTTTAGGGTTCAAACTTACTAGCTGACGTTTGGGGTTGGCTGGGAAATGGGTCGAAATGGTCAGGGGTGCCTCAATTAAGCCATAAACCTTAATAGATATAAGCCCACAGACCGGATCGGACCTAGACACATAATTATCATCTAACATATTTTATGAATGAATTTATTCTTACACCTATTCAAGGTCAAGAAAAACAAGGCTCGTTGTTTTTCTTATAACTCTCAAACCGCTTAGAGTTAGATGACTGGTTTATCCACCGTCAATAAAAAAAAACTCTTTTTCCGATTCGTTTATCCATCATGATCAAGCTTCTATCAAAGTCTTGATTATTTAACAAGATAACTAAGTTTGTTTTTTTTGTTTAATGATTAGAGTTTACACTTCAGTTCGAGCTTTCGCAATTTCGCCACTCATTGGGGTTTACCTTTCCTGTCTCATGTACTCTTTATACTTGATCAATAATATTGAATAAGATACGGAGTTCACATCATTCTAACACATACATCTTAATCAAAGACTCGCCCTGCCAGGTAACCTGAGCATAGATGACCTCAATCAATTGTTTATCTGTTTTTGTATATATAATATGAATATTTTTAACTTGATCTTAAAGGAAAAATGTTTATTTTAGAAACAACAAGGTTAACTCAACGCGTTTTAAAATTGAAGATATTAATTATATATATAGAATAATAATAGATTAAAAGTTAATGAGGAAGGGCTATTGAATATTAGAGTAAATAAATCATTATAAATTTAATTTGATGTCCAAGATAATAAAAGCAAAGAAATAGTCAACACGTTTTAAGTAAAGATATGATAGATCGCTCCAAATACATTTAATTTTTACAACCTATATATAGAATAATAATAGATTAAAAGTTAATGAGGAAGGGCTATTGAATATTAGAGTAAATAAATCGATTATAAATTTAATTTGATGTCCAAGATAATAAAAGCAGCAAATAGTCAACACGTGTGGGAAAAAAGTTTAAGTTGGGTCAGTTTTTCAAAGATGTTCCAAATACAAAAGATTTAAACATAGTGTATAAAAATCGCTCCAAATACATTTATATTTTTTACAACCTATAAAAAATGTTTCAAATACATAAGTATTTGGCACAAGCATTAGATATTGTTCCAAATACATATAGGAATTTGGCACAATTCGTACTAACCGTTCCGAATACATAAGTATTAGGCACCAACAGTAAATAGCGTTCCAAATACAAATACATATTTGGCACCAATGCTACCGACCGTCCCAAATACATAAGTATTTGTCACTGGTAACTTAAACCGTTCCAAATACGCATGTATTTGGCACCATTATTAGAAAACATTCCAAATGATACGTATTTGGAACAGTTTCTTAACAGTCGTCCCAAATACCTACTTTTTTGTCACGGTTACCTTACAAGTGCCAAATACGTGTATTTGGCACGATTCTTTGACTGTTCCAAAAAGTTTCGTCCTAAAACCCCTTTTTTGTAGTGCCTCCAGAGTTAGCTATCGCTTTTATCCCGAAAATACATGCTAAAAAAGTCAACACAATGGTTGAGTGAATTCATAGGTTTAGTAATAAAACAGTTGATCACAAGATTTCTAGTTTCGTAAAACAATAGATCCGATGATGCACCCATCATCATAGTGATTGTTATATCATTCTAAGAATGATTTTGAACATAAGTAACATCAAACCGATGATTTTGAACGTAACTATCATCAAACCGATGATTTTGAACGTAACTATCATCAAACCGATGATTTTGAACACGGGTATCATCTAACCGATGATTTTGAACATAATTATCATCAAACAGATGATTTTGAACGTAAGTATCATCAAACCGATGATTTTGAACACGGGTATCATCTAACCGATGATTTTGAAAGTAAGTATCATCAAACCGATGATTTTGAACGTAAGTATAGCATAAAGTTTTCAAGCAATTGTGATCATAAAAGTAGTGGTAGCATGTAGTCTCCCCCAAGGAGTTTGTAAAACAGTTACAAAGAGCAAAGTAGGGTTATGAACCTTGCATATATGATAAAACATTTGTGTCCATAATAAGATAAACCAGTATGCAATCAACAAGTAAATCGTGTTTTCAAGTAAGAGCAAGTAGTGAGTTTCAGCATAAACGAGCATTGAGTTTAGTTAAAAACGAGCATGTATTTTCCCCCAAAATAGTATGAAAACAAGAAAGTAGGGGCCATGAACTCACCTTAGTGATACGGTAGGCGATGCACAACAATAGCAAGTATGATATGGCACGGCTTCAACACGAAACAACACTAAGGTGGTGGAGAAAAAAAAGCGCCTGAGCTTCGAAATGAAAGAATAACTATAACGACTTCAAAGACTTCTTCTACTCGAACCAAAGACCAAAGACTTGTTTTAAAAGAACCCAAATCTTGTTATCTTTTCTCTTCTTGAAGAAATATAAGAGTGTGTGAGTTTGTTTGCCTTTGCTTGCTTTGTATGTACAAGTTTATGTAGGTACAAGTATCTTTTCTCTTCTTGAAGAAATATAAGAGTGTGTGAGTTTGTTTGCCTTTGCTTGCTTTGTATGTACAAGTTTATTTAGGTCGAGCGTATTTATAGGCATGTCGAACCACCGGCTTATATATTATTAAAATTCACACGTTGCATGAGTTTCACCAAAGTTTTAAATGAATTTTGTTGTGTTCTAGCATGCAAAGGGGACCGCCGAGAATTACGGAGCATGGTTGTGTAGTCACGTCGAATAGTGGTGAGGAGATATATTATCTTTTTGTTAATAGATTCAAAGTTAGTCAAGGCATGTGTTAAGTTCTTGTTTATTCTTTAGGGAAGATGTAGGGTGGCTTGGTTGTGCTTTGGTCTCCTCTTTTGAACACACATACACACGCACGCATTAAACACATATACCAAAAGTGATTTTTGCTTTCATTATGGTCACAGAAAATGTGGGAACATGCCCCAAAAATACTTGTACTAATATTAAGAAGATGCGGTTGGTTTTGTGTACGGTAGAATGAAGTATTTCTTTCTTTAAATTGGAAGTAAGGATTTGATAATTTGATTGGCCTATTATATAAACTTGTTAAATGGGTAATGTGACACATAACATGTCAATAAGGTACCCAATATACTTCATGCCAAAAAGAAATTTGACTATCACTATAAAAAGTACGCTGGGCTTGGGAATGGGTTAGGCCTAAAGGTAAGATAATTGGGTTAGATTTGGATGTTAGAATAAGCCCAAGAGAAATAAGATGAATTGGATTGAGTCGGGTTGTGCTTAGAGGCCCGGTGGGATTAAAAATAAAAAGTTTAATATATATATTTTATATATAAAAAAATAATTATCGAGCATGAGGTAAGTTTCATAAAAATTATATCTCGTATCTTGTCGGTTTTGGAATTGTTCATGTTACGCTTACGTAATGGTTTATAGATTTGTAATTCATAAAAAATATGGCACCAAATTCGGCATTGATTTGTGTTTATGTTTATAAATGACTTGAGGGAATTTTTCGGGTTCTTACAGTACTTACCCCTTATGGGAACCTCGTCCTCGAGGTTAAATTTGTGTTAGTCGGTTACGTGATAAAGGAAAGAATTGAAATTTTAATAAACTTGTTTGAAGACGTGGCGTTTATAAATTTGTTTAGTACCATTATAGGAAGCGAAAGGGATAACCGTACATTGGTGAGATGATGTCGGGGTATGACATGTTGTTATCCATTTGTTTATAAAGCGGTGGTCAAAATAGGTTTCGTAATGGAAACCGAGGGGAACGAGAGATGAAATAATGTGATAGAAGATAAAAGATAGGAATTCCACTAGATATAAATATTTGGGATACAACGAGGTTGTACTAAAAATACACAAGATAGAGAACTTATAGGATTACAACTCAAAAGAAGTTAGATTAAGACGAGAATTTCTTCTTCCGAGGTAATAAGCTTTTCCTCGGACTCCTCAAGATTGATTGTTTTCGTTTTGATCCTTCAGGTTGGGACACTCATGTTTATAATGTCCTCTTTCTCCACAACCATAGCATGTCACAGTCGTTGACTGCACATTACCCTTGAAATCCCTCGCCTGGTGGCCCACCTTATGGCATTTCTTACACTTACGAGGGCATGGTCCCATGTGATGCAACCTACATCGACCACACATGGGTAAGGTTCTGACATACCCTCTACCCTCTGTTGGGGAAACAACATAAGCTTTGCTAGTTTCCTGCATATGGTTTTGTTGGTTGTGGTAGTTGTGGTGGTTGTTGTTGTTGTTGAACTGAGAAGAGTTGGGGTTCCCATACCTTTGGTCATCCAACTTTCTGTTGTTGTCGTTGGAGTTCTGAGTAGATTCAAGCTTCAGCATTGGTTCCATGAGACGGTGAGAAACATTGACAACTTCTTCTACAGTCTGAGGGTTGGAAGCAATGACATCTCCTTCAATACTTCGGGGTAGACCCCCGATGAGACTTTCTAAGAGCTTGTCGTTGGTGGGAAACATGTTAGGACACATGGCTCTCAACTCGTGGAACCTCTTGAAGTAAGTCTTAAGATCATTGCCCTTAGCCGCCAAATGGTAGAATTCGTCCTCCAGTCTTTTGATTTCTGTTCTTGGACAATACTGTTTCATCAACAGTTGCTTCAGTTCAGACCAGGTAATTTTACAAGCTTCTTTCATGCCAGTTGGTTGGGCATATGCTTTCCACCATGACAATGCATCTTCTAACAAAGTTCCAGTTGCAAACTTGACCTTGCAATCGTCAGTGCAGTCACTTAGGAGGAACACCGTTTCTGACCTTTCAAACCAGTGGAGAAGACCAATAGCACCTTCAGTTCCCTTAAAGAAGGTAGGCTTGCAGTTCATGAATTGCTTGTAATTGCATTTGCGAGTTACAACAGTTTCACTTCCACTAGTGTGGTAGTTGGTGTTGTAGGAATGAACACCCTCGGCGGGGCGTTTAGCAAAAGCTGCAGCGATACCATCTTCCATCAACTTCTAGATAGCAGCTGATGTCATGGTAGGGGAAGATATCTTCTTTTGAGGCATTGTTCTACAATTACCAAAAGATATACATTAGATATGAGTATTATCCTAGGCGGAGATGTTAAAATAATTCATAATCGTCGAGATCATCACATTACATCAATGTATCGTAATTATTATAAGTAAGAATCAACCAATCATATGCAACATCATGACGTGTCTGAATGGAATCACAACACACATGGAAATATAAATGATCGTCTCGACATAAGGATCAGGTGATGATGGAACCAAGAAATGTACATTCTTGCGAGGTGGCGATGGGGTATTGTGAAATAAGTGATGGTGAAACAGTGGAAGGGGACAAAGTGTCCTAGAAGTCTCAAAATTAGACAGCTCACCATCTGCCTCGGATCACGAAGTCTAGCATAGTCTTTCCCAATGCAGCTAATGGTGAGATAGGATCTAGAACAACCAGTGACACTGGTACTGTAAAACCCTAAATCGCTAATTACATTAAAAGACTATAATACCCCTCACTGTGAAAATCCGTAAAATATAGCGAGTTCGTTGAGAGCGTTACATGTTACCTTATAAGTAATATTGTAGGATATAATAATAAAACTTATACTTATAATATAAATATACTATCATACATTGATGTTACATATACTACTTAAGAAAATAAAATAAAATGAATGCACAAAGTATTTTTGGAAGGTAAAATTAATTGGTGAATTGGTCTTGTAATGCCATGAGGATCGGCCTAATGAAACGCCTAAGGGACTCCTCAATATTAGCTAAAAATAACCAATCCTTATCACCATATAATCCCTTGTAAATCTATTTCAAATAGATCACTAAACTCTAAAACTCACCCAAGAAACATATACGGCAAAACAAGAACTTCCATCTCCATCCTCCTTTCTGTCGACATCTACAGTAGTCCAAGGTAAGATCCGAAGCCCCTTTTCAAGGTTTAATTCGCGTGGTGTTCTCAAGTATTGACTTGGCTTTTCGTTGTGGGTTTTCATTTGTTGCTGGTCGTGATGCCTAGGACACAAGAAGGGTTATTGGTTTGGTTTATTTGGTTCGTTATTCTTCTCCTTCGGTTCACGTTACAAGGTACCAATCAGGCCCTCGTCTCACTCTTTTGTTTTGCCCCTGGTCGTGCACTTAGGCACACCATACGCATGGGTTTTGTCACTTTATAACATGTCACTTTAATATGGAATCAAGATAAGTATAACATATATATAGACTACATTGAGACAACGAGAAGACTTGTATTGATGCCGAACTAATGCGCTCTTAAAATCTGTTTGTGTTTGTATTCTGGTCGTGGGTCTTTTGACTCCATGTGCATGTTTTTGTTCTCAATCATGTCATCTTAAATGTTTATAAACAAAGCTAAGAAACCTAGTAGATATCGCAACACAAAACCATGAAAAACCTTGTATGTACATCGAACTAATGCACCTTGTTTTCCTGTTTTGAATCTGAAACCTGGTCGTGGCCTAAGGTTCACCATGTGCATGCCTTGTATCAAATAAACATGTAACATAAATATGTTATAACTAAGCTACATAAGTGGAAAACATGAACCTGTGAAATAAGCATGCGAATGAATATAATGCATGCATTTGAATCAGTTTTATAACTTGTTATTTTAACCATGATCATCATATTAAGGAGTGCCTCGTTAATTACGTGTCTCGTTTATATGCTAGGAGGGTAGTCAATCATGTCTCGCGAAGTATGTATGTGTATCGAGTCATATTTAAAAGTGATATAAGCATGCTTCTAAATACTAGTTAAAAGAACAAGGTATATGGGTTATGATTTTATGGTCTAGCGTGATGTTATGTGTGATGGTTTTGAAATCGACCAAGTACTATGATTTAAATGGTGTATGCATGATATGAAATGGTCTTGTTATATGTATTCAAACCGATCACGGATAAAGTCTTGGGTCGTGTAGTATATTGGAATTGTCATAAAGAGAATGGTTCATGGGTGAGAGTTATGCATGATTTTTGGGTCTCGTGGATATGGGTGTTTATCATGGTCATATTAACGTAGTATGGCTTATATATGAGTTAAGTGGTATGTATAAAGAATGTGTATATGGCTTACGAGAATGAACATGTAAAGGTTTGTGAATGTGTAATATGATACGATAAGTATATATTTCGTCCATTACTAAAGTGAGAATACACTTAATAACTCCAAAAATATTAATATGATTTATATATAAGCAATAAATCCGTTATGACTTAAATGAGCTAATAAGTATTATACGAACCTTAATCCATGTAGATTCATTGAAGAAAGGGTGACGTATTTTTGGCTTACAGTGAACTGTAATTCTGAGCATTCAGGTGAGTTTTCATGTGCTTTTTAAATTGGGTTGCACTTTATTCGAAATAGTATCATGCAAACTTGTTTAAATGATCATTATTTGCTACGTGTTTGGATTCTTCGATAATAAGCGAATGTTGAGAAATATGCTATATGTACATGAGGAGATATATAAATGTTGGATTATAAATCGTGAACCGTATAAATGTTTAATTGTGAATCGTGGAAATAAAGAAAGTTGAAACCGTTGAACCGAACGGAAATAAAGAAAGTTGGAACCGTTGAACCGAACGGAAAATAATGAATAGTTGGTATATATGGTTTTGGTGATATGTGTTGAATCGTTGATTTTGTTGACTATTGATAAGTATTGAGAATATGTGATCACTGAATAGTAATTAAATGATATTTGAGCAAATTGCATGATTGTTTTACAAGTTTGATATTATTGGAAAAGTGTGTGATATTATAAGAATTGTTTTATACGTGAAAACCATGAATTCTCACTAGGCCTTTGGCTGATCCAAAACTCTTTTAAAATTTGTGCAACCCATTGAGTGCTTAGGAATCGGGAGATTATTTGAGATTGACTATGAGTAGAAGCTTCCGTGATATAAGGTAAAATTGAGGTTTTAATGTCTCAAAAGGCGGGTGTTACAGGTTGGTATCGAGCCATAGGTTTAAGTGAATTAGGTTTTAGGAACCTAGTCTTAAATCTAGATTAGGTATTTAAGTTGCAAAAATAGTTGATAGTTAGTGATTACTAGGCTCATTAAAGATAAAGAGTAATAGTTGTATTTTGACATGAATTATATACCTTTATATAGATAGATACATTGGCCTCTTAGATATCTTATGGACTTTAATTAAAATGGCACAGAGAAATGGAAGGAAAAGGTGGTGGTGGATCCAAGTTAAATCCAACAAAGAACCAAGATGTGCCTGTTACCAAAGGAGAACTAAGTAACGAAATCATAAGAATTATGTCAGAACACATGCCCACTATTCGGCTAAAAGTCAAGAAAACTTTAGGAAGGCGAAGAAGCTAGGAAAGTCGCAGAAGAGGCCGAGAAAAGAAAAGTCAAATGAAGATGCTTGAGAGGAGGAGAAAAGCAATGGAAGATAAGAGGGTGCAGAGGAGCAGGAAAATAAAAGAAAGGCTTAACAAGATAGGAAAACGCAGAAGATCTTGAGAGACTAAGAAATGAAGAAGCCCAGAGAGACGGATGTAGCTACAAATCCTTCTTAAATTGCAAACCGACCGATTTCATGGAGATAGCGACCTGTGATTGTCACCAACTGGTTAAAGGAGATAGAGGACATCTTTGAAATTAGTGAATGCTCACGTGGACGAAGGGTGAAGTATGCATCCCATTTGCTTAAAGGAGAAGCGCATTGGTGGAATATGATCAAGATCGCTCGTGGTAATGAAGTCTGTGAGTGCTATGACATGGGAACAATTTGAAGAGTTGGTCATGGAAAATTATTGTCCCAAGGATTGATGGATAAGATTGAGGAGGAATTCTTGAAGTCGCAATGAATGATATGACAGCTCCAAATACACGGCAAAGTTTAATGAAAAGGCAAGATTTGCAAAATATCGTAGTAGCTCTTGAGGAAAGAAGAATCAAACGATACATATGGGGTTTAAGAGTCGGAATTAGGGTCGGTTCAACAAGCTCGACTTGCAACTTTTCAAGAAGCAGTAGAGCTTGCTTTAATGATAGAAAAGGAAAATAACCGACAACTAGAGGAAGGAGGAGATAACAAAAGAAAGAGAGAGAGTCGGGATGAAGACGTGAAAAAGATCAAAATCCATGGTGGGAAAGTAGAGGATGTTGGGGAGTATAAACCATGTACCATATGCAAGAAAACCCATAAGGGGAAATGTTGGCATGAGGATTGTCGTAATTGTGGGAAACCATGACATGCAACTAAGGATCAGAAGTCGATTGGGTTTGTTTTAGATGTAAAAACGGGGCACAAGATCGCTGATTGTCCTGAATGGAAGCCTCTCGATCCACAAGAGAAAGCAGGATATGGAGGCAAGCGAGGGGAGTACAAGGATACTCAACCACGAAAGACGATGGGAAGAGTTTTTCAACTAACATCTGAGAAGACTTAAGACACTCCATATTAGAAAGAATATAATAAAGAAGCATGTGACGCCTAATAGTACCCTTCAGTTCTTAAGGATTATGAATTTTGATATTTTTGAATTATTAAGTTTGGTTTATTTTCGATGGGATTATGCTTCTAAGTTGGATTGCATACATTATTGGTTGTTTTTTTTTTGAATTTTAGTTGCATAATAAAGTTTAGAGTATTGAACGAATATGATGTTATAACAAAGTGCCCATGACTGTTTTTTTTTTAAATTTCGAGGACGAAATTTTTTTTAGAGGGGAAGAGTTGTAAAACCCTAAATCGCTAATTACATTAAAAGACTATAATACCCCTCACTGTGAAAATCCGTAAAATATAGCGAGTTCGTTGAGAGCGTTACATGTTACATTATAAGTAATATTGTAGGATATAATAATAAAACTTATACTTATAATATAAATATACTATCATACATTGATGTTACATATACTACTTAAGAAAATAAAATAAAATTAATGTACAAAGTATTTTTGGAAGGTAAAATTAATTGGTGAATTGGTCTTGTAATGCCATGAGGATCGGCCTAATGAAACGCCTAAGGGACTCCTCAATATTAGCTAAAAATAACCAATCCTTATCACCATATAATCCCTTGTAAATCTCTTTCAAATAGATCACTAAACCCTAAAACTCACCCAAGAAACATATACGGAAAAACAAGAACTTCCATCTCCATCCTCCTTTCTGTCGACATCTACAGTAGTCCAAGGTAAGATCCGAAGCCCCTTTTCAAGGTTTAATTCGCGTGGTGTTCTCAAGTATTGACTTGGCTTTTCGTTGTGGGTTTTCATTTGTTGTCGGTCGTGATGCCTAGGACACAAGAAGGGTTATTGGTTTGGTTTATTTGGTTCGTTATTCTTCTCCTTCTGGTTCACGTTACAAGGTACCAATCAGGCCCTCGTCTCACTCTTTTGTTTTGCCCCTGGTCGTGCACTTAGGCACACCATACGCATGGGTTTTGTCACTTTATAACATGTCACTTTAATATGGAATCAAGATAAGTATAACATATATATAGACTACATTGAGACAACGAGAAGACTTGTATTGATGCCGAACTAATGCGCTCTTAAAATCTTTTTGTGTTTGTATTCTGGTCGTGGGTCTTTTGACTCCATGTGCATGTTTTTGTTCTCAATCATGTCATCTTAAATGTTTAGAAACAAAGCTAAGAAACCTAGTAGATATCGCAACACAAAGCCATGAAAAACCTTGTATGTACATCGAACTAATGCACCTTGTTTTCCTGTTTTGAATCTGAAACCTGGTCGTGGCCTAAGGTTCACCATGTGCATGCCTTGTATCAGATAAACATGTCACATAAATATGTTATAACTAAGCTACATAAGTGGAAAACATGAACCTGTGAAATAACCATGCGAATGAATATAATGCATGCATTTGAATCAGTTTTATAACTTGTTATTTTAACCATGATCATCATATTTAGGAGTGCCTCGTTAATTATGTGTCTCGTTTATATGCTAGGAGGGTAGTCAATCATGTCTCGCGGAGTATGTATTTGTATCGAGTCATATTTAAAAGTGATATAAGCATGCTTCTAAATACTAGTTAAAAGAACAAGGTATATGGGTTATGATTTTATGGTCTAGCGTGATGTTATGTGTCTTGTTTTGAAATCACCAAATACTATGATTTAAATGGTGTATGCATGATATGAAATGGTCTTGTTATATGTATTTGAAACCGATCACGGATAAAGTCTTGGTCGTTGATATGTGTCTAAAACACATATATTTTACATTGTTTAAACCCACAAAACAACCCAAAACACACAAATGACCATATAAATGTTACAAATATCATGAAAATGTGTTTTTATATGAATCGGTATAAAAAGAGTCAAACAGTTTGATTCTCGATGATGATGGTTTCACTGAAGCCTATTGTGATTCTCGAATCAATGGTTTCGCCAAGATATAATGCACCGATGGTTTCTACAAGGCATACGTTTAAGCAGATACTTCCACTAAAATATCTCGTCCCTAAATAATATCCGGTCAAACCACCCTCCACCTTGCCCGGTTTTGCCACCGCTACCACCATTTTCTCCACCATCCTTTCACCTATACCACCACAATCAATAAATGCATTCTCACCACAAACACTTCACCTCACCTCACATACCCTGCTTTTGCTATCAACTCTACCACTTGACCTCTAAACCCACCAAACATGTCCCTCCACCTCTACAGTGAACAAGAAGCATTAATTGTTGCAGAACTGCCTCAATCTACTAGTATTACTTTTGGCGCCAAAAGTGAATTCAAAGGCTAGGATCATCTCTGCTCAATCAATGGTCAAAAATTAAAGTGGGATTTTACGAGGAAGATGGTGGGAACTCAAATGACTATAAATATCAGAGGAGAGGCAAGAGAAGAAGTTACTTTTGGGCTAGCCATTGGTCGTGTAGTATAGAATTTAAATGCTTTCTTCAGATTAAATACCTTTGGATTAGCCTAGGTCACGTAGTTAATTAAGTTTACTGCTTTCTTTAATTTCAAGTCATTTTATTGCTTTCAATGTTGTATTTTCCTTAAATTAGTGTAAAGAAACTTTATTTTCAGTTTAATTTCAAGTATCTTTCAGTTTCAAGCTTTTGCTTAATTACCTTTAATTTTCAAGTCACTTTAATTTCTTGTTATGTAGTTGTTTAATGGACTCTTTAAGCTCACATAAGCTCCTGACAAAAGCTTTAAAGCTTTTAGAGACCTTAAAACAAGTTTAGTCTTTAAAATTCAGAAAATAATAAAAATCAAAAATAATGAAGTGATCTTGGTGAAACTGCATGGAGCAAGGTTAATTGTGGATTGCCTTGGGTTTAGAAGCTTTGCGGAAAGCCTTAGGATGTGTTCTGACCATGGTTCCCATTTTCAGAGGATTTCATTTGTAAGCCCTTTTTACCATTTTTTGCATTTTATTGTTCTAGTCTTTTATATGCTTTAATTTTCATGTTTCGTGTTTTTGTTATTTGTTAATGTTATTATAGCTTTATCTTAGGTTGTTATGTTTTGGGTTTGATTGTGGTTTGATATTGCATTTGATCATCAATATGCTAGTTTTGACAATCCTAGGTTTGAACATTTGTGACTACTTGTTTATGCTTAAAA
The DNA here is from genome assembly GCA_022545495.1 of Chrysanthemum lavandulifolium. Lineage (NCBI taxonomy): Eukaryota > Viridiplantae > Streptophyta > Magnoliopsida > Asterales > Asteraceae > Chrysanthemum > Chrysanthemum lavandulifolium. Next base: position 243,537,251 of record CM040239.1, on the reverse strand, counting down.
GGGTCGATTTGACACATTGTGACCCTGGATTTGATGAAATTGGTTTACACTATCTTTGCTTTGAAAACCGCATAATGTCCATTAAAAGATTGTTTGGATCTAATAGTGAATCTGTGTTTAGGGTTATGTTTGTGGTTGTTCTTGTTTGATATACTCCTCATATGGCCTAAGTAACTCGGTGAAACCTTAATCAAGTGGTGTAGCATGGTAGAAAGTCAACTTGACACTTGACAATCTCATTATGAGCACTGTGAGATTGTTAGAACTTATAATCTTGCATACTTGTTTAATTGTTGTTTATCTTTGTTTATTTTATGTTATTATTGTTTAATAGTCCATAATATGTCATTATATTCAGATGAAAGTTCATCTTAGTCAACTTTGATAATAAACTAAAAGTAAAATTTCTAGTTTTCCTGTTTTTGATTTAATTGTTTATTTTCCTATGTCTTTGTTACTTAGTTTCATGTTTAGTGCTTTTAGAATTTTAATGTTTTGTTGCTAATCTTGCTTATTCTATTTTTGTTAATTTTTATATGTCATGTTTAATAGCTTATTTATGTGCTTATGTTGATTCTGTGATTTGTTTATCCTTTATTTTCCTTAGTTGTTTTTGCCCTTTGTAGCTTATTTGTTATGTTTATGCTTGCTTTTTCGTTTGTAGCTTATTAGAATCTTTGAATCACTTTCTCCTTGTTTGTCCCATCTTACTCACTACGTACAAACCGTGTAGTTGGAGTTGTTTTCCTAAGTTCATGAAAAGTTCCTCATTGACCTTGAGCTTGTGATTTTGGCCTTATGTGAGGCTAATCTATTATACTCGATGTTTCAAGGTTTGTTGAGCTCTCATGAGCTAATTTGATAAGTCTATTTAGAGCTTGTTGTTTGCCCATTCCCAAGAGTTCAATTCTTTGAACTTACACCATTACCAACAGCTCTAAAGTCAGCAGAATCTTGCAATGGTTCAGCAGAACCTTGCAATGGTTCAGCAGAATTGCTTATTAGCTTATACCTAGCTTATGAGTGATTGTCCGTATACCAGCTTGTTCATACTTGTCCATATTACTTGTGCATATATTATTTTCCCTTTACTTTCCTATGTGGAGCTTATACCAGGCTTATTCAAGCCTTCAATCCATCCAAGTTAAGCTCAAAAAGCTTAACTGTCTAAACCTTAAGCTCACACTACTTGATCCATTTTCCTGCTTATATTTATCCATTGGACTTGTATATATCTTATTTTACCTTTTGTTTCATGTTTATAGCTTATTTCAAGCTTAAACTCCACTTTGTAAACCAAAAGCTTAACTGTTGGATTCATGAGCCCCAATTTGCTTATTATTAGGTTTGTAACTTTTTGTTTTCATTAAACATGTATAATATCGATTACATATTGAGTTTGATTCTTTATTTCATTTATTTAAGTTAATTTTAGATTTTCTTATTATTTAATTTATTTTAAATACATTTAATTCATATTTTTTAATTTATAATAATAATGCGTTTGTATGTATTTTATCTTTTTGCTTTTAGGTTTCGATTGCACGTTTTTAACGGTCGTGACATAGCTATCACTATTCACATTCCTAGTGTTAGTCACCGATTCTGCTTTGTATATTCAATATCATTTCAAAGACACACGCATCGTTGTATTACGTTTTCACACTCGTTGGGACTTAACGACCCGGATACACTATATTCCTCCGATCTTAATTGCATTTGCTTCGAGTTTGTTTTAAGTTTGTTACGGTTGACCATTCACAAGTGGTCAGCTCGTGTGATTAAACTTGACCGTCTGGGAGCGAATCAGTCGTGTAGTATATTGGAATTGTCGTAAAGAGAATGGTTCATGGGTGAGAGTTATGCATGATTTTTGGGTCTCGTGGATATGGGTGTTTATCATGGTCATATTAACGTGTAGTATGGCTTATATATGAGTTAAGTGGTAAGTATAAAGAATGTGTATATGGCTTACGAGAATGAACATGTAAAGGTTTGTGAATGTGTAATATGATACGTACAAGTATTTATTTCGGTCCATTACTAAATTGAGAATACACTTAATAACTCCAAAAAATATTAATATGATTTATATATAAGCAATAAATCCGTTATGACTTAAATGAGCTAATAAGTATTATACGAACCTTAATCCATGTAGATTCATTGAAGAAAGGGTGACGTATTTTTGGCTTACAGTGAACTGTAATTCTGAGCATTCAGGCGAGTTTTCATGTGCTTTTTAAATTAGGTTGCACTTTATTCGAAATAGTATCATGCAAACTTGTTTAAATGATCATTATTTGCTACGTGTTTGGATTCTTCGATAATAAGCGAATGTTGAGAAATATGCTATATGTACATGAGGAGATATATAAATGTTGGATTATAAATCGTGAACCGTATAAATGTTAAATTGTGAATCGTGGAAATAAAGAAAGTTGGAACCGTTGAACCGAAAGGAAATAAAGAAAGTTGGAACCGTTGAACCGAACGGAAAATAATGAATAGTTGGTATATATGGTTTTGGTGATATGTGTTGAATCGTTGATTTTGTTGACTGTTGATAAGTATTGAGAATATGTGATCAATGAATAGTAATTAAATGATATTTGAGCAAATTGCATGATTGTTTTACAAGTTTGATATTATTGGAAAAGTGTGTGATATTATAAGAATTGTTTTATACGTGAAAACCATGAATTCTCACTATAACCAAGGCTCTGATACCAATCTGTAACACACACAAAAAATGGTTTGCAACGGAAGTAAATGTTACTAGGGTATTACTCGATTGATATCACAACACAAAGTATAGAACAACGGTTTACCTTAAAAAATTTCATTTATCGTAATAAAACAAAGTTTACAAAAGTTGAATTGTTGCGGAAAATTGCCCATTAACAAGATGTGGTCCCGATACATAAATCAGAGTCGTCTATGACCATGCCATGCCATTTCCCAAGCACCTCCAGAGTTAGCTATCGCCTTTTTATCCTGAAATTACATGCTAAAAAAGTCAACACAATGGTTGAGTGAATTCATAGGTTTAGTAATAAAACAATTGATCACAATATTTCCAGTTTCGTAAAACAATAGATCCGATGATGCACCCATCATCATAGTGATTGTTATATCATTCTAAGAATGATTTTGAACATAAGTATCATCAAAGCGATGATTTTGAACGTAAGTATCATCAAACCGATGATTTTGAACACGGTATCATCTAACCGATGATTTTGAACATAATTATCATCAAACCGATGATTTTGAACGTAAGTATCATCAAACCGACGATTTTGAACACGGGTATAATCTAACCGATGATTTTGAACATAAGTATCATCAAACCGATGATTTTGAACATAAGTATAACATAAAGTTTTCAAGCAATTGTGAACATAAAAGTAGTGGTAGCATGTAGTCTCCCCCAAGGAGTTTGTAAAACAGTTACAAAGAGCAAAGTAGGGCTATGAACCTTGCATATATGATAAAACATTTGTGTCCATAATAAGATAAACCAGTATGCAATCAGCAAGTAAATCGTGTTTTCAAGTAAGAGCAAGTAGTGAGTTTCAGCATAAACGAGCATTGAGTTTAGTTAAAAACGAGCATGATTTTCCCCCAAAATAGTATGAAAACAAGAAAGTATGGGTCATGAACTCACCTTAGTGATATGGTAGGCAATGCACAACAATAGCAAGTATGATATGGCATGGATCTAACACGAAATGACACCAAGGTGGTGGAGAAGAAAACGTATGAGCTTCGAAATGAAAGAATAACTATAACGACTTCAAAGACTTCTTCTACTCGAACCAAAGAGCAAAGACTTGTTTTAAAAGAACCCGAATCTTCTTATATTTTCTCTTCTTGAAGAAATATAAAAGTGTGTGAGTTTGTTTGCCTTTGCTTGCTTTGTATGTACAAGTTTATGTAGGTCGAGCGTATTTATAGGCATGTCGAAGCACCGGCTTATATATTATTAAAATTCACACGTCGCATGAGTTTCACCAAAGTTTTAAATGAATGTTGTTGTGTTCTAGCATGCAAAAGGGACCGGCCAAGAATTAGGGAGCATGGTTGTGTAGTCACGTCAAATAGTGGTGAGGAGACATATTATCTTTTGGTTAATAGAGTCAAAGTTAGTCAAGGCATGTGTTAGGTTCTTGTTTATTCTTTAGGCAAGATGTAGGGTGGCTTTGTTGTGCTTTGGTCTCCTCTTTTGAACACACATACACACGCACGCATGAAACACATATACCAAAAGTGATTTTTCTTTCATTATGGTCACAGAAAACGTTGGAACATGCCCCAAAAATACTTGTACTAATATTAAGAAGATGCGTTTGGTTTTGTGTACGGCATAATGAAGTATTTCTTTCTTTCAATTGGAAGTAAGGATTTGATAATTTGATTAGCCTATTATATAAACTTGTTAAATGGGTAATGTGACACATAACATGTCAATAAGGTACCCAATATACTTCATGCCAAAAAGAAATTTGACTATCACTATAAAAAGTACGTTGGGCTTGGGAATGGGTTAGGCCCAAAGGTAAGAAAATTGGGTTGGATTTGGATGTTAGAATAAGCCCAAGAGAAATAAGGTGAATTGGATTGAGTTGGGTTGGGCTTAGGGGCCCGGTGGGATTAAAAATAAAAAGTTTAATATATATATTTTATATATAAAAAAATAATTATCGAGCATGAGGTAAGTTTCATAAAAATTATATCTCGTATCTTGTCGGTTTTGGAATTTTTCATGTTATGCTTACGTAATGGTTTATAGATTTGTAATTCATAAAAAATATGGCACCAAATTCGGCATTGATTTGTGTTTATGTTTATAAATGACTTGAGGGAATTTTTCGGGTTTTTACAGTATTTACCCCTTATGGGAACCTCGTCCTCGAGGTTAAATTTGTGTTAGTCGGTTACGTGATAAAGGAAAGAATTGAAATTTTAATAAACTTGTTTGAAAACATGGCGTTTATAAATTTGTTTAGTACCATTATAGGAAGCGAAGGGGATAACCGTACATTGGTGAGATGATGTTGGGGTATGACATGTTGTTATCCATTTGTTTATAAAGCGGTGGTCAAAATAGGTTTCGTAATGGAAACCGAGGGGAACGAGAGATGAAATAATGTATAAGAGTGTATGGTTCAGCCAAAATATTCCTAGACATTCTTTTATTTTGTGGCTTGCAATTAACAAGAAGTTAAAGACTCGAGACAAAATGGTTGTTTGGTTAAGATTAGATAATTTAAAATGCCCTTTATGTAATGAAGTAAAGGATGACCACAATCATTTAATTTTGGCTACAAATTCTCATCTAAGGTATGGTGTTTCTTTAAGCAGCTTATGAACTTTGGTCCATCTTATACTGATCTTTATCAGATTGTTGACTTCGTGGTTGCTATTCCTATTTAGAATTCCATTTGGAGTATTATCCAAAGACTGGTGATTGGTGTTGTTGTTTATGTCCTGTGGCAAGAGAGGAATTTGAGGATTTTACAAGGTATGTCTAGGAATGAGGAGATTATTTGTAACATTGTTAAGGAGCTTGTTAGACTTAGTCTTCTTAGTTTAAAGTTTAAGGGGTCTTTTCAGGTTGTTAAGGCTGCTAAGTTATGGAATTTTCATGTTTTACAGAGTAATGACTGTAATAAATATGAGATTTCGGATTAATTGTCATAATTTCTTTAGTAGATGGACTGGTCTTGTTGATCTCATTGGTGGATGGTTTATAGAGTGGCCTTTTTCTTCTATGAGTACGGGTAATCAGTTTAGGATGACCTTGCACTTTGATGACTGTATACTTAAGATGGTTGTACAAGGTAAGTTTATGGTCAGGTTTGAGTGCTTCTTGGTTATGTGGTCCTTTGTTTTCTATAGCTCATCTTGGAGTTTCAGGGGCAATGTTAGGAATTCTTGGAGTTTTAAAGGGTCTTTATGTTGTTGGTTTGGGGATTTTGGAGTTAATGATGGTATGTGGTGGAAATTTGAAGTCTGTTTTGCTGCTATTTTTATGGAGGAGTTTTATGATTGGGACTTGTCTATTAAGAGGTATCTGGTTTGTTTGCTGGTTTTAAGGAGATGTATTAGTTGGCCTGGGTTTGCTTTGGTTACTTGGATTGTTTTCTGGCCTGGGTCATTTGGTTATCTTTAATTGTGTACTGTATCTTGTTTTTGGGATGACCTTTGCTACTTCTGGACCAACTCATATTTCATGTTGGATATGTTGAAGGCTGATGATGTTATTAAGTGGTTATGGGTTGCCTGCATTTTATGTTGGTATCTTTTGACATGGGAGTCACGATCAAGAGTTGTACTCTTTTTGTCCTTGTCCGGGTTTTTCCCAATGGGTTTTACTCAGAAAGGTTTTTGAATGAGGCAATCTTGCTCGGTGAAATGCTCTTTTTTTATGGTTATTTGTTGGAAGCTTTCTTTTCTTTCTTGTCATCTTTTTTGTACTAATTCTAGATATTGTTGTGCTTTGTATTTCCTTGCGATGTTTCCAAAGCATGTTTTGGGAATGTCATTTGAACTTTACTTATATGGGCTTGTCCATATAAGTTTCTTGTAAGTATTTTTTGTGTTTAATATATTTGCCGGGGATTTTCCCTTTTTCCCAAAAGAAAACTTGTAACCACCATTTTAATAGTTTGATGAAAAACTAAAAATTGGACACTTATTAACTTGTAGCATTCGTGTTTATTAATGCTAGAATTAATGATATCATTAAACTACTCTCACTAAAAAGTAAAATTAATACATCACTTGGTACAAAAAAATTATATATACTACTATATAAAGTGTTTATGACATTCTAAATAAAGAACTCTTAAAATGTTTAAGACAAAAAACATTTCTAACAAAAGTAACCCGCTAAACTTGTAACCACCATTTTAATAGTTTGCTGAAAAAATGAAAATTGAACACTTAATATATAAAATGGTACAAAATAATAATGCATAAATCATCTTATCATTCAATCATGTATATCTTTAAAACACCCTAAATTCCAGTTAATAACCTCAGTTGGAAATTCTTTCTTTTTTTCTTTTTTTAAAAGCAATGCATAAAAAAATCTTGCTATCGCCAAAAAATATAATCACACAGTACTAAATGCAGCAACGCTGGCATCGGACTATAACTCTAATGTTAGAATCACATTGACAAAGGATAAAAAGAACAAAGCACACAAGAAAATTAAATGATACTTTATTATTTTTGTTTTGCTTTATATTAGTTTCAAATATAACATCACAATAGTTACATAATACTCTGGGGCCAAGGATTTATTAACTGCCAGTCTGATCCTGGGAATGACGAGTTCTTTCGAGATACATAAAATCCATCTGGTTGAACATACCAATAACAGTGTTTTGTACCGAATAAAGGTTTAACTTTATAGCAGATGTTACTGATGTATTTATTATACAAATCAACGTTAACTGTTCTTGAGCCCCAAGTGAAATCGCCTATCCACACCCTAATTACCGCTGGACAAAAGTACCAATCAAAAGTTCTCCCAGGTTGAAGGGAACAACCACTACAGGGTGTTGGCGCAAAAGGTGCTTTTTTATCACGGATACTAAAAAAGAGTTCACTTGGCAGATTATTCATAACAAATAGATGCCATTCATGAGTTAAAAAACAGCTATTTGTAGAATTACTAACTGAATTTTCACATGAAAATGTGGGGATGAAGAAAAGAATTGTAATGAAAATGAGAATAGACATTGCGAATTTTGAGAACTAAGAAAACCCATTATGGATTTATATAGGCCATATGCATTTATTTTACCAAACATTAAATATTTCATTAACTAAGAGATGCATTTATTTTACCAAACATTAAATATGATGTATTAATTTCATTGTAATTTATGGTGTAGATTTTAGGCATCCAAATCATTTTTCTTTCATTAATTAAAAGATGAAACACCATTTAAGTCAAATAATCAAATTCCAATAAAAGGGAAAGTAGCATACTGATGACGCTCAAATTAAGTATGTTTTTAGGAGCGTTATCATGGTTTTTGTACATGTTATTTGATAATTTAATGAACTTTCGGTACTTATATGCACAAAGTTATGTATTCATTTTTGTAGTTAGCCAAGACGGAGAAAAAGATGAAGAAACGATCAATAAACGAAGTTTGTTGCATGTACGAAGAATTACCGACAAAAGCAAGTCTCTTGGAATATATTCGAGAAGATAAAGTCATCAAGATAGTGGTCCAAAGACTCAAGAATAAAGTGCAAGAAGTGAAACGAGAAAGAAATAAAGAAAAGAAGCTAAAACGAAGAAATATTGGAAGCCTCGTTGTTCCCGACACACCTTCACCATTTTGGCCATATCTTGAGCATACGAACTCCGATTTAGTTCGCGGCCACATAACTGAAAGAGAAAGGGCTAAAACTTTCATTTTTATCATTTTCAGCCAAAGTAAATTCTAGTAAAAGGGAAAGTAGCATACGATTGTATTACCAATGTATCTTACTATCTTATAATGGAGGAAGACCTTTTTTAAATAGAAATACTTAAAAGTTTAGCTTGCTTATTATAGAAACTCAATACCTTGCACATAATTTCTCGACTAAATATAGAAGATAAAAGATAGGAATTCCACTAGATAGAAATATTCAGGATACAACGAGGTTGTACTAAAAATACACAAGATAGGGAACTTATAGGATTACAACTCAAAAGAGCTTAGATTAAGACGAGAATTTCTTCTTCCGAGGTAATAAGCTTTTCCTCGGACTCCTCAAGATTTATAGTTTTCATTTTGATCCTTCAGGTTGGGACACTCATGTTTATAATGTCCTCTTTCTTCACAACCATAGCATGTCACACTCATTGACTGCATATTACCCTTGCAATCCCTTGCCTGGTGGCCCATCTTGTGTTATTTCTTACACTTATGAGGCGATGGTCCCATGTGATGCAACCTACATCGATCACACAGGGGTAAGGTTCCGACATACCCTCTACCCTCTGTTGGGGCAACAACATAAGCTTTGGTAGTTTCCTGCCTATGGTTTTGTTGGTTGTGGTGGTTGTTGTTGTTGTTGTTGAACTGAGAAGAGTTGTTGGTATGGTAAGAGTTGGGGTTCATATGCCTTTGGTCATCCAACTTTCTCTTGTTGTCGTTGGAGTTCTGAGTAGATTCAAGCTTCAGGATTGGTTCCATGAGACGGTGAGAAACAGTGACAACTTCTTCTACAGTCTGAGGGTTGGAAGCAATGACATCTCCTTCAATACTTCAGGGTAGACCCCCGATGAGACTTACCAAGAGCTTGTCGTTGGTGGGAAACATGTTAGGACACATGGCTCTCAATTCGTGGAACCTCTTGAAGTAAGTCTTAAGATCATTTGCGTTTTACAACAGTTTCACTTCCACTAGTGTGGTAGTTGGTGCTGTCGGAATGAACACCCTCGGCGGGGCGTTTAGCAAGAGCTGCAGCGATACCATCTTCCACCAACTTCTGGATAGCAGGTGGTGTCATGGTAGGGGAAGATTTCTTCTTTTGAGGCATTGTTCTACAATTACCAAAAGATATACATTAGATATGAGTATTATCCTAAGTGGAGATTGTTAGCCTTAATAGTTTTTATTAGAAGTGATGGTCATTCACGATTAGGAACTTTGTAACGTGTGTTAGATATCGTGATAGAATAGTCAACGGGCTCGTGGATTGGACTAAGCTAAATGGCTAGGCGTTATGATTATGCTAGCCGTTTGAAGCTTAAGTATCCAAAGCCCAATCCATGTCCAACCCACGAAAAGCCCAAGCAAAGCCTTTTAGGGTTTTAAGTTACTTATACTATAAATACCCCTCAAATGGTCATTTGAGGGGTGTGCTTGAAAGTGTGTGTGTGTGTGTATTTTCTCTCTCAAGGAATATACAACATCTTGTGTTCATCTTTATCTCACATATACACAGTTTTATATCATTCAAGTCACCATCTTTCTCATCTTATTTCTAAGCTTTGTTTGTGTTTGTGTTTAACGTTTTATACGCGTATAGTGATATACGTGTTGGGTATTTGATAAGGTTGATAAAAGTAAGGTCCTACAATTGGTATCAATCGCCTAACAATGGTTTAGGAGTGTTTGTGTTTGTTTTGAAGGGTTACGCCGTAAAGGCTCGCGTTAGTCATAGTTGTCACGCTTAAAGCTTTAATTTTGCACTTAAAATTCAAGATTCTTGTGGTTTAAGGTTTATTTGGTGCTAAAGTTTCGCTTTTTGCAAAAGTTCAAGCTTCTACGCTTTTAGTTAAGTTTTGAACTCGTTTTGGTTCATTGGTCATTTCTACTCATAACTTTTCTAAGCACTTTGGGTGAAAAAGGTCAACATTTTGGGTAATCTGAGTGTTTTTAAGGATATCCGCAAGCGAAATCGTTTGAATCGTTGGAAATTTTTACGAGTAGGTCAAACCCTAGTTCTACGTGTAAGAAAGTCAACTACGCATAAGGTTCTACTCATAACTTTTGGTGCAGATTCTTGAGCTTAACGGTGACTCGGTGCTTCCCTCACTTGGATAAGTTTGTGGAACACTTGACTTTTGGATATCCCTTACCGTGACGATGTTGTAAAGGATTTTTGGTTCTTAACTATAGTTTACGCATAAGCTAAAAGCTTACGAGTAACTCTACGATAACTTCACAATTACGCGTAAGGTTTACGAGTAACTTTTTGTCCACGCATAAGCTTAAGGGCACGCGTAAGATACACTTACGCCTAAGGATTCCCTCGCCTAAGCCGACACGCATAAGATCCCACGCCTAAGCCTCGCTCACTGTAACTTCGCTTTCTACGCCTAACCTCTTTCTACGCATAAAGGTTAAAAAAAAAAAAAAAAAAGTTTTTAAGGGAAAACTTGAGTAAAATTTAATTTTTGAGAGACTAAACTTTCAATTTTTACGAGATTCAAATTGTGGTTTAACTGTGAAAATTTTGGTCAAAACTCAAATTTTGGGCCTAAATTCAAATTTTTCGGGTCAAATTTAAGTCAAAATTGTCATAACTCAAAATTTTCATACGACCTTAGAATTGATTTTATAGTGAATTTCAAATTTTGGTAAAATGTTTTAAGAACCAAGGTTACGAGTACGACTTTCGGATACACCTCAACCGAGCTTAATCTTCATCAACCACAACTCCTTTATCGTTGAATCGATCCTACATCAACTTTATCGGATCATACCTTCATCAATGGCAACTCAACAAGACATTCATGCGGTAGGTCGAAAACCGACCTCCTATGTTGGCAAAGGTGGTTATCTTCAATGGACAAGTCGAATGCTCCGCTACATCAAGACCAAACCTAATGGCAAACTCATGATTAAATCCATTCGGGATGGACCCTTCAAGCCTCGACAAGTTCATGTACCGAAATGCTGATGCAACACCTCCCGTCCCACCATCTTCTCGCCTTCAATACGAATCAATACACCGCAGATGATCGAAACAAGTCGAAGCGGATGACATGGCAATTCATATTGTCCAACCGGTTTTACCAATAGACATCTTTTCTCAGAGAGCGGTTGTGAAACTTTTGATATGTGGGAACGTGTTAGAAGGCTTTGTCATGGAGCAAAATTGGTCAACAAGACATGGAGAACAAGTTGCTAATCGAATGGGAAAAGTTTACTTCTACTCGGGAGAATCCATTGAATCCTACTATGGAAGGTTTTGCACTTTGATGAATGAGCTAATCGAAACAAGTCGGCACCCGAAAAATCGCTCAAAACATCAAGTTCCTAAATAATCTTCCGGAAGAATGGGGACGATATGTCACTATTGTCAACCAAACAAAGACTTACATCAGTGTGAACTTTGATCAACTCAACGATTTTCGAAACAAAACCAAGTCAAGTGAATGAAGTCGAAAGAAAGATTGGCAAAGAATCATGATCCATTGGCACTTATTGCTAAGACTCAAACTACATTGAATACACAACAACAAGCTTCATCATCTTCCAACAACAACTTGCGAAGAATACATTCAACAACCACAACAACAATTCTTTCCACCGAACAACAAGTCATTCAACAACCGTATCCACAATACCAGACCAAGGAATCACCGATCCCGAATCGAACAAGAAAATGCTTTGCTACGGTATTTTCTTTATTGGATAAAGCATTTAGCAATCGATGGGTAATCAGTGGTTCCGTATCGTAATGTCATCGGTCAAGATGTTGGAAATCGATGGGACAAAATGTTGGGAATAGAGCGCGGGTAATCGAATGGCAATGTTGCAGCTCCAGTCATCATGGGAATTATGGAAATGTGAATCGTGGTAATCAGTTAAGTGTTATAATTGTCAAGGAGTGGGTCACATGGCAAGGAATTGTCCTACTAAGCCAAAAAGCGAGATTTTGCGTCTCTTGAAAGCTATGTTTGTTAGCACAAAAGGCGTAACTGGAATGCGGTTGAGTCGAGGAACATGACTTTTCGCTATTATGGATGATTTGGATAACCGAGGACATCAATGCACACTGCGTCTTCATGGCAAATCTTCAGAGACTAAGCACGACAATCGACTGACGCAACTCCATACTATGACGCAAATGCAGATATCTAAGGTACCAATCATTGATCCATGCCGTAACAATGTCATATGTGATGTGTTTACTCATGATAAACAAGACTCGTGACATCGACCTACTTATGATACATACATGGACAATCCGAGTTGTAGCAATACTTACTCGAAACTCCATATGTGGATCCTAATGGAGGCCAGTGGCACAAAATCACGAGGCCGATGAGGAAACACGTGCTTATTTTGAATCATTAATCAATAAATGTGGCATTGAAATTGAGAAAGTTAGTAAGGTCAATCGCGAGGTTAAGGCCGCGAATAAAAATTGACCACGAGCTTGAGAGTTACAAAGAGAACGCCAGAGCCTTTGAATTTCATACAAACAAACTATCGAACTAGAAATTGGTTATCAAGATTACTGCTTTAAGAGAAAACAATTGCAACTCAAGTATGACACACTTGATGTGAATCGAACTTGAAAATAAAATCTTTAAACAAGGAAATTTCTAAACTAAATGATCAACTTTCTAAACAAAAAGCATCTTTTCGATCTTGAAAAAGAGAAGAAACAGTTGATTGCTTTCTTGATGAAATTCTTGATAAAAATGAAACAATCAAAAAATTGGACAATTTGCTTCTTACATCGGGTCATTCCGCTAAAACAAACAAGATGCTTTCTAATCAAGTAAATCCAATTTTTCATACTTCACATAAAATGGCCCTTGGTAACTCACCTCCTTCGTTCCTCAAGAAAGCTCATAAATCTCAGAATGTGTTGAACAATGGAAAACCTTTGCATGAACCCATAATTGTTCGTGATTCTCTTGAAACGTTGGAACTATCTAAGGAGAGTAGATCAAAAATGAAACAAAAGAATCCAGATCTTAAACCGATTGATTATAACAAATGGAACAAAATTAATGGAATTACTTTTGTTAATCAAAAGAAAAGTCAAAATTTTCCATCACACCAAGTGTTTCAAACAAAGTGTCAACACCCGCTTCAAAATCGCTTTCAAAACCGGTTGTAGTTTCCAAGTCTCTTTGAAAATCGAACAAATGTCTTCAAACAATCCTTTTAACACAAGTGATACTAGAAGCATTTTAGATGACGTTAAAACTAGAATTGGGTATCTTCAAGAGATCATAAAACTAAAACCAATATTACAACAAACATCCGGTTTAATAGTTTTGATATTGAGCAGAAAAGTTTTTGAAACTCAAATTGAACCTCCGTTAACCGGCATCGCCATGAGGGTAATTCATGTTGAACAAGCACTTTGAAAGAAACAACGACTTTGTCAAGGACCATAAATCCACAGTAAAGCAAGCTAATAAATGTTTTGAACACATCAAAGTTTTGAAAATTTGAATGATTCTCTTTGAAGATGTGATGACTACCGATATCATGTCCATTATTTTACAAACATATTCTGTTGAAGATCATGAAAGACTCTAGTCCGAGACCTCCGCAATTGTTTCAAAATATGAAAAGCTCTTGAAAACTTGAAAAGAAAACGTGTCCTATTTTAAACAACTTGATCGAAAACCGAGGAATGCAAGTATGACAAACGTCGATGAGCGTGCCTACAAGGACATGCAAGAGCAAAATGATCTTTTGAGAGTTCGGTTGGAAAGTCTAAAAGGAAAGGTGGATACTAAGTTTGCAAAACCATTGGTGAGGAGAAAACAAATGTTCCCAAACCGTTTTCAAACCAAAAATGTATATTTCTCGGTTGCTCCAAAAGTCAATGAGAAACATGATTTGTCAAAACAGTCCTCCATGGACTTTGCCTATTAAAAAGAGAATTATCAAAGGTTTTGTAAAAGAAAAGCGATTCTTTGAAAAACCTAAAGTTATTTCACCCGGCATTTCTAAGACTAGTACAAGGAATGTGACCAAAATCCGCTTAAAGAATCATGGTTCTAACAACATGGTCAACAATCACTATCTAGAAGAAGCTAGGAAAAGGCACGACTCGAAAAGATGGAATTCTAGGTGCAACATCTAGGGTGATGAATTCTACAAGATTTCAAGGCACCGCTAGTAGTAGTAAACCATTACCTAGGAACACACTACAAAAGACTAGGGATTGGCTTGCATCTAAGAGTAGTTGCAAAAGAAAATGCTATGCCCTTAGAAAACAACACTAGGAATTTGTAAGATATTGGTTTCACTTACACATCAAACCATAACACAAAGTGGGCGTATAAGTGGAATTCTAGAGAGAAAGTTAGAGGTTTAGGGAACTTAGTGAGAGAAAGTGAAAGATATTATTATGAGTTCCAACTCTACCTTGGGAGGTAGAGAGTATTTATAGTCTTACATAAACGCCATACAACGGGTCATGGATCGTGCATACAGGTGGGTAAAGACCCGTCGGTCCTCCAGTGTTACTTAACTAAATACTACTTAACTTAAAATAACTACGACTACGAGCTTTCTAACGATTACATATACTTGAGGTGACCGACTCTTTAATACCGAATTTCTAATTCCTAACAATCTCCTAAGGGAGGTCACCTCAAACATATACTAAAATTACATTGAATACAAACGGATATTACATTAACAATTGTTCTTGCATTCTTGATGTAGTACTTTGCTCAAAGCTCGTAGTCATTGATTCCACTCATTGCATGTTTGGTTAATCCAAGTGGAGGTCTTTTTAATCCACGTGATAATAATTTCAAGCCGCTTTTGAGATCATCACCAACAAAAATCTACGAGACATCCATTGTGGTGTTGGTATTATGTGATGTTGTGACTTTCGGCCGACATGCTCACATTCGGATCATGATATCTTCTCATCGAGTAACGGAAGCTTTCGTTGATTCATGATATTGGCGCAGTAGAAAGAAGCATGGAGTGAAAATATCGAGTCATTGATGCACTTATCATGATTTCTTTTGAGATGAATGTGTAGTGTGAGCATGCGGCTATGGATTGACCGCTTCATTCGATCATTTGCAAGCGTCGGCGACTGCATACAACAATTAGCAATAAAGCGTACAAAAGTGTCTTTGATCACTTTAGTTGAATTGAGGTACATGGCCCACGTTCCCCGCTGATCGATACATGTCTTACTGTGATCGGTATAATTCGAAAATTTCCTTGACAGGTTTCGCAGCTACTCTAGTTGTTCTCAAACCGAACGTCTCAAAGAAGACAACACGGAGTGAGTGAACCAAATAATTTAAGTCCATTGATTGATGAAAAGAGATTTGAAAACAATCGTGTATTGCTCAATAGAAATTGTTTTTGCAATACAACGAAGGTTTTATTGAAAATCAATTATCAATCATAAAACACCTTTTGATTTGAAAAATTAGTACACGGTCGATGTGCTAAGGAAAAGAGTTATTAAGCACAAAGACCGGTTTTTCAAAGGTATCCGTCAATCCATAACTCGAACTGTGATTGATTCAAAAGATTGAATCGCCCCATTGTTTCGCTCGGTTGTCACATGGTTGATCTATATAATAGATCTCACATGCCACCTACCAGAGCTTGTTTGATGATGGCTCGAGGGCTTTCCATCTTCATTGTGAATATGTATACACATCACTCGGATGTTCCGGCAATACCACAAGGATAATGCGTGGGACTCAAGATATAATCTCTTTCCACATTGTGTGAAACAGAGAGTCTTCATTTGAAAGTGTCCTAATGAGATTTATTGATGATCTCGTGGCTCTAGACTTAATTTGTGCATATTAGGTTCCCCGTGGGAGACTGGGAGAGGGTCTCCTTCTTCAATATCAACAATCTCAAGAGAAAGTCGATAGATTATGTAGGTTCCCGTGAGAATGAAACAAGCCCTTTTAAGAGGAACTTGAGTAGCTTGGGAAGTTAGTGCGGTCGTCCACCGGGTCCATGACGTCTTGTCTTCAATACCGATGTTACCATCAAGAGCATATGAATTGAACCGGTTTACGCCTAAGGTTGAATATATGAAGGGCTATTTGTTTTCACCCTTTTCTCATTCAATTCTTTTAATTCTTCAACCCTTCATTACTTACCGAGACTTCATAGCAAGAACCTTGTTGGGTTTGTTCCACTACTTGCTGTCTCAGTCCGCACTCTTCCCATATCTCACTTTTCTCCTTTTATCATCATACCTAAGGACTTCTACACTAACTAGTGGATTGTCCTGGTAGATCCTCTCGGTTCGGTGGATCATGGGAACCAATACCTAACCTTATCATCCTTATATCACCGTACATAAAGTAAATTTGGTCGGTCTACTTGGTATTGTTCATCCGCCATTTGAACCAATTGAAAACCATTTGAAAATCAATCCGGATACTTACGATATATTCTCAAAACATTTTGTACTGAATTGTTTTTGATATTTTTAGAACAAGTGCTCCCCTCAACATGTGCATCAAATGTTTGAAATCGTTTTGCACACGGAGGCAAGAGGAAGAATTTACTTCTTTGATTACCATATTCTAAAGATATCAACATCACTTCCTAAGATAAATCATTTTGGGAAGGATGAGGTTTTCATAGGTTTGCTCCCCTCGGTATGTGCCTCGAGATTTGAAAAGAGTTTGCACATACTAGAGGAACCCGCATATGAGATAAGTGATCACGTTTCAAATCATAGGTTTAAGATAGATGCTCCCCTCAACATGTGCATGGAAAAATCTTGAAATCGTTTGTCACATGTGGGAAGGATAGCATGTACATCCTTATAAAACCATTTACCGAATTATCGGTTTAAATCAATTTAAATCACACATTCTCCCCGATCACAATTATCAAATCATTTGAGATTTGTGATCTCTTATTGATTTAAATTGATTTTGAAAGCTTTTAAGGGGAATTGTGACTTGATTATGAAAGCGTTTTAACCGACAAGGATCGGATTAAACGACTTTAAAATCCATTGGTAAAACATGCATGAATATCTTTTGAAAACAATTTAATGCCAAATAACTTTTAATTTAATTGAAATCATTCTCCTCAATCAATGACATAGGTTGTTGATTGAGATTGATATTTTGACAAATAAGTCCAGATGATTATCAAAAATAGAGTGAGTTATTTTTCAGCGATTAGTTTTCAGCAGATAAATGTTTATAGAATCGAGCATGGAATTTTGAATAATATGATAAAGAATGGCTCGTTTCTTTCTTTAAAAAGCGAGTTCTTGCTGAAATGACAATAAACCAAAATTTTCTCTTTCTCTCATTTTTTTATTTATTTTTTATTTTTTTAAATTCGAACAACATCTGAAGTCCCGTGTCATTCTTTGAATGACAGCACAAAGATCGTAGATATTTTCGAATCGAGAAAGACATGACCAAAATGACAATATTTTTTGAAGATTTTTCGAATTTTTCAGATTTTTATGGATTTTGAAAGTTTTATAATTTTCTATTTGATTTTTTTAGAGTTTTATAATTTTGTATTTTGATTTTCGAATAAATATTTACAAGAGATAGATGAAGATAGACCTTTACTCCTCGTCTTCCTCCTGAAGACGTTTGAGTGTTTCAGGTTGAAGGCTTTTCAAACCTAGTCGTGGAAGTATGAACTCAAAACGTTCTCTTGGAAGAGCTTTGGTGAAGATGTCTGCTAACTGGTATTCAGACCTCACAAAATAGAGTTCCACCACACCTTTTTCCACTTGTTCCCTGATGAAATGATGTCGAATGTCGATATGCTTTGCTCTTGAGTGTTGAACGTTGTTGCATGAGAGAGCAATAGCACTTTATTATCACAAGACAGAGGGATTTTGTTGAATTCAAAGCCATAGTCGATAATTGAGATCTCATCCATAAGATTTGAGCACAACAAGATGACATGGCTATGTATTCACCCTCTGAGAGAAATAGAAGTACTCATTTGCTTTGAAGACCACTCACAAGCTTATCACCCAAAAACTAAGCACCTCCGATGTACTTGACGAGTATCTTGACACCGCATGATCAAGATTCAGCATAGGTCGTTAGTGACATACGGTGTCCTTCGGTACCAAAGACCCATATTGATGGTTCCTTGAGATACCGAAGACCCGCTTAACCGCTTCAAGGTGCTTTTTAGTAGGCTTAGCCTCGGTATCTAGCACACATGCAAGCGAGAACAAGATGTCTGGTCTACTAGGCTGTGAGGTACATCGTGATCCAATCATACTACGATATTTTGTTTGGTCAATCATGATCCCCAGTGGTCCTCATCTAGTTTGGTTCGATCAATCATGGGAGTGTCAACAGGGTCACTTGAATCAAATCTAAATTTCTTTAAGATCTCGGTTGCATATTTTGATTGATTTATGAAAATGCTCCCGGACTTTGTGAAATTTGTAATCCCAAGAAAATGACATTTGTCCCATCATTGACATTTGAAATTTTGAACTCATTTCATTTGAAAACGATCACATTCCATTGGGTCTGCTGAGGCAAAAATAATATCATCAACATAAATTTGAACATGAATTAAATGTTTGCACGACTTCTCGGTGAACAATGTTGGATCAATGCTCCTTTGCTAAATCCGGTAGATAGAAGAAACTTTGTGATGTATCATACCATGCCCTTGGAGCTTGCTTTAAACCGTAAAGAGCCTTCTTCAAACGATAAACGTGAGTAGGATGTTCTTGATTTACAAATCCTTCAGTTGGTGACGAGACGACTTCTTTAAGGTCTTCGCTCGTAAATGCCGCCTTCACATCCATCGATAGACTACCATGTTCTTACTAGCGACATTAGCCAAAAGATTCGATTGCCTCGATTCGAGCAA